>CM051504.1:12713609-12743107 GCA_028031935.1 Paedocypris micromegethes
AAAAAAACATGACAGAAACATAGAAAGAAAGCAAAGGAGAAAGGAAGAAAGCGATACCTTGGTATTGGCTGCGATCCAGTTGGACGTTTCACTGTCATCATCACACTTCTTGATCCACTTTCTCAGCCACTACGTGAAGAGAAACAATCACACGCTTTACTGTGATGATCACTACAGCGCCACACACGACTAACACGCACCTTGCACTTCACAGGATCGTGCCAGTTTTCACCACAATTGAAACTGGTAAAACAAGAGA
This sequence comes from Paedocypris micromegethes, assembly GCA_028031935.1. Lineage (NCBI taxonomy): Eukaryota > Metazoa > Chordata > Actinopteri > Cypriniformes > Paedocypris > Paedocypris micromegethes. Next base: position 12,713,869 of record CM051504.1, read on the forward strand.
AAAACATGGGAAGCATTACGACATAGTTCTGATGTTTTAGATACTTTAATTAATATCCGAGTCTTAATGTTATTGTATACTCGGGAAAAAATAACGTTTTTAATTTTAACTTTTTAAAAAGCGTTAAAAAATAAAATACAATCATGACAAAATTCATAAAGTCATGGAGATTTTTAATCTGTACAAAGCAAAACTGTCATAAAGGGGCGGAGTCAACTTTCTACAGTATGCCTGATTTCACACTTTGACAGAAAAAAAAAAAAATATTAAAAACGTGCAATAAAGTTACACAGACACTAAAACATCTTCACTTTACATGGATCACTTGAGTCACTTTTTTTGTATTTTATTTTTATAATATTTTATTTTTACCCCCCCCATCTTTATTGTTTTTATTCATATTTATTTTTGTTTATTGAGTGTTTTATTGTATTTTTCATCTCTTATCTTTTAACTATATCTCTTTCTCGCATGCACCCCCGCCACCCCAAGCTTAAATGGTGCACAATTGTATAACTACATGTTGTACGTACCATATATAATGTGTATATGACAATTAAAATTTGAATTCGATTCAAACGCTTTAATTTTCTCATTCACACTCCCAGTTTATTTGACAGAGGCAGCAACGTCTCGATGCTTTTAAACTAGGAATGACGATGGAATGTCAGCAGTGCAACTCGTAGTTTAATTAACATTCGAACGAAAAAAAAAACACTAATACTTAGAACCTCATACATATTTTGAATGAAATTTAGAATATAATATAAGCTTTGGTAACTTAAATCATGCGCAAGAACAACACCTGTGTGAAACGTGCAAGAATTGTGCAATCTTTTTCCATTTATTTACCTTTCATCACAAGACACTGTTTGTGTTTGTGCTTATTATGCAAATAGTTACGTTACGTTTGTATTTTTTTTTTTATTCCATTTTTATTTATTTAAAATTTTCCCTGTATTTTTTTGGAACAAGAGGGAAGAAAAGACGGAATCTAATTCCACACTAGGCCAACAAAACGGATTCAGATTCTTTACGAACAGCGAGGAGATTGAACCCGGATTACCAGAACTGTCGTCCGCACTTGCAGCGCACGGGTTTGGCGTCGGGATACTGAACCTTGACGACGTGATGGCAGTCAGGAGCCGGACACCATCTCAACAGTCTGTTACACTGCAGCGAGGAAGAAGAAGAAGACGTCAGTACCGCAAAACACAGCCAATCAGGCGAGAGCTCCTCACCTCGACAAAGCTGTTGGTAATTAAATGCTGATACTTCAACTTGACTTTGGAGTCTGTGATGAGTCTCCTGAAAAGCAGCGAGGAATCACACGTGATTGGGCACACACCAGCGAGTTGCTCCGTGCACTTACATGACAGTGTTGTCGTCCACCAAAATATCACAGTTGTGAGCGGGACACGAGATGGTCTGGAAGGACACACGCACGGAATCAGACGCTTCACTGTATGTGTGTGTGTGTGTGTGTGTTAAGAGCTGCACGACTCATCGTTAAAAGATCGCGATCTCGATCCTGCCTCTTCACGATCTGAATCCAGCATTTATACGATTCTGCCCATTACAACTCTCTCTGATCGATCAGCTGAGTTTCGCTTTAAATACAACGGTAGAGTATCAACTCCGACATTTTACTACCTGCAAAAGGATTTTATCCTGAAGTGTGTGCGTTTACACTCAGCAAACCACATACAGCAAACATCTACAGTTGAGGACAAAATTATTAGCCTCCCTAAAATAATCATTGTTTGATAAGTATTTCAAAAGTGCTTTTAAACAGAGCTAATCATTTTGCACGCATTGTTCATAATGCTGTTCTTTGGAATGTTTATTTTTGTTACGTTTAATGGTGATTATTTTTTCTTCTTTTAAATCACTTTTACATTACATTTCAGTTTATATTCCATTTTTATATTTAAAGCAATTTTAAAATTTAAAGCAAAGAGTAATATGCGTTATTATATTGCTGTTTGACAACCTGATTTTCAGGGTTGAATATTTAAAATAATAAAATATCCAGAAAAAAAAAATCGTTAAAAGAATAGTTATCTGTAATCCAAGCAGAAAAATCGTGATTCTCTTTTTCACCAGAATTGTGCAGCTCTAGTGTGTGTGTGATGGACAAAACGCACCTGTCCCATCCCCTCCTCGATGATTTTGGTGGTTAAATAGTCGCCCCAGCACTGCATGCAGAACTTGTGTCCGCACTCCAGGCCCGTGAAGTACTGCGAAAGAACACACATGCTTCTTGAATGAATCACCAACACACACACACACACACACACACACACACACACACACACACTTGGCAGCTTCAGATTGTGACTATCAAATTCCAGAAACGTCTTTTCACAAACAAGTCACATGCGACTGGAGAAAGGCAGAGCTGGGCAGTGTCGGGCCCCGGGGCCACATGCGGCCCTTTGTATAAGTGAACAAGAGAGAAAAAAACACTAAAACTGCACTGGGTGTAAATTTGAATCTTTTTAATAGTAAGATTTCTTTTTGCGATTGTTGTGGTGAGAAAAAAAACGTTTCGAAATTTGAAAACTTTAACTGTCAAAAAAAAAAAAAATTCATGATTTACACACAATAACAAAGTTTACAAATAGGATGATGAACTAAAAAACTTCTAAGAGACTTCAGAATTTTTAACTTGCCTGAATTTCAAAATTTCTTCAGAGTACGAATAGCTGCATTTTAGGACTTAATATAAACATGATTTAAATTCACAAAGAACAGCTTTAGTTATATACTATTAAAAAAATAGAAAAAATTAAGGGGCTGGTTTTGGAATTAAGGAACATTTTTGGAACATTTATTTAAAATGAAGAGCCTGTATGCAACATAGTAGAGAATAATGAATAGAGAGTTTAAACAGTGACAGAACAACTCAAGTATTTTTTCAATTTGTTGTAAACTTCCGTTTTGGACAGCACAAGGAAAATGAAAAAAAAACATCTTTGCTATAAAGTGCAAAATATTTGAATCTCTTCTTGCAGCGTGAGTTGTGTTGGTATTGAAGCGAACTCTTTCTACTCGTTGTCGAGCAGAAATACAACGACTTTCTACTTGATTAAACCCGCTACAGTTTGAGCACAACTTGCGGTTCGCTGTTTAGTCGTCTTCATTCACTTAGAAACACAAGCATCTGACGCGTCTTGCCTGTGATTAACCCTTTATACGCCGCTCAGACACTTCTCACTTTTAACGAGAACTTTAAAAAAAAAATACCAGTATTGATTCAATAATAACGAAGGCCTGTGAATGCTTGTGAGAGTGAGTGCAAGTGAAGAGGAAGAACGGACGGATGTGTGGCACTGACCGAGTTTGGGTAGTTGAGATAGCAGATCTGGCACGGCAGGTCCAGACCGGAGGAGCGTGTGCTCATTGGTCGCGTCTTGGGCTTTTTACTTGGGTTTATGACATGGCATTCAGAAAACAACTTGTCCAGATTTCCATCGAAATACCTGCGGGGTTGAACAGCAGATTGTGAGTCGAAGAAGTGATGAAAAGGGTGTTTGGTTAGCCGTACTTTCTGCAGCTCAATCGCTTGAGATGATGTTCGCAACATCCAGATTAAAGGTTCAATCCTCATACAAAGAATTGGGGTTTTTTTGTGTTACACTGTAAAGCAAGCATTTCACTTGCTGCCTGAATAATATACAGTATGAAATCAAAATTTTATTTGTCATATTCACATTCTATATGGTACAATATGAAGTGAAATGTATTTCCCAATCGTCCAGCAATTAAACATGGGGGGAGTTTTGGGAGGAGGAGATGCATACTAAAGCAAGAAATATAATTAAAAAGTACATAGTATATAATAATATAGTAAAATACTTTAAAAATAAGACCAAATAAGATAAAAAAAAATTGAATAAAATACAAAAACTATGAAGACACAAATGCAATAAAAATAAAAACACGGTAAATATAAGATACTTTTAAAAGATACAGTAAATACTCAAATAGAAATACAAAAACAAAGTGAAAAAAAAAATTAAAATAAAACTTTGATTGTTTTTTTTACTGGACCCTTTCCCCCCCAGCACTAAAATATTTTCCTGAATAAAAAGACCTAGTGGAATTTGAGGCTTCTCTAAAATATACGATTCAGAGCTTTTAAAAACGTTTAAACAGAAACTGGCCGATGGTGTTTTTGAGATGATTGATCGACCTTCATGTCAAAATATTAGAGTTTTAATAACAATGGGACATGAAATTTCACCAGACAAATAAGTGCAGAATTGTGAAAGAGACATGATGTGGTTTATGGGGAAGAAATGAATTATTAAAATGTAAGAATAATGTGAGACTATTAGCGTACACTATGAACGGAAAGCATTCACACTACATGATGATTTCAAGCAGTTTAAAACTTGTCTAATACTAGAACACAAAAAAAAAATATACGCAGCAATTTTAAATCATAACAATGCGAATATGTAACTGGCCTTTCCATCAGCTTCTCTTTGTCCCAGTTGAAGTGGCTGAGGAGGATTCGGGTGATGGTGGCAGGGTTCTGAAACACATAAATGACGGACAGGGTTTGACCCGACGGAACGTTCCGGAGAGATTCAAGTGAACACGGAAAAGTTCCAGTTAAAACTGGAATGTCAATCCAAAGACTCTTCCTCACGTTTTGTTCGACACTACACCAAAAGTGTTTCTCAAATTAGAGATATCACAATAACACTAAACCGTTGTCTGTTGCGGATATTTTGGAAAAGTTTGAATCTTGTGTACTAATAAGGGGCCAAAAATGATGAACAAAAACAACTAAAAAAGTTAACAATTTACGTATTATGAAGTTCAATACAATTCTTAAGGCAAGGATGGTCGCAGCAGCTTTCATCTCTCCCACAATAACCCAGCGAGTTGTAGGTTCGAGTCCCAATGAAGGCACAAAGTTGCTTCGGTGTACAATTGCAGTGCAATAAATGTTTAACCTAAATACACTATGTGCAAAGAAATCACGTACATGCACACGTGCGTCACACACTTAAAAACACAGCAAGCCAAACACGTCACCCCTGAATCTGAAAAACATCTGTAACATGGACTTTGCGGACATGACAACATCTGCACGCCTCGATTACAGCTGGAAAGTCCGTGAGGAGAAGCTGCTTTTCCTCAATCTCACGTCACACAATCCCACAACAAACTTTAACCTCCTTTAAATAGGCGACAACAGAGCAACACAAAACAACAACACAACACAACACAACAACACAGCCATTTTGTTTGTAAAACCCAGAGAAGCGTCGGCTGCCTCACCGAGAGCAACGCACCCCGTCAAAAAGTTAAACAAACTCAGTGGCGTTAGCAGCGCGAGCTAAGCCGCCCAAACTCGCGCTAAACTCGCTCCACCGGGCGAAATATCACACCAACGCCCCGCGTGGAGATCCGCGGACACGGCGAGCGAGCCCCGGGGACGGCGGCGGAGCGTCTAAGCGCGTTACTCGGCGTTCCTCGGCCTGCGCCGCTTAGCAAAGAGCTAAAGCTAAACCAGCGTCAGCCACAAGCGAACTCCCGAAGTGTGGGCGATCTACCTGGATGACCTCGTTGACCTCGCGGATGCACTCCACCATGTGCTGGAGGATCTGCTCGGTGGTCAGCACCTCGAAGCGGTAGTCCTCGTCCTCGTAGCCCGGCCCGAGGCCCCCGCCACCGCCGCCGCCGCCGGTATCTCCGCCGTCGTCGGGCTCTCCTCCGGCCACGGCGGGGTCTAACAACACCTCGCCCAGGTCATCGTCGGCCTCCGCTTCGCCGCTATCTTCGCTGCATTCCTCCTCCTCTTCCTCCTCCTCCTCTTCGTCGTCAAAGTCGTAGTTATAGCCCTCGTCCGAGTCCATGTTGCGGTGAAGTGTAGAATGTGTTTAGTATTATGGCAGTGTGTGTGTGTGTGTGTGTGTGTGTGTTTGTGTGTGTTTGTGTTTGTGTATATGTGTGTGTGTGTGTGTGTGTTTCTCCACACATACGCGCTTTACCGACGGATCCTTATTAGACAGCTGCAGCGTCACTGCTGCGTCACGCGGTAAAGTCATCTCACACCCGATGCACACTGCCTAGGGCACACTTCACTAGTGCACACCGTAGTGAGCGGGCTTACTTCGCATGAAAACGCCTCAGTAGTAAACATAGTAGTGTGAGCACATATACGGTACTTCACACGCACACACCGTAGTGAGCGTTTACAATTCACTAGTAAAAAGTAGTGAGCACTGTATCTTCACTAATAAACACACATGTTGAGCATGTTTACCTCACTAGTGTGTGAGTGTGAGCATGTTTACTTCACTAGCAGATGGCACAGTTACTCATGTCATGACTAGTAGACAGTAGTTAAGCGTGTTTACTTGACTAGTAGACAGTAGCCAAGTGTGTTTACTTGACTAGTAGACAGTAGCCAAGCGTGTTTACTTGACTAGTAGACAGTAGCTAAGCGTGTTTACTTGACTAGTAGACACAGTAGTTAAGCGTGTTTACTTGACTAGTAGACAGTAGCTAAGCGTGTTTACTTGACTAGTAGACAGTAGCTAAGCGTGTTTACTTGACTAGTAGACACAGTAGTTTAGCGTGTTTACTTGACTAGTAGACAGTAGTTAAGCGTGTTTACTTGACTAGTAGACAGTAGTTAAGCGTGTTTACTTGACTAGTAGACACAGTAGTTAAGCGCGTTTACTTGACTAGTAGACACAGTAGTTAAGCGTGTTTACTTGACTAGTAGACATTAGTAAAGCGTGTTTACTTGACTAGTAGACACAGTAGTTAAGCGTGTTTAGTTGACTAGTACAAACAGTAGATAAGCGTGTTTACTTGACTAGCAGACAGTGACTCATATTTATTGATTGGTAGACACAGTAGTTAAGCATGTTTACTTGAGTAATGTTTAGTCAAGTTAGTCTATTTAATGACACGTTTACTTGGATTACTTATATTATTAATCTATTTATCTTTATTTTCCACTTGTTGATGGTGTATATTTCATGACATTATAATGATATTACATGGTGTTTCTAATATTGATAACTTGCCGTCGAAGAATTCGATTAATCTACAATTCAAATCGTTTCATTGATGCATTTTAAAAGTTGTTTTTTTTAATATAAAAGTCAGAAAAGTGGGCCCGATCTATTTTACAAAATCGAAATTTGCAAAAACAAGTTTTATAAATTGAAAGTTATTTTCTCACACACACACACACACACACACACACACACACACACACACACACACACACACACACAAATCAAACACAAGTTTATCATAGATCCATGTTTTATTCCGTTACAGGCAGGGCAGTGTAAGTGTGTGTGCGTTTAAATACATTCTCTTGTTCTGGCAGGGTTGTGACAGACATGGAAAGATTCATCTGAACCGTTTGACTGGATCATTATAGCTGTTTTCTCAAGTCAAGATATGGCCATAGTGTCAGATGTTCTGAATATTCATACTTCAATATTTAGAATTCTTTGTATATACTGTATATCGCTATACATTTCCGATAAATTCATCACTATTTTACATTATACTTTGTTTTTGTTTTGTTTGTTTTTTAACCGACAGTCCCATTCACCTTTAAATCAAAAAAATGTTTAAAACACAACAACCGGAAACAACAAAGTATTTACACTCGCGTGAAAGGCAGTGCTGTACACGACTGCTGCGAAAACGTACAGAAGTCGGAGCTCTCCAAGTAGAAAAAAAATAAAAATCGCAATTATACGTGCAAAATAATAAAGCGGATGAGTTCGTTTCAGGGTCAAGTGCAAAAACTCGGATCTCAAAACAAGCGGTGCGCATTAACGCACAAATAAGAATATTTCTTGCTTTTGTTAACTAATGAACTAACTAAAGTTCTTTACTGAGGAGCTCTGCGCTGTACGTCTTCACAACCATCTACAATAATCTAACACTTCGTCCTGAACCAAAAGGAACCGTAAAACACCAAGTCACTAATTCTTGGTGGACTTTTCGAAGGCAATGAGAACTCCGCTTTGCTTCTGGCGAGATGCCTTAGATTAACCTCATGAGCCGAGCGGATTCCAACACGCTATTTAAAGGGCGTTTTATCATTTCCTGATTATTTTTTTGTAACCCTAAATATAGATGAGTAGCAAACAGGGCATCGGTTGAATTTGCGAGTTTGCCAACCGACGGCTGAGGGAATAATGGTAAAAAACGTGCTTAAATTCCAGTGGACTGGTGTAAATAACTAAAATTTTAAAATAAGACACGATTTAGCAAAATTATACGTTTCACACAAGCATACGACACTTTCTCATGCACGTGGAAAACTCAAAAATGTCCATCGACCACCAGCAACTACACACACTCAGCAGGACATTCCACCAACTCTTCAGTTAAAAAAAAAAAAAAAAACAGTACGATAAATTAAAAAAAGAAAAAACATATTCATAATATTTTTCCGCCCTCCGTGTTTCAGTCATTAAAGTCCTGAGGAAATCTTCTGGAGCGTCTCTCCCGCGGTGTCGATGTAAACATGGCCGTCACACTCAATGGGAACTTGTGCAAGTTTTTTTTCGTGTGCTCGCGACGTCATGGTCAGCGTCTCGGGGGTCCGGGCAGACGTGGGACCCTTCATATTTGATTCTTTAGTCTCTGGATTTTTGCGATTCGAAGTCAAATAAAATGCTTGGCGAACCTGCAAACGTTTAGAATTGAACTGCAAATAAATCACAGAAAAATGCGTGTAAAACAGGAAGTTGTAAGCATCTCATCAAATTCTCTCGATCCAATACCGTATTTACACGAATAAAAGCACAAATATAATGCTCTTCTGACTTCCCAGAAACCTAAAACTTTGGTAAAAAAAAAAAAAAAAAAACCTGTGAAAAAGTGTCTTGAACTAATAAAAGCGCTATATAAATAAACTTGAACTTGAAAAAAAAAAGTTCTCTTAACAACACCTCTTTTTCTTTTACCAAATCTAACTTGTGACTAGTAAAAACAAGTAACGTTAAATATTATTTCTAACTGTAGTCGAGTATATCTCCAGTAGGGGGTGCTGTGATTCCTCGTGCCTCATGTGTATTCCAGTTTTCACAGTCGCAGACGGACTGAGATGTTTATGTTATTTAATTAAACTTCTTCCTGTGTTATTTAGCCACTGCATGTATAAGGCTTCTTTATTTCTGTTTTTGGGTTCATTTGTTATTTAAATGATTGTAATTCCGTTGCGAGGTATTGTTGTTTAGCCACTGCTGAGTGTCGTCTCGAATGTTTCATTATTTCTGTGATTGAGCCAATAAAAGTTTATACGCACGTCTGCCTCCGGAACCACTATTTCAAAGACAAAAAGTGTCATTTCCATCCGTATTCCAATTATTTTGTCAACGCTCCTGACTGGAATGATGGAAAACGAGTGAGGGGGGTGCTTAAATGCGCGTAAATACGGTATTTCAATTGAGCAAATTGTTATTTTACGTGAAGAAGGCTAAAGCGCACGTGACGTGATCAGCACAACGGCGAAGGCAAATCCATCTCGGCTGCTTCGTACAGAACTGAAACTGAACTTGTGGATTGTTTCGTAGAGCGGGTGACAAAGTACAAGCCAAATAAACATCTCCGTCAAGCAGAGACTGAAGTTCAGACGACAAAGCAACGGCGCAAACACGTCTTCGGCTTGTACAAAATGAGGTCTTCTGTTCTCCACGAGTCAGGAAGTCCTGGAGTGATGGCATCGCTACGCATGCACCTTCCTACAGTCCTGGACCACCACTACACCACCGAGGACAGCGCCGCCTCCTTGACGCTGGAGCTCCGCAGAGGCCCTGCTCCATCAGCCGGGGAGAGATCGTTGAGTTCTCCTGAGGAGGACAAGGTGAAGGAGGGCGAGAGGGAGATGCCGGACGAGGGGTCGGCCGAGCTGGCGAAGGTCCGAGGAGGCTTGGGCACCAGATTGGGCTCCAGACTGGCCCGAGCCAGAAGCTGCCGCTCCGTGTCGGCGTTTCTCGGGTTCTTCTCCGCCTCGGCCTGACTGTACGACCCCTGACCGGACTCCGATTCGCCATCGGACAGCTCCAGCGGTGGAGAGCCGGTTCCGTCCAGCCTGAACAAGGAGTCCAGATACTGGGCGAACTCCAGGACGGCCTGACTGGGCGTCCCGTTGGACAGAGGAGGGACGGGCGGGAAGGTCTGCGAGCGACTGCTCTCCAGCTTGGCCTTCAGGTCTCCGTCTCGAGGTTCCTGAGGGGCCGAGGCGGAGCGGCGAGACTTCTGATGGCCGAGGCTGGACGGTCTGGACTCTGAGGAGGGCTTGAAGGGCTTGAGGGAATGGTGGAAGTGCTGGCCGCTGTTGCTCCTCCTGACGCTGAGGTGGTTGTTGAACGACGTGTCCATTTCTGGAGGTGTGGGGCAATAGGGGCCGGTCTGGCCCAGTTCCTGCTCGCCCGTGGCCTGGGCCAAGCTGTCATTGGCCAGCAGCTCGGTGCGTGAGCTGAGCGAGGGATTCTCCTCCGGGATGGGGGCGTCTAAGGGGAAGGGCAGAGAGCCCAGACAGGGAGAACCTCTCAGAGCGGCTGAGGAGCGGCGGGAGTCCAGGCTGTAGAGCGACTCGGCGTCGGACAGGCTTTCCATCACGGCCAGAGGAGCTTTTCTCTCCCGCAGCTCCACGGTCAGACGCTCCCGGGCTCCGCTCAGAACCACAGGCACTGGAGCTGCCGGAGCCTCCGAGAAGCCGTCCAGGGAGATCTCAGAGCGGGCGCAGGAGCTACAGGAGGGGTGATGGATGGAGGGAGGAGGAGGATGGGAAGGTGAAGGAAAACACAGGAGGATTAGAATGCTATAAAAGAGCGGGAGAACAATACGTCGGCATAACTACGCACAACTACAATTGGGGACTGAGTGCGACGATTCTTGGCGTTGTTTATCTACAGGCGTGTCAAACTCATCTTCACCGAGGGCCACATCAGCAGAAAGTCTGTCCTAGAAGGGCCGGATGGAACTTATAAATGTAACTAAATGTAATGTATAACTAATGTAACGACTCCTTAGTGTTAAAAAAACACATTATTTACTATAAGACTTAATCAAGTGACAACTGCAGTTGCGCCATAAGTTTAACATAATTCCTTTTAAATGTTGTCAGCTGAACTCCATTAAGAAGGATCAAACTGTTCAAGTGAATAAAGAAAAATAACAAAACTACGGTATACGGTATTTGTACATATCTATACATGTACATTTATATAAAAAAAAAAACATAAATACAAGTGTATGTACATATAAATACTGTATAAATAATTATATACACACATATAACTTGGTGTATTTAACACGCACACACACACACTGTACTTTTGTACTGTATCCGTTTTTATTTTAGCTTCTAAATGTGTCACTTGCTTGTAAATAATAGTATATGTTTTTTTCATTTCTATTTTTAAATAAACGTCTAAATAAACTCAATAGATTATCTAAAGAGATGTGACAATAAAAGTGATTTGATTTAAATACTTTGAGTTCACCATAATTGTCCCACTGTGGGTTATATAAAATGTATCTTTTTTGCACAAGGAGTGTTAGTGTAAAAAAAAAAAAGGGGTGAAAAAAAAAATCATCTTACGCTCAGCGGGTTAAAGAAAACTGTTAATCACAAAGTAGACATAAACAAACATATACACGTAAAGCTGTGTATATCTATCTATCCATCCATCCATCCATCAATCAATCTATTAGAGGGAAAAGGATTGGTGAGGGATTTGGCACTAGCGTTTAAGCCGAGCTTCACTACTGAACCAGAGCGGACGAGGTGGGAACTGAATACTACCATAGACTGTTCCTCTGGAGAGCGAGAAGAACGCAGGTTAAACTCAGCAGCGTGAAGAGCTCACACACACACACACACACACACACTTACCGGACGCTGCTGTTCCTGCGGTGGTGTGTGGCCGGCGTGGGGTGAAGCGAGTTGGAGGCGTCCAGTAGAACAGTTTCTGGATTCAGGTCCACTTCTGTTGGACTGACCATGATCTTAGCAGCAGAGAGCAGCGCCGTCTTCCCTTTGTTATAGTTCTCCAACACCTACAACACAAGAGCCCAGTGAAAGCCACACAAAAGGCAAAAAAGTATTATTAACAAGCGATGGATGGAACGAGAACGTGTAAATTATGAGAAAAGTGCTAAACGTTTTGTACACACCAAGTTGATTTAGTTTTTTTTCCATACATAGTACACACCAGACCATAATTATTTTTACACACAAATATACACTCATCCATATCCGATTCAGAGCATTTGACATTACAAATGAAGAAAAAATAAAGGTGCTATTTGCTATTAAAAAAAACATAAAATATTAGTTTTACATTTTAGCGACAATTAGGTACAATATTTGAGATGAAAAATAGAGTTATGAACGCATTTCACATTGTTATCTTTATTAAGTGTAAACAGCTTAAATGTTAAAACATTCAACAAAACAATATGTTCAAGAAAAATATAACAATGACGTAATTGGGAAGTGAAAATCAAAATGATGATATTCACACACACACTTTTACATTAAAACACACACACACACACACACACACACACACACACACACACACACACACACACACACACTGTTAACTCTGTATATCACAATAGTGCCTCTAAAAAAATAAATAAAACACAAATAGCACATTTCAATACTCATGAAAGAACCAGCGGAACCTCGTACAAAAAAAAATGAACGTAATAATAGTGCAAAGTTGTGTAACGGAACCTTCATAAACATTCCCACCCAAGGAAGACCAGAGGAAGCTCAGGAGAACATGACAAGAACCTGCAGAACGTCTCCACACACAGAAAATGAGCTCAAGCTGAGAAAATCTTCCGGAAAGGCGGCAAAGTGGTGAAAAGCGACGAAAGAGGCAAAAGAGATCAGAGAGCAAACACCATCAGCAGAAAGAAAGATCTGAGACGAGGAGCTCAGATGATGAGCGCTCATACGCCCGAGACACGAGACTGGAAGAACACAGAAGGTTCTAGAAGAGCCCAGAAGAACACAGAATGTTCTAGAAGAGCCCAGAAGAACACAGAAGGTTCTAGAAGAGCCCAGAAGAACATAGAAGACCAAGTCACGTGTCCCAGACCTATGAACCAGACCAGAAGAACCTACTGGTCATGTGAACCATTGGAGTCAAAGAAGCCTCAGATATGGAGAGTTTGTGATGATTAGAAACCACCGGACGCATCAGTCGGGATCATTTCAGTGGAGGACGGAGGAGTCGGGCAGATGTTTTGCAGGATCTCAGGGGTCAGATGGTGATCTTGTGCTTCAGGGACTGGAACGCTGTTGAGGGATCCATCAGACCTTCTGGAGTCACTCAAGCCAACGGATTCCAGCAAAGCGGAAGAGTCTGAGACGGACGAGAGCGTTTTCAACCTGTGACAGGAAGCATCTGCCGGCCAATTACAGGTCTCCCCCTCTGAGCCAATAGGAGGGCGAGCTGCTGCGGAGGGTAACGGGTGGGAAACGAAGGGCTCACAAACCGCAGATCTGACACTCCCGACAAACAGCTCGGAAAGGAAGTGAGGAGTGTCCAGCACCTGCGGAGACAAACCCAACACGTTACACGGCAGGAGACGTGCCTGAAGGAGAACAGGAAGTAGACCGCAAGGTGCCACGCCCCAGGAGAAAGAGCTGAAGCGGAGAGAAGAACCGCGAAGGAAGAACTCCACCAGGATTACCCACAATCCCCTGCAGAGAAGGAGGTGCTTCCCAAAGGTTTGCGTAGCGGAGAAACACAGCAGTCCGTGCTGATGGAGGAGGAGAAGAGCGTGGATCTGGAGAAGACACGCACCTTGTTGAGGCCGTCCATCACCACGTGAGGCATGTGTTCATTCAGCATGGCCGGAGAAATGATGACCTCATCAAAGGCCTTGTTGTCCCCCCACAGAGCAGAATAGGTGGGATCCTCTTGACCACAACTACAGAGAGAGAGAGAGAGAGAGATGGAGGGATGAATAGACAAATAGAGCGAGAGACGGTTATGGATGGATACATAGAAGAGGGAGCAAAAGACAGTGAGAATGATAGAGAATGAGAGTGAGAGAGATAGAGATGAACATAGACAAAGAAAGAGAGAGAGGATGGATAGACAAATAAAGAGGGAGAGAGAGACAGAAAAAGACAATGCGACAGAAAAATACAAAGAAGTGATGACAAATGCAAGTGAGAGTGAAAGAAAGAGATATGGATGGATAGGCAAAGAAAAGGGTAGAGATATGTATGATAGACAAAAAAAGAACAAGAGACATATGGAAGGATGAATGAATAGAAAGACAAAGAGAGAAAGAGAGAGATGGATGGATATTAAAAAAAAGAGAAAGAGATGGATGAATGGAAGGATAAACAAATAAATAAAGAGAGGCAGTGAAAGACAGTGAGATAGAGAAATAAAGAAGTGATGACAAATGAAAGTGAGAGTGAAAGAGAGAGAAATATGAATGGATAGACAAATAAGAACAAGAGATATGGAAGGATGGACGAATAGAAAGACAAAGAGAGAAAGAGAGAGATGGATGAATGAATGGAAGGATAAACAAATAAATAAAGAGAGAGAGGCAGCGAAAGACAGTGAAATAGAGAAATAAAGTGAGAGTGGATGATAAAGAAAGAGAGAGATATGGAGGGATAGACAAAGAAAAAGGGAGAAACAGAGACATGGGTGGATAGGCAAAAAAAGAGGTATGGAAGGATGGATGAATAGATTGACAAATAAAGAGAAAGATATGGGCGAACATTCAAATAAAGAGAGAGAGAGAGAGAGAGATGAACACATGTATGGAAGGATGCATGAATAGATCAAATAAACAGAAAAATTAAGAGAGAGATATGGACATTGCAATAAAGAGAAAGAGATGGACGGAAGGATAAACAAATAATTAAATAGAGAGACAGCGAAAGACGGTGAGACAGAAAAATAGAAAGCGAGAGTGAAAGAGAGACAGATATGGATGGATAGACAAATGAAGAGTGTGTGAGAGAGAGAGAGAGGCATCCATCTTCCGCTCACCACGTCTCTGGCGGGTGGTTGTGCACCACGTGAATGACGCGTCCTGGAGGATACAGCGGCGTGGAGGCGGACAGGGCGATGCTCAGGTCACTGGGGTGGAGCCAGAGGCGGGAGTTGGAGGGGGTCACGCCCTGAGAAGGAGGGGCTTCGTCTTCCAGGGGCAGTTCCGATTTCGGGATGCACTTCGTACCACCGGCGATTATCCGCCACTGAAACGGAAAAAAAAATTCTCAGATAAAAATTCGGAAATTTGAAGTTTTTCCGTGAGTGTATGGAACATTTAACGAAAAACCACAAAATTGTTTGCACAAAAAAAAAAATCATGAAATCCTGAAGGGGGCGACATTCAACACAGCCACGATTATTATTTATATTAACTATTTATAAATTTCTAAGTTAAAATTCCCAATTCCTCGGGTTAAAATTCCCAAACCGATGATGATGACTAAACCGTAGTGAACATTTGCCGTGTGGTTTCTCCAGCTTCTCAAGGCCAGAAACTCGTCACGTGAAAGTCATTTTGACATGAACTGCTCACGTCTATCGATTGAATACACCAGCACATTCGTACGTAGTTAATAATTAATGAGACAACCTTGAACAGCGGCCTGTGCGCGTTCACAAGAGAATCTTTATTGTCGATGCACGAGAACAATGGAATTGGAAAATAGAAATAATTAATGAATGATAAAAAACGTCAAACTTCGGGGAGTGACACACACACACGTCATCGCACTGTCCATAGTAAATAATACGCTTATGAAGCATTTTGATTTTATTTTTTTTTCTCTTGCTCTTGATTTATACTTCTTTCGCTCTTGCTCTCACACACACACACACATATCTCCCTTTCTTTGTCTTACCCTCCCTCTCTCTATACCTCATTTTCTCTCGATTACCCCCAGCCTCTCTCTCTCTCTTTCTCTCGTCACACTTCTTTCTCTTCTTTCCTCTTTCTCACTCCCTCTTATTCTTCAACCTTTCTTCAATATGTCTCTCTCTCCCTCTTTTTTCTTTATCACTCGTTTTCTCTCTCTCTTTCTCTCACCCCACTTCTCTTTCTTCTTTCCTCTCTCACTCCATCTCTCTCCATTCTCCGTTCTCTGTCTTGGTCACTCATTCTCTCTTTTTTTACCCATCACTCATTCTCTTTCCATCTATCACTCATTCTCTCCCTCTCTTCTTATCACTCGTTCTCTCTCTCTCTTTCTCTTTCCCTTCTCATTCACTCATTCTCCATCACCTCTCTCTATCACTCATTTTCTCTCGCTCACCCCCCAGCCTCTCTCCCTCTCACCACACTTCTTTCTCACTCTCTATTCTTCATCTCTTCTTCAATCTCTCTCCCTCTCTTCTTTCTCTATCACTCATTTTTCTCTCTTTCTCCCTCATTCTGACTTTCTCCCTCATTCTCTGTCTTTACTCATTACTTTTTTTTTACTCATCACTTCTTTTTTATTCTATCACTCATTCTCTTTCTATCTATCACTCGTTCTCTCCCTGTTTCTATCGCTCATTCTCTCCCGCTCTATAACTAATTCTCTCTCTCTCTCTCTCTCTCTCTCTCTCTCTCTCTCGTAAGTTCACACATTACCTTTGGTTTCTCGCTCTTTTGTAAGACCTCGAGCAGGTGTCTGCGGAAGCCTTCGAGCTGAGAGAGTCCGATCCTGCGGGAAACAAGGAGCCGTGAAGGTGAAGCTGCTGGTCCACCTGAGCAGACGAGAGCGATGAGATCTGCTTTACCTGGGAACCAGGTCTTTTCCCAGCACCACCGAGGTGACAAACTCTTTGGAATACTCCATGGCGTCCTCACTGTGGGTCAAACACGGCATCACGTTAAAATAAAACACAAAAATACGGCATCACGTTAGAATAAAACACCAGCAGATCACTGAAAACCATCTAAAAGAAGGACAAGAACAAAAAATAATG
This sequence comes from Paedocypris micromegethes, assembly GCA_028031935.1. Lineage (NCBI taxonomy): Eukaryota > Metazoa > Chordata > Actinopteri > Cypriniformes > Paedocypris > Paedocypris micromegethes. The sequence goes on from CM051504.1 coordinate 12,730,851, forward strand.
AATATATTTCGTAATGAATAATTTGCCGAATCTATTGAATACATTACTGTAGATCCAACGTGTTGCACTTTTGGTTCGAAGTTTGTGTAACAATTCAATATTCATAAAATACTCATTATTCATTCAACAATATTCATTAGTTTAACCTGTATTCATTCCACAGTATTCATTAGTTTATTATTATTCTAGAGGTCAGTCTGACCTGAGGAGGCCTCCGGGAGGAGAGTAGGAGTAGCAGTGGAGTGAAGGATACTGCGGCCGCAGGAGGAAGGACAAGATGGCGGCGGTTCCCGCGCCCAAAGAGTGACCCACAATCACCAGCCCGTAGTGCATCGTGCCTTTACTCTGGTAAAAAAAAAAAAAAAAAAGACACGTCCGTGATCAATGCATGCTGGGAAAAAACTTTTCAAACTCATACCAAATCTCTCCCGAAGGCTTGCGAGAGGATCATCTCCTGCTCCAGCTTCTTCTTAATGTACTCGGCTGAATAAACCATTCCCTTAGTGAAAGATTCATCAGAAGACAGGGTGATGCTCGCTGCGCTTGTGCGGGTGTGTGTGCGTGTGTGTGTGTGTGTGTGTGTGGAACCTTGTGTCCGAGCCACGTGCCGTGCTGCTCCTCCACAGGCAGACGCTCAGAATCACCGGTCAGGTCCGTCAGAGCGTCCTGCAGCAGAACAACACACCCTTTACTCGCCGTGTCTGTGTGTGTGTGTGTGTGTGTGTGTGTGTTAGGATGGAATAAATTAACCCCAATGCGTAAAGAATGGATGTCAAGAACATATACAGTTTTAACAGAGACCAGTAGAAACAAAAACAGATAAAGAGGGTCAAAGAAAAGACACAGAGGGATACAGAGATAGACAAATAAATGCAGAGACTGACATAGAGAAACAGAATAGAGGGAAAGACAGAGAAAAAAAAAGACAGACCATGATTGAAAGAGAGAGAGAGAGAGAGACAGAGATAGATAGATAGATAGATAGATAGATAGATAGATAGATAGATAGATAGATAGATAGATAGATAGATAGATAGATAGATAGATAGATAGAGAGATAGACAGACAGACACACAAATGATGATAGAGTGATAGAGAGACAGACAGACACACAGATGATGGATAGATAGAGTGATATAAAGACAGACAGACAGACACACACACACACACACACACACACACAGATGATGGATAGACAGACAGACTGACAGACAGACAGAGTGATAAGACAGACAGACAGATAAGACAGACAGAGAGAGAAAGAGACAGACAGAGAAAGAGACAGACAGACAGAGAGAGACAGACAGACTGACAGATACACACCGAGTGATAAGACAGACAGACAGAGACAGAGAGAGAAACACAGACAGACATATTAGACAGACAGACAGTGAGAGAGAGAGAGAGAGAGAAAGAGAGACAAAGTGAGAGAGAGAGAGAGAGAGAGAGAGAGAGAGAGACAGACAGACAGAGAGAGAGAGAGTGTGACAGACTGACAGACAGATCTGACTGGCTTGCAGAGCGTTAACTCGTTTATCACACGCTTTCCTACTAAATGAATAAATAAGCAGCCATTAAATATTAGTGAGATGTTACTGTGCGAGACGGAGTCGGTGAAGTGATGGTGTAAGTCTAATGCGGCAGAGCAACACTGATCCTGACACGCTCAGCAACCAATAAAAATGCAGTTCATCCTCTCATCCTTTCTTACAGTTACAAACAAACGAGTGATACAGAGTAATAATCTGTCTAGTCTACTGTAAATAAATATGTAGCAGTCTGTGTCATGACAACATTTGTGAACAGAAACGAGACTCCGCCCCTGAATGACAAGCACCATGAATAATGCATTAAAGGGGCGGCACTTAGAACAGGCTGTATTTAATAGGTTTTATTGTGTCGCTTCTTTATTATTTAACAACAGTTTTTGAATAAATATGAAATTGATTTTTAAGTGAGACAAAAATGTTTGATTTTGCTATGAAACGTTATGATTTTTAAATGGGACAAAGATAAAACAATATTTTTGACCTCATCTCCAACAACAATTTTTAAACATTCTTTTTTTACAATTCTGGTCATATGAAAAGAATATGGTAATAACTAAAACACCAGCCTTGATCCACCAGAAATTACTAATTTATTTATTTTTTTGTTTGATTTTTTTTTACGCCATCTGAGCTTCAATGGCTATATTAATGGCAACATGTTTTTTTTTTTTTGACAATTTTACACTTTAGAAAGCAAAACATCTCTATAACAGCTGATAAATAGCAATAAATACACAACTTTTCAAAATGACTTCAACTAATTAGATACACTCACATGTTTTTTTAGATACACTGATGAACAACAGAAATGTTGATTTCTGTTAAAAAATTGTAAAATATTTTGTGGTACAACGTTCTTAAAAACATCTGTTAAAACATTTTCTGAATAAAACCGTTGTCTCAGAAATGACCAATTACTAAATTATTAAGTTTGTATCTCTAAATTAAATCGGCAATTGTACTGCTGCTGCAACATTGACATTTCCCCCTTGGGGGGGCGAATAAAGGACTTTCAATTCAATTCAAATCAATTTCAAATCATGTCACGATGCTTTTTGAACCCACCTTAGGAGACAAAGTCCCCCTGATGCTGATCACCACCTTCTTCTTCGCATGATCCACCGCCACGAAAAAGGGCGTCTCATAGACCTACAATCCACAGGAGAAGTGATGACTGAGATGGAACAGATTCATTAAGCATCTCAATCCTGGTAAAACGCTACCGCATCGTGGCAGGACGTGTAGACGATCTGGACCTCCTTCAGGTCCTGGTCCAGGAACTGTCTGCGTATGGCCAGCACGTTACAGCCGCAGCAGTTGTCCTCCTCGACGGTGACGCTCTGCGAGAGGCGAGATCCTGAGACCGAAGTGTTGCATCTGAAGACGAGAAGAGCGAGAAGAGCAGGTCAAGGGAGAAACATCAGCGCTGCGGTTCTGTACTTCAGCTTCACGAAGCGCTCACATCGGCTCTACTCACGAGCAGGTGCTGACCAGTCGGCAAAGTCCACATGCTGGTTTGCGGAGGAGATATATAGGCCAGCCATACGCCGCCATGGCAAACAGCATGTAGTAGCACACCTCCTTATACATCCCCATCTCGGCCTGAGGAGAGAAGCCACGGAGAAGGACCACTTGTGTTTTAATGATAATAAAAATAATAATAATATGAGTATTTGTAGGGCACTTTTCACAGTTTTAACTGTCTCAAAGCGCACGTGTAAATATGTAAGGTAATTGTTGCTTTTTATTAATCGTCAGGTGGTTGATGTTTAAGTAAATGGCTGTGATTATCACTATGACTATGACAAGAATAGTCACAAGACAAGAATAGTTTACTTAGCAGAGTCATAGTCATTAAATTATATTAAATAAATAAAGCAATTCCTGCTTTCCGTAATCTCGCGAGATTACAGAAATCACTGGGATTTGCAAAAAAAAGAGAATTTTGAGAATTTGGGAATAAGAATAGTTCCTTTAACGAGCACCAAAAAGAAACTAGGTCTTATTTTAGGGTTCTTAAGTCTAAGTCGCTTATTATTTAAATAAGTTCTTAAACGTTGTTTTTTCTCCTCCTCAATATAAAAACATCAACACAATTAAGTGTAAAAAGCAAAGCCTCCTGAGTCGTGACTCCGCCTCCTACATGCATTATTCATGCAAAGTGGCTTTAATGTAACACTACTCTCTACTTTCTTCTTCTTTACTTTTCTACTTTCTACTTTCTTTAAATTTCTACTTTCAGTGTGAAATCTGAAATTACTTCACGTCTCTGCAATCTCGACCCTTTAAGCAACTTGCAGAATATGGGAAAACATACGTACCGAGTTCTTAAGATCCAAGTATTTGGTGTTGCGCGTGACGGGCATCCCGGAGAGGAAGGCCAGAACGTCATTATTCGCCTGCGGAACAACATCAGTTAAGTAAAGTTGTAACGGAGTTGAGTTGAGTTGAAGCTTCCGCACCTGGTCCAGGATGGCGGATCTCTTGGCTCGCTGCCTCTGTCGGAGCAGCACCAGGCCGGCGATGATGTCACTGGGAACGATGTCCAGATCCCGGAAGAACTCTGCAAACAGGCTGGCCACCTCGGAGTAAGCGTCCTGCAACATAACATGTGCTGGTCAGACCACATTTATATTAATCTACTACTACTACTACTTCTCTTTCGGCTTTTCCCTAATCAGGGGTCGCCACAGATTTATATTAATGCCGGCCTAAAATATGAGCTTTAATGCTTAATAGGCGGGGTCCTATGATGACTTGTGGGGTCCTGTGATGACTTGTGGGGTCCTGTGATGACTTGTGGGGTCCTGTGATGACCTGTGGGGCCCTGTGATGACTTGTGGGGTTCTACGATGACTTGTGGGGTTCTACGATGGCTTGTGGGGGCTCCACGATGGCTTGTGGGGCTCTACGATGGCTTGTGGGGTTCTACGATGGCTTGTGGGGGCTCTACGATGGCTTGTGGGGGCTCTACGATGGCTTGTGGGACTCTACGATGGCTTGTGGGGGCTCTACGATGGCTTGTGGGGTTCTACAATGACATCTGTAAGTGTGTGTGCTGGAGTCTTACAGACTGTGTGTCTTGAGCACGTGTGCAGCACATGAAGAACTTGAGTCTCCGGCTCCAGCTGCTGGCTTGACCTTCCTCCAGCCGGTGTCTAGAGATGGCCACATCAAGTTCTACAGGTCATATATTCACTTATAACAATTGACAAATTTGCATTTTTTATTACGTTTTTGAAAAATGTTGAATAAAGGAGGAAGAAATATTAACGATGAATATAATATAACCAAAGCAGGAAAAAACGTACATACATTACAGAGTTGACAAGCTATAAACGTAATAACTAAATGCTACCGTTTTTGAATAATCTATAAACGATAATTACACAGCATGATATGCGAGTCAAAAAACATCAAGTTAATACAAATCCTTATATACACAATTTAGACTTGTTTGCGATGAAACGCTGTGAGTGTCTAGATCTTCTGTGTGTGACAGACCTGAGTGTGTATGTTGTGAGGTTTCGCTGACGGCGGCGTGTGGCTTTCAGCTTCACAAAGGTGCGTCCGGTGGGGTCAAAGGTGCACATCATGGTGAAACAAAGGCTGAAGATCACCAACCAGTTACACGCCACGATCCCTGCACAAGAACCCAGAGCTGATGTCAAGACAGCGCACAGTGGAAGTGGAAGAGTGTTATTATGGGATGGGGGAGGACAGTGACACGCTGATTTGGCAGTCGGGGAAAATCAACACTAGACTAATTGTTAGAAGCTGCAGGTCACAAATAAACTAGGACAAAAATGTACATTTAAATGATGAAACTACCATAATTATAATTTTCAAAAAATTTAAACATTAACCTTTTTTCTTACTTTGCATTACCCCATTTGTCATTCAATTATATTAAATAAAAAAAAGCAATTCCTGCTTCTAAAGTCGAAGTCCCTTTGCAAACTGGCCGGCCAATGTTCAAATTTAATAAAATATATTATTCATATACAATAAAAATACTGTACAGCGGTACCCTGACATACAAAATTAGTTTCGTTTGGCAAATATTTCTTAAACTGAGCCGCATTTTACATGTAATCCAACTAATCTGTGCCATGACTTCCTAAATTCAGACAATTTTTTATACATGATAAAATATTGGTAATAAATGTAACAAAAGCATGTTAAACAGCAGTAGTTTAGTTTGCCCTTTGGCAGTTATTGATTACAAAAATCTCATGGCACAACAAGCCCAACGTCATTTCAAGATGGCGGCTGTACGGGGAAAAAAAAAAAAAAACATTCTGGCCATTCTGGAAGTCGACAAGCTTCTGTAGTTTTTTTGGAAGCAAGATCTCTGAAACTAACTAGTGGTTTTGTTGTTTTTTGTTGATTTGTCGTGCAAAGATGATCAAACGACTGATTTACACACGTCTGGACTCTCGACTCCCTGCACGCTAGCGGTAAGAAAAAACTCCTTTTGTATAGATTTTCGCTCCTTTCGTATAGTGAAAATATTTCAGAACAAATTTCGTTACTCGGGATGTTCATTATCTAGGACATTGGTAAGTCGGGGTGTCACTCTTTATACACACCCGCACTCACTCTCGCAGCAGGCGTTCACAGGGCTCTTACCCAGTGCCAGGTTCTTGGCGGTGACATCAGAACAGAGCTGGTAGTACTGCACCAACCAGGCGATGCCAACGATGGCGTAGACCAGCTCCACCAGCAGGATGGCTGCAGAGACCAGGACAGACACAATCAGTCTCACACTCTTTTCTATTAGCTAGAAATAAGAAGCTCCATAACCATTTCTATAAACTGGGAAAAAAATAGGATTACCATATATATTAGATTAGATACTAAATTAGTAATAGTAATTAACAAAACTCCTGATAATATTATTATAGGGCTAATTCAAGTAATATAAATGGTGATACACATTTTTCTTTTTACTAATGTTTCACTCTAAAGATAAAAACAGGGCTTTTTGGGTTTTTTTCTTTTCTTTTATTTCCTCTTTCTTTTTGATTGTCATGTGAAAGCGCTCGCTGACACAGTAACCTGGTGATAATTCAACGCTAGTGATAAAGACAACATAAATAATTAAATAAAATGAAAAAAAAAAAAAAAAAAAAAACTCAGAACTATTTTTCATTTTTGTTTTGTTTTTTGCAATTATACATTTGGCACTGGCTCAAACACTCGACTACGAACAAAAAGAGTCGGCAATTGTGGGGTGCGACGTGATTTCCTTTTGAAAAGTCATTCGCAAGGCCGATTTGAGAGGTGACGGAACCTGCCAATCATCATCAGTGGGCGGGTCAGGGACGGCCCCATCAGTGTAGAAGCTCCTCCCACTGACTGGCAGGTTCTGTCACCGCTTGGATTGTTCTCGCGAAAAACTCCGATCAAGCCTCGTCCGTTTCTGCGCATCAAAGTGGACGCGACGCAATTTTCGTCAGAATAACATTAACGTTGTTCAGGTGTTCCAGAGAGAAAGTGCAATTCTCACCCAGGCGGATGTAGAGCACATACTGCACGGCCTCTCGGGGTTGCGTGTAGAGGATGCTGCCCCTCATGCTCAGCCACATGATGGCGCTCTCACAGATCAGACAGCTGACCAGGATGCCCAGGTAGCCGCGGCCGTGGTCCACCAGCGTGACCGAGCACGACTGCTCCGAGTTGTACGGCAGCCCGAACAGAACCACCGACAGAACCACCAGCCTGTGAAGAACACGTGCCACGCGCCAGTCAGAAGATGGGCACAATCGCTCCGGCATTCCGAGGACGGAAACATCGGGAAAAGAAGGACACACTGTGCTCCGTGATACGAGTGTAACGGTGCAAATATCGATTAAAATATTCGTATGATTTGTGATTATTTTGTTTATTGCCATTTCAGCTTCAGAGGCCAAAATTATGTACAAAAAAAAGCATACAAGATTGTACCATGCCAAGTTAAATTTCATATAAAACATTTCCGTAAAAATATACATGACATATTCAAATAAACTTGGCAATATGTATCTTTGAAAAACTCAATGAAAAACTAAATGGATAAACATTTAGAAGCAAGACTTTCATTGTCACTTGATTTAAGAAAAAGTCTGTCTCATGGTTTTGAAAACAGGGCACTTCAGGAATATGTGCTTGACATTTAAAGCCACTTAATATTTGTATGATAAAAAATTACGTTAAGAATCAGTTAATTAATGGAAAATACCAGATAAGGCACGTCTAGAAATGATCAAAAATAGAAAAGGGGAATCAAGAAGTTGAGATTTTGGCGACTTGAGAATTTTGAAGTAATGCATCAGCAGTTCTCATTAAAAAACAAAGATATTAAAAAATAAAAAAAAAAAACTCCACATAAAATTTGGAGACAAAATAATAGATAAGACAAATTTCTTATTTTTCTAAATGAACTGAAGCTTTGATGAACTGAGTTAGTTTAAATGACTGTTTTAAATTCATACACATGGTGAAAAAAGAAAGAAGAAAAAGAAAGAATAAAGTGGAAGAGTGAGGGGAAAAGACAGAGCATAATAAAGAAAGAAAAATGAGAGAGAGAGAAAAAGCGACAGAAAAGGGGAAAATGGAATGAGAGAGTAAAAAGAAAAGGAGAGAGAGGGTGAGAGAGAAAGTGAAAGAGAAAGACAGTAATGGGGAAAATGGAATGAGAGAGTAAAAAGAAAAGGAGAGAGAGTGAGAGAAAGAGAGAGAGAGAGAATAAAGGTAAAGTTCACTACCACTACAAAATAAATGTACGTATATTGAATAAACACTTCCCTATTTACATACGGCAATAGGAAATGTCTAAATGTCCGAGTGTGGTGGAAAAAAGACAGAAACATCCGTAAACATCCAGATGCTGGAGGAGACTCACCATATGCTGTGAAGAATGAAGAGGAAGAAAGCCGGCAACACCAGATCATCGCTGCCCACTGACCAGCGCCGGCGGAACAGAACCATGCCCGGCATCACTGCCCTGCACACACACACACACACTCCGGTCACTACTTCTTCAATTTAAATAGGGAAATGGGAAGATCAACATGAAGAAGAAACTTGATTTTCCGGATTTGCATCTTTTACTTGAGCAGAACAGCAGAATCAGGCGGAATGAACCGGGCTGGTTAATGGGTCGTGGAGATTTAGTTTGGTTCTAGTTAATAAAGAATAAATAAATGAGTGGCAGTGAAAAGAAATACTACTGAATAGATTCATGTTGTAAGTCAACAAAAAAAAAATGTTCAACACTGAATGGAAAAAAAAAAAAAGAAATTTCTTTTGTTATCCTTTTTTATACAAATTGGTTCACTAGCTCCTCTTTTAGCAAGTCGCTTTGGATAAAAGTGTTAGCCAATGACTGTAAAGTAAAGAAAAATAAAAGAAGCAATTTCTTATTTTTAGCAAAGCCAAAGAAATACATGACAAATACTGCGTGGATCAGTCTTGCCTCGTTTTCCTGAAAATATCTAGCTTTAAAATAACTCAATTTATAATTTTTTTTAAACGCTCAGAAATATAAAACCAGCATCTCTTGGATCATCCGCTGAGAACAATGTGGCTCCACCCATTAATGATGATGTGTTTAATGGGTGTGGCCAAATGTTTGCCATTTACACACTGAAAGAGCTTTTGTTTCGCGCCGTTTTAGATTTACAAGCTAAATCCTCAAACAAAATGTAATCTTTAGGTCAACATTCAAAAAAAGTGTATAAATGAACCTTCCAACCTGTAAGAAATTAAAGTTTGCACAATGGTTTGATGGTGTTTTCAGTACTACAGACAGAATAAAAACACGTCAAAAACAGGACGTGAGGACGCCATGCTTTGTTCGCTTTTCACGGGAGACGGAGAGACGCCCTGGTGAAGTCACTTCCCCTAAAACAGTCACTTCTGTGGATGTGCGGAACAACTAAGAAAATGGATCAAAAGTTAAACAGCATGTGATAAAAAAAAACCTCCCAAATCGTCTACTTCACTCGATATAAAAGAGAAACTCACAACAGTGTTTGTGAGAACAAAATTCTGATAAATTCTCCAAAAACAACAGCTAGACAAACAAATATCTATTCAGCTACTCATTTTCCGGATAATTTAACATTCAATGAGAAACACCACGTCTGTGAATGTGTGCAGAGGAAACATGAACCAAATCGGCTCCGTCTCAAATCACACTGTGCTCCGTGATACGAGTGTAACGGTAGAAATATTAAATTAAGTAAAGTTAAGATTAGGTAAAGTTAAGAATGGATCAGATTATCAACAACAAATATTATATAAGACACTTCTAGATATGATCAAAAATAGAAAAAGGGAATCATGAAATTGAGGTTTTGGCGACTAAAGAATTTTGTATAATGGATCAGCAGTTCTCATTAATGTATTAATAAAAAATATAAAAACTTGAAGTAAATATTAGAGGCATTATTAATAAAAAATATAAAAACTTGAAGTAAATATTAGAGGCAAAATAATATATTAGACAAATTAATTTTCTAATTGAAGATCAAGAAGATTAAGATTAAAAATCATACAAACAGGGGAAAAAAGGAAAGAGAAAGCGAGACAGCAAAAGTGAGAAAGAAAAAAGCGACAGAAAGAAGGGGAAAACGGAATGAGAGCGTAAAAAGAGAGAGAGAGAGAGAGAGAGAGAGAGAGAGAGAGAGATTTAACAGAAAGTATCCAAATCGAAGCTAAAATAGATTTACACACAATAGGTGAACTGACCATCAGACCCGAGTGACCAATCAGGAGCCGGAGAGAGCAGCGGGTGGGCGTGAGGAAAGAGAGGAAGAGGAGAGAGAGGAAGAGTAGGAGAGAGTGGGAGTGTGTAGCACATGCTCCTCCGTCTAAATAAAGAGCCGCAGCGTCACGGCAGAAAGCGCAGGAGGAGAGAGGAGGACAAACTTCTACCGCTCCTCCATCAGAACACAGACCAGCAGACACACCATTCCTTCTGCTTATGCGTGTGTGTGTGTGTGTGTGTGTGTGTGACTAGTTTATGAATTTTGAACGCAGAACGCAGAACCAGTGTTTAGAGTATGTGTGTGTGTGCATGTGTGTGTGTATGTGTATTAGAAATATGTGTATGTGTATTAGAAAACGTTTCAATGTGAGAAAAAGAGTGTGTGTGAGAAAGAGAGAATGTGCAACAATTTGGATGTCACACACAATGTGTGTGTGTGTGTGTGTGTGTGTGTGTGTGTGTGTGTGTGTGTGTGTGAATCCATAGCTTCTGAATTTTGAACTCAGAATAAGTGTTTTGAGTGTGTGGCAGTGTGCGTGTGTGTGAGAAAGAGATCGAGAGTGAGACGTAGAGAATCTCTCCGTTTCTGAGAAAATAAAAGTGTGTGTGTGTGTGTGTGTGTGTTAGAGAGAAAGTGCAAAAATGTGTGTGTGTGTGTGTGTGTGTGTGTGTGTGTGTGTGTGTGAGAGAGAAAGAGAATGTGCAACCATTTGTGTGCGTGTGTGAAAAACTTGTGAATTTTTAACTCAGAATGAGTGCTTGAAGTGTTTGAACAGTGTGTGACAGTGTGTACGTGTGTGTGTATGAGAAATGCGAGAAGTGAGACGTAGAGAATCTCCCCGTTTCAATGTCAGAAAAAGAGAGAGTGTGTGTGTTTGTGTGTGTGTGAGAGAGAGTGTGCACTGTGCAACAATTTGTGTGTCGGTGTTGTGTGTGTGTGATGAAAAGTGACAGGAAAACACAGTGATGATCAATTCACAGTGAGAAAGTGTGTGTGTGTGTGTGTGTGTGTGTGTGTGTGTGACAGTTACCCTATGGGATGGGGAGTAACTTGGGGAGTAAGTTTTACTGTACGTAAACGGAGATCAAGCAGACGACTTAAACTGGAGAATGTGACGCTTGTTTCTGAAGGAAAGAGTGAGACGGTCTTTATTGGGTTTGGCCCGAAAACACGAGAAATCAGATGCTGCCTCATAATGGAAAGCAGAGATTATGTGTTGGCCTGCGGAGCGAAGATGGGGGAGGAAGACTACGGTAAAATAACTAGGGCACGACAGGAGAACAAGAAGAGAGTGAGGGTGACAGAGAGGAGAGCGGAGGAGAGGAGAGAGTATGAAAATAGAGAGAACGACAAGGATGAGAGAAAACGGTCAGGAAGAGAGAGAGAGAGACAGAGACAGCGTAAAAGGAGAAAGAAAGACACATATAAAAACGGATTGAGAGCGATACAATAAGCCAGAGAGGGAGGGATGGATGGATGGATGGATGGATGGAGAGACAGACATATGGACAAAAAGACAGACAAACGTCAATAAGCAGGCAGAGATGGATGGATAGATGGAGGGAGAGGGAATGAAACAGCAAGAAAGTGAGAGAGAAATACAGACAGAGGAAGGAGGACGAAAGAGACATACAAGAGATAGAGAGAAAGAGAGAGAGAAAAAGAAATAGAAAGGGAGAGACTCAGACTGAGAGAGACACAGAGAAAGACAGCAAAAGAGAAAGTAAAAGAAAATAAAAGAGACTGAGCGAGAGACAGAAAGAGGCACCCAGATAGAGAAAGACAGCAAAAGAGAGTAAGAAAGAGAAAGAAAAAAAGAGACTGAGCGAGAGACAAAGAGAGCAAAGGAGAGAGAGAGCAAAGAGACAGAAAGAGACAGAGAGAGAGAGACAGAGAGAGAGAGAGAGAGAGAGAGAGAGAGAGAGAGAGAGAGACACACAGAGAGAAAGAG
>CM051504.1:12743123-12758358 GCA_028031935.1 Paedocypris micromegethes
AAAGAAGAGAGAGAGACAGAGAGAGAGAGAGAGAGAGAGGGACAGAGGGAGAGAGAGAGACTGACACACAGAGAGAAAGACAGCAAAGAAGAGAGAGAGAAAGAGAGACTGAGTGAGAGAACGAGAAAGATATAGATATATATATAGAGAGAGATAGATAGAGAGAGATAGAGAGAGCAGAACTGAACTTTCTCTGCTCCTGAAAGCTTGCCTTTGTCTCGTCGTAAGTTACTCACACTAGATTTGTTCTTGATTTCTACAAGCTCAAAGGTTGATTGCGATTTTTAGGTTGGGGTTTTTTTTTCTGATTCCAGCAGTTTTTACGCTGAGGAACAAACCCAAGCACCTCAACACATACATCAACACAACATCCAATGCAATTAAAACGACAACGCCGCCGGCGCGTACGCACACAATGACACGACAAGACAAAAGAAGAGCACAGAGAAATCTAACGTGATCAGTCACTTCCTGTGAAGAGCAGGAAACCATCACGGTCACTGCTACAAGACTGTAGTCCTCATCACTGTCCTGAAGTCTTGTTCCGACGCCCCGCCCTGAATCACGAGTCCTGTTCCGACGCCCCGCCCTGAATCACGAGTCCTGTTCCGACGCCCCGCCCTGAATCACGAGTCCTGTTCCAATGCCCCGCCCTAAATCACACGACTCCGGTTCTGATGCCCCGCCCTGATTCACAAGTCCTGTTCCGATGCCCCGCCCTGAATCACGAGTCCTGTTCCAATGCCCCGCCCTAAATCACACGACTCCGGTTCTGATGCCCCGCCCTGATTCACAAGTCCTGTTCCGACGCCCCGCCCTGAATCACGAGTCCCGTTCCGACGCCCGCCCTGAATCACACGACTCCGGTTCCGATGCCCCGCCCTAAATCACATGAGTCTGGTCCCGAAGCCGCTCCCTGAATCCCACGAGTCTGGTCCCGACACCCGCCCTGAATCACACATGAGTCCGGTTTCGACGCCACGCCCCCAATCACACGAGTCCAATTCTGATTCCCCGCCCTGAATCACACGAGTCCGTTCCAACGTCCATTCCTGAATCCAACGAGTCCGGTTCCAAAGACCCGCCCTGAATCACACGAGTACAGTCCCGATGCCCCGCCCTGAATCACACTAATGCGCCTCCAAAGACCCGCCCTGAATCACATGAATCCGCCTCCAAAGACCCGCCCTGAATCCCACGAGTCCGCCCTGAATCACATGAATCCGCCTCCAAAGACCCGCCCTGAATCACATGAATCCGCCTCCAAAGACCCGCCCTGAATCCCACAAGTCCGCCCTGAATCACACGAATCCACCTCCAAAGACCCGCCCTGAACTCACATGAATCCGCCTCCAAAGACCCGCCCTGAATCCCACAAGTCCGCCCTGAATCACACGAATCCACCTCCAAAGACCCGCCCTGAAACATACGAATCCGCCTCCAAAGACCCGCCCTGAATCACACGAATCCGCCTCCAAAGACCCGCCCTGAAACACACGAATCCGCCTCCAAAGACCCGCCCAGAATCCCACAAGTCCGCCCTGAATCACAAATCCGCCTCCAAAGCCCCGCCCTGAATCCCACGAGTCCGGCTCCAGAGCCCCACCCTGAATCACACGAGTTTGGTTCTGACTCCACAAACTGAGCGTCAGCTACGCAAGGAATCTGGAACAATCCAGACCAAAATAATCAATGTGCGATTGAAGAACTTGCCCGTATGCGGAGGCTGCAAGCAAGATGGTGGACGCAAGTCATCGTGTGAGTGCAGACACAGAAATGTAAAGGTTTAATGAAACACACTTCTGGACTGAATGTGTCACACGTTCTCGCTGTTAGACAACAGGGGCTTTATTTCTGCAGACGCCGCTCATCGTGCACGTTCTTTTCGGCCTGTCAACAGGATGTTAAAGAAACAAGGACCGGATTGTTCTCGCTGCAAGAAATGCAAAAAAAAGGAAGGAAGGAGAAAAAGAGAAATTGTTGTAAAAGAGAGAGTGAGAGAACGAAGCAGGACTTTTCAGGAGGGGGTAAAAAAAAAAAAAAGAGATGGAAGTTTCCTAAACTCTTCTCCCGGACGCTAAACCCTAGTCATAAAGACTCTTAGGTTCCTCAACTCCAAGATCATATTTTAATTAGAATGGGAGATCTGTGTGTGTTCCGTGCTCTTAAACAAGTCAAGAGAGATTCCTCGATTCCGGGATTATGACACACAACACGAGACACGGTATGGCTGAGATGTTCAGCGCTGGCCTTCACTGAGTCTGGAGAAGATTATCTCACGCATCAGCATCGAGACCACGCTCTACGAGAAGCCCTTTCCAGTCATTACCAGCAATTTCCGCTGGTAGTGAATGTGCATTAGCCACTTGACTTCAGTGATGGGCCGCGGCTGACCTCAAGAAGCCACCACAGCCAATGAAAACCTCTCAACTCCACTGCGCCTTTGTACGCAATCTAAACGCTCCTGGCGAATAAATCAAGATCAATACGAGAAGTCAAACGCACGGAGTGGAAATACACAGACAGACTTTTAGCAGCAATAATACACGTGAACAATGAATGAACGATTGTCCAACCCTTAACGGTCACACACACACACACACACACACACACACAGAATGGATTTCCAAAGATAACAAATGTAACAAACATTTTCGCTGTGCTAATTATAGGCAAATTGACATAGGTATGTACAGTTAAATATGATTAAAAAAAAGCAATGAAGAACGTTGTATATACAGTATGTATTCTCACACACACACACACACACACACACACACACACACACACACACAAAGAATGGATTTCCAAAGAAAACAAATAGACAGTTTTGCTGTGCTAATTATAGGCAAATTGACATAATTGTGTACAATTAAACATAATAAAAAAAGTAATGAAGAACGTTGTATATACAGTACGTATACACAAACACACACACGCACCGGATTACACGACCTGTTTTTGACTGTACATTTTTTTTTAATTATCACAATTGCGCATTACACACACAGACACACACGCGCGCGCGCAATTTTCATAATTACTATGAGTTTTTGTTTTTTATCAAACTACTGCGAGTACATTTACATCGAAACGCGCGCGAGCGTACACACACACACACACACACACACACACACACGGGCGAGCTCTCTATCTCGTGCGCGCGCACACACATACATTAAACACCTGTAAGATAAACGGGGTGAACACACACACACACACACACACACACACACACAGTAGAAACGCACCACACGTGAAACACGCGACACATTTACACACATCGCGGATTTAACCCGACAAAACATAATCGCATCTGCCTGTGCGTGTAATCAGGTGATGGAGCGCCGGATCCGGTGGCACATTAGCGGGTCACCTCACCTGGAGTGTTCTGGCGTCTTCCCGAGACCTTCTTCTTCTGGATGAGTCCTCGTGTCTCTCCCATCCTCCGGCAGAACCGCGCGCGCGCAGAACCGAGCCGAGCCGAGCCGGGCTGCGGTTCCGAACCGGCCGCGGGTCTCAGCACCTGGATGCGGCGTCCCGTCCGCGGACCCTGATCCTCATCCACGCTCCAGGACGTGTCGAATTCGTGCAGGTACGGACGGGCAGTAACGGATCTTTTATTTGAAATCGATCGCCTGGGCTTTATTGACACGCCGCCGACACGCCATCGATACCGTTCACGCCTTTCGCGAGCGCGCGCCTCACGTTCCCGTCCATTCCGGACAAACGTCCGTTTACGAAGCGATTCGGCGTCTGCTCCTCAGGCGTGGTCGTGACATTCCCAGTCCGCTTGGTGAAGTGGCTGGAGCCGCAGCGGCACGTTCTGCTCCGGCTGAGGGCGACAGATCTTCTTCTTCTTCCCCGCGATCTCTTTCCCCTAAACGAGCAACGTCGTTGCTATTCTCCATTCGGTGTGCGCAGGTGGAGCGCGGATCCCGCTTCCTGACTGCGCTCGGGGCGTATGTGACGTCACTGATTGGGTGTCGTGCGCCGCTGCGCCATTGACGTAGCACGCTGCGATGTTCCGCTGCTTAGGAACCGCTGTGGCATTAGCGGGGCGGGCGTGATGGATGCAGAGGCTCGAGCCACCCGCGACACGGCACGTCATTTCCTCACGCTTGGTGGGAATTTCGACCCGGAATGTGTCTAGGTGGAACTGGAATATGAAACGATTAAAAAAAAAAATCACGACGTTTAGACACTGGGTAAAGACATGCGGTCAAAAGATAAAAGAGGCACAGTAAATACAGATGGATGGATTGATCATGGATGTATGGTGGATGGAGGGATGAATGATGGATGGAAGAAAGATTGGATGAATGATGGATGGATTGATGAATGGTGGATGGAAGAAGGATTGGATGAGTGGAAGAAGGATTAGATGAATGATGGATGGATGGATGAATAAATGATGGATGGAAGAAGGATTGGATGAATGGTGGAGGGATGAATGAATGAATGATTGATGGAAGAAGGACTGGACGAATGATGGAGGGATGGATGAATGAATGAAAAATGGATGGAAGAAGGATTGGATAAATGATGGAGGGAGGGAGGGAGGAAATATTGAATGATGGATGGAAGGATGGATAGATAGACGGGGTGACAGACAGATACAAACACAGATAGACATAGATAGAAACGAAAAACTAGACAGACAGATAAACAGTGACAGACAGACTGAAAAACAGATTCAGACAGATATATTCAAGAATACATGTAATAAAAAAAACTAAATTATAGACAGACATATACAAAATATATATCAGGACAGATACATACAAAAATGTGTGTGACTTGTCCAGTTTCAGAACTTCCCTATCCACCCCCTGCTTTCAGCCGTCAGATGGTACGCTCCATCCTCTCCTCCTCCTCCTCCTCTAGCTGCTGTGTCCTCCATCACTCCGTTTCCTTAGCTTGGCTTTCTCCTTGAGGACGAATCCAGACCTTCCACATCCACTGATCCTGAAGCAGAGGCAGGACTCCAGAGCCGCACGTCTGAGGTGAGTGTGGAGCTTCAGGAGCATCAGGAGCATCTTGATGAAGCTCTTCGGAAACGTCTGCGTGGACTCGGCCTGTGCAGCCATCAGCAGCAAAACCACACCACTCGTCTTTTAGCCACCACTCGCAATTTCGGTAGATCTCTCTAGGTTAAAAGTACATTTAAATCAATATTCCATTTGTGCCTGTAGTGTCTTCATGAATAATTCTCGCCGTGCTTCGCTCTGCCAGTATGACTCATGCGCTTTTACATCAGCGCTGCTGTCACGAGCCACGCTTGATCCTTAAATCAGGACAGAAAAATACATGGAACTTAAAATGACGTGTTGCTTTTCCCAAGGAATGACGAACGGAACGGAACTTTCTGAATGTCCGTGTGTAGTAGTTGGTCAGTGCACACAGGCTCGTGTCATTGAAGTGCAAAGTGTCACACACCTGAAGGTCAAATAATCCTAAGTGATGTGTGATGCTGGACTTGCCACTGTTCTAGAAACGTTTTCCTGCTTCTTTAAAAGATGCTTGGAGGAAAAATGCATACCGTATTTACCCGACTATGAGTCGAGGATTTTTCTAAAAATCTCGGGCCCAAAGTTGGGGGTTGTCTCTCTCTCTCTTTCTCTCTCTCTCTCTCTCTCTCTCTCTCTCTCTCTCTCTCTCTCTCTCTCACACTCTCTCTCTTTCTCTCTCTCTCTCTCACTCTCTCTCTCTCTCTCTCTCTAGCAATAACTTAACTTAAATAGATTAATACCAACCCAAATAACAGAGTTACTTTGATTTTATGCTTCTTTTACCACCAAGAATGTCTGAATAGTTTTATCATCTCTATAGGATTAAAAAGCATCTGAACACGTCGTTTAAGTTGTGAAAAAATAAAGTGATGATATTTTAAGGGTTACTTCTCGTCTTTAATGTGAAGGGTGTGTGTGCCCAACGCCGCAGCAACACTGGGGTTTGGGGTTTAGGATTTAGTGAAACTGGTGGAATTATATAACAATAATAATTCATTCGATTTTTTATTTATTGGCGCCTTTCATGACACTCAAGGTCGCCTTTCATGACACACAACATTCACACACACGCCCGGTGAAAGAGCGGCAGCCAATCTGCGCCAGCGTCCACTTCACTCGGGCATAAACACCACACGTTCACACACTCACACGGCCAGATTAACCTGAAACGCATGTTTTTCTCACTGTGGGGGAAACCGGAGCACCCGGAGGAAACCCACGCAAGCACGGGGAGAACATGCAAACTCCACACAGAGAGGCCCCGACTGGCCTCGAACTCACACCACGAGTCACAATCAGAACCTTCTTGCTGTGAGGCGACAGCGCTACCCACTGCGCCACCGTGCTGCTAAATTATATGGAATTATATGGTCCATAGTTTGAAATTAAGTTGTCGAAATTATTTTAATCGGGACCACGGGGAAATTTTTGGTTAGGCTTAAAAAAAATAAATGTACCGTATTTCAATTTCATTTTAGAAAGCCCAGGCCTGGCCGGACCCCTGATGGAGGCCAAAGCTAAAGGGGCTTCTAAAGCCACGCCCAAAGCAGAGAAGAAGGAGCCAGCCCCGCCCCCAAAGTCGGACCCCATCACT
This sequence comes from Paedocypris micromegethes, assembly GCA_028031935.1. Lineage (NCBI taxonomy): Eukaryota > Metazoa > Chordata > Actinopteri > Cypriniformes > Paedocypris > Paedocypris micromegethes. The sequence continues at coordinate 12,749,730 of CM051504.1, forward strand.
GCCGAACCCGCGGCCCCTGATCCCGACAAGACAGCGGAAGATGGAAGTGCCAACCAACCGGAGGCTGCGGAATCATCCGGAAGCTGCTGTGAAACCTTAGAAAGCCTGAAGCCGTTCCTGATTGGTGGAGCCGTAGTTGCCATTGGAGCCGTGCTGGTCGGCGTAATATTACTAGCCAAGAAAAACTGAGCCGAGGCTTGTGATTGGTCAGTCAATGCGGGTTCATTATTCACAGATTATTATCGTTTATTAGGCGAGGGTCACACGTTCATTTCTCTTTGCCGCTTGTGATGGGTTTAAAAAAGAAATAAAACAGACACTGTGCCTGGAACAAGCCGTTTTTTCATCCTATATTACTGTAATTACTCATATTACAGCCTTTTTACTGCTGATTCGGCTCTTTAAAGTTGCATGTCTCGTGTTCGAAAAACAGCACTTTTGTTTGGCACATTTGGTTAAAGAAAATCTGCTTTGTTTTTAGTCTGAAACTCTAATATATTACTCCAAGTAGACAATTCTATGCATATAGGCATATAATAATGATGTAATCTTGACCAATCGCAGAATGTCTGCGGCATTTCTGTCTACAAGGCCCGTGTGTCTTGCTTTCTTTAACCCTTTTCTTTTTCTTTCTTTTGAATCTGAACATGAAATTTGCCAGTTGTGGCTCAATAGACAATCGTCAAATCCACCACAAATCCTGAAGTCATCACGATGCATGTGGATAGAAACAGTACACGCTCACACTTCACGTTACTGAAATTAGATTTTCTTTAAAGTGCGTATGAAATGCAATAATTCAAACCGATCTCTGTAACCACGGGAAAGAAGCGTCGTGTTAGATTTTTCGCAGATGGTGCAAACGTTCAAGTGCAATGATGGATGTCGTGGTGGTAGAAGTAGAAGAGACGAGCAAAGCTTAAGACTGTGTTTGTTGGTGATAAAGAAGCATATTAATTTTTTTTCTTTCCTCCAGCCATATGTGTTGATTTGGCACAACCTCGCCTGCTGCTTCACTGTGTAAGATGATAAGAAGGATCCCTTGTGATTTGATGACCTTATTAAAGGACCATGAACCATATTTTCCCAGCATGACTGTTTTTTCTGTCTCTATTTACTTTTTAGTTTTTTTAGGCGTCTGTTGTGCCTTTCTCCCAGTTTGGAAGTGAAGATCTACCATTGATTTAAACATTTGCCTTTGTAAATTATAAAATATGCTTTATTCTGGGCCAATCAGCGGAGTTCAATGTCTTTTTAAAGCCTCAAATCTCGATTAACAACTATAATGTATTTAATGTCATTTTATTGTATAGATGTAATGCAAAGAATTAATCTGGGGGAAAAAAGAGCAGAAATGTAAATGAAAATCACAATTATCTTTAGCAACGCGATGTAACAAATCACGTGACCACAGACAATAATTCTACAAAACAACGAGTATATATCGAGCATGTTTTTGCATTTAGTCATTCTTGGATTTACCAATAATTCGATTTATTTTTCATAAACGCAGTATTTTATTTCGAAGTGTTTCCGCACGACTCCTGTTCAGGTAACACCGTCGTGTGACGCGTGAGGATGACGCAGATTAAACGCGCTGGATTATTTTCCGGAGGAGGACGCGTGCTGAGTGTGGGATTGTTTTGGTAAATATTTTAACGGTATAATGCTTTAAATTTAATCATCTTTATCAACGGTTGTGTCAGTAATCCGTCACGTGTTATTAATGTTACCAGGACAACAGTTGTTCAGGTTTCTTGAGCGCTTTGTGTTGTTCCTCGCTCCAGACCTTCAAGCCTCAGGATGATTATCCCCATTCGCTGCTTTACTTGCGGGAAGATCGTGGGGAATAAATGGGAGGCGTACCTGGGTCTCCTGCAGGCCGAGTACACGGAAGGGTGAGTGAATCTGACGGAGGACTTCATTAGATTTACCAGAATAAATTGGATAGATAAGACTACTTTACTTTACAGTCATTTAGCAGACACTTTTATCCAAAGCGACTTACATTTCATTACAATTTTTTCTACAATAATAGATACTATAGTCTACTATAATAGACCCATATGGATGCATATATATTTTGCCTTTTTTTCCTTTTTTTTTTTTTTTTTTTTATAGACAAGACACACACACACGCACACACACCACACACACACACGCACACACACACGCACACACACACACGCACACACACGCGCACACACACACACACACACACACACGCGCGTAGTAGACAGACAATAAATTGAGAGATACATATATAGACACTAGACAGACACACATGCAGACAGACAGATGATAGATGTATACTGTAGATGGATGCATATATATTTTTTCTTTTTTCTTTTTTTTAGACAAGACAGACACACACACACACACACACACACACACACACACACACACGTGCAGACAGACAATGAATTGAGAGATACATATATAGACACTAGACAGACACACATGCAGACAGACAGATTGACAGATATACACGCACACACACAGACAGACAGACGGATTAACCTAAAGCAAACGTCACCAACTTTTTGAAACCGAGGGCTACTTCCTGCTGATAAAGGCAAAGGGCGACCAGTTTGACACATACTTCTGAAATAGTTTAAATCATATGTTATTATTAATAATCAATGGTCTTTAGCTACGTGAAGACACTGATTATGATAAGATTTCTCATAAAATATCAATGTATATACAGAAATTATTGTCAATATGCAACACATCGTTTCTATATTTTCAAAATTCCATTTGCTTCGATTGGCCAGAACTGTGGCTAGCCGGCTACACTAGTGGAACTTCAAGAAGTAAATAAAGAAAATATGTTATTAAGTGTGTATTGATCGCTGGAGAAAAACATTTATATATACCATATATATATATAAAGAAACAATCACTTATATTTCGAGAGTGAAATATAATGACCAAATTCGACCAAACTGATTGGTCGAATTGCGGTAAATTCACAGTGATTGGATGAAATTGCGGTGATTGGCTGAATTTGCGTGAATTGAGCCACATGGAAACACGCAAAATCCTGGAGGAACTGAAGAGTGCGTCATTTCAGCATATTTTAGAACAGGCGACCTCTGACCTAAAGACTAAAACCTTTACTTGTCGTCTTAAGTTACATTTAAGTTATAGCAGCAAATGCACAAACACACATACGAAAGACAACTAAAACAGGTGGAAAAAAATATCTTTGTACTAGTGAAGGCGGAGCTTACAGGCAGAGGAGGAGCTTAGTCTCTGGGATTGAGTTCTCTAGGGTGGAGGTGTCCAGACTTTTAGGAGTAAGAGGCTTTTATTGTCATTGTATTTTGTACAACTAAATTTCTTTCGGTAGCTCCCCGAGTCCAGCAGCAATAAAAATGAACTGAAAACCAGCATGCAATACAATAAACACAATAATAAAGAAATGTAAAGGGAAAATAAACAAAGCAAAATAAAAAATAAAATATATAATTATAAAAGTATGAAAGAAATATAAAATATAAAATATAAAAAGGCAGTTGTGGGATACATTGTGCAAATGGCTGAGTGCTAACATGCTATTTAAATAACCGTGTGTGTTCTGTAGGGAGGGGCGTGGCACAGGCTATAGCCCTGGGGATAAAACTGTTCTTCAGTGGGTAATTACATAGCTTGTCTTGTGTAATGTGTATGTGTGTTTAGTGACGCTCTGGATGCTCTGGGCCTGAAGCGCTACTGCTGCCGGCGGATGCTGCTGGCTCACGTCGACCTCATCGAGAAGCTGCTGAACTACGCGCCGCTGGAGAAGTGACAACTACACCGTTGCTTTTGTATTTTGTTAAATAAAGTCTGTTTTATTGTTCAACCGGCGTTTCTGAGCAAACATGAGCATTCAACGCACCACACGATCTCACAAAAACACTCGACACGTCGCAGCGTTTTGTCGTTGTAATAATTTACATTCATTTAATTTTTATTTGTTCTTTTTTTGTGGTAATGTTCATCATAATCCACCTTAAGAACAGGAGGAGGAAGAAGTGTCTTATTTACTCCTGCCTCATTCTTGTCACACTAACATTAATAACAACCACCGATGGCTATTTCTATACTAACAAAACCAAACAATTTAAATCATTTTCCATACAGTTGCATCATTTTCCGCTTACACTGACACTTTAATGTCGTGATACTGGGACATTTTTTGAGGTCATTTTCCAGACCATTCCAATACTGTACACCTGTAAATGTCGTTGTTTTTACATACGATAACTTAAAATCATTTTCCGTTCTACTAGGCATTTGATTTAAAACAAATACATTTTGCAAACCACTGATGTCTTGCTTTGTATAAAATTAACAATGTTTGCAAAACTACCAAATCATTCAACTTAAGTAATCCTGACTGCAAAAGTAGTGCGGAAGTAGACTCTCTAGGGTAGGTTTTATGCATTATTCTCAATGCTAATTCGAAAACTTAAATGCCGTTTTTTCATTGAACGTCAATAAATCCTACAAAAACAATCCAAGGTTAAATTGGAAACTAACACGCATTACGATAAGGTTCTAACATGCTATCATCACTACTATAAAAATGTAAACTACTAGTAAATGATGTTCTCTTTGAATTACTCGAACCCGATAGTGTTGAAATAATGTGCAAATTCCTTACAGAAAGGTTTACTACTGTTGAATTTAGGTTTATAAATATGAAATTTTGGAAATAAAATAATCAAGTTAATGACAAAATATTACTTTTTTAATTTGTTAGTTGAATTAATACGTGAAGAGTGTTCGTACCTGCTGCGATTAGATTCCACAATTTAAATTCAAACTGGAGACTGGAACTGTGTTTGTGACAAGCAGCGCTACTTATTCATTAATGGTTTGTGTGAGGGTTTGTTACGATCTGTGCAGTGTGTTATCGTCATGTTTGTTTATTAATTTAAATTATTTAAACGTGTTCCTGATGTTGTAGTTGTGACATGAAATGTATCAATTTATCAAATGTATCAACACGAGCTTTATTAATTTCAATTCAATATTCAGTCTCTTCTGAGCGCTGACGTCACGTGAGGGGCCTGAGCCAATCGCTGCTAAGAACATCCTCCGTGGTGAAGCCGAACTGGTACAGGCACGAGTGATGGAGACGCGAGCAGTCCGGAGGGAGACCGTCAGACACCCAGCTGTACTCGTTCTTCAGCATGAAGTTCAGCGCTAACGCCAGGCTGAAGATGTCCGTGGAGCGGTAGTTCCTCAGCCGGAACCAGCCGCCGAAGTCCGAGAGCTTGACGTTGTCGTCGCCGTCCAGGAAGATGCTCCTCATGGTGATGTTGCCGTGGACCATCTGGAGCGTGTCGTGCAGGTGATGCACCGCCAGGCTGAGCTGCAGGAACATCCGCCGGGCCTGCTCCTCGCGCAGAGGGCCGCGGCTCCGGATGTGCTCGTACAGGTTGTTCTCCATCAGGCGCGTGGCGATGCAGGAGACGTGCGGGTTCTCGCAGAAGCTCAGCGTCTGGACCATGTGCCGGTGCTGCAGACAGGCCAGCTTCACGCTGCGCTCCACGAACTGCCGCTCGCGCTCCACCGTGTCGTGCTTGAGCAGAACCTTCAGAACCACGTGCTGTCTGAAGGCCGTGGACGAGGCCACGTAGAAGCGGTGACTGAAGTACTTGGCGCTCAGTGTCCTGATGGTCCGGAAGCCCCACTGCTCGAGTGTCCGTGTCAGATCTATCTTTTATTTCACCGTGTGTGTGTCTGTGTGTGTGTGTGGGCACGCACTTGTGCGGCTTTATTGTTGTTTTTTTTCCCTCGCACGTGACGTAATGGAGAACGTCGGTGTGACGAGTGTTTTTGTGCTTTTTTGCCAAATGTCATATACATAAATCTAAATGTAACGGTAGTAAACCGTTTGTTTTTTTTTCCTTTCTGTAAGGAATTTGCACTTTATTTCAACACTATCGGGTTCGAGCAATTCAAAAGCCCTAAAACAGTTCTGTAATAGGTTTAAAGTATTTGATTATTTATGATGTTTATAATTTGTACTTTTTATCTGTACTGTTTTTGTATTGTGTTTTTTTTTTGCTGTTCATTTGTCTCTTTGTATGATCCCCTGGCTTAAATTAAAGTCATTACCGCCACCTCTGCCCCCGAGTGTGGGTTGGTGAATAAGGTTGTCAAAATAACCCTATGCTAATAAACTATTTTAAATGTATTTATCTATTTTTTTTTTAGATATATTACCCGCTATATATCTTACGCACTCTCCTTTCCTATGTTGTGTCACGTGACCTCTGAAACGGCGCTTCCAATAAACGTCCCCCCGGAACAATTGTCAACCTATTGAGTTCCTACTTTGTTAGAAATGACCACAAACGCGTAAAGCCTTCTTTTTTATGAACTGCATTCCTTCGCGTTTCTTATAACATGAATGCACTCGTACTAAATGAGTATAACGCACTGATGTGTTTATAATGAATCGGTGGGATTACCTTCACAAGATGGCGCCGCCACAGTTCCGCTTCCCCGTTGCATATACTTCACTACTCGCCCGGTCAGTGACGCCGAGCGGATCGGACGAGCCCGCGATGCTTCGTGCGTCGGTCGCCAGAACGGTACGTCTGCTCGCCGCGTGACGACACACCGGGAACTACAAGCGCACGGTTGTGTTCTTTACTACACGTGTGGGTTTAAAGAACTGCGTCGTGACGTGGGTCAAATACACTGACCTTACCTACAGCAGAACCCGATATACAGTGATTCACATTTAGCAAAAAATGTTAATTGGTATATTTTAACGTATATGGAAGCAGCATTTGCAGTTAATTGAATATAACGCGCGAGGCCAAAACGCACATTGTTTTTTTGTCCCCTGTTGGAAACATGTCAACCACGAGATGGCGCTGTTTGGCTAATGCGAACTTATCGTGTTATCCAGTCGGAGCTTGTGTTTTGTATGTCTCTATTAAAATAAACATATACAGCATAAATTAATTTAATTATTTTGATGGCTATAATAGTCGTGTTTAGAGTGAGTCTTATACTTATGATTGAATAACGTTATTAAACATTACATGGCGTTATGGCCCTCATCACCGCTAAATGGCGCCACCTTGTGGTCAGTCTCAGTTTAGCCATTAAAGCGCGCGCACGTTTTGATGTGAGCAGGTGTTTCGCTCCGCGTGCGCGCTCCTGCGCCCGACCGTGTCCGCGGGCATTGGTCGGGATTATCGCGGTGACGCGCCTGACCCGGGAGTGCTGGAGTTCCCCCTGCCGCCGTGGCAGGAGAGGGAAGGAGAAACGCTGGACATCAAGCGGAAGAGACTCCTGTACGAGAGCCGCAAGAGAGGCATGTTAGAGAACTGCATCCTGCTCAGGTGAGGACGCGACACACACACACACACACACACACACACACACACACACACACACACGAGGACCGTTAGAACCAGTGTTGTGTCAGGAACGTTCCTTTAGAAAAAAGAAATTAGTTACAGTTACTTCTCACAAATTGATTGAGTTACTTTTCGTATATTTTCTTTAAACCATATTTAAATATAATTCATACTTGATGTTTCTTATTGTAAACTTTTTCCTGTAAATTGTAATTTTGTAAATTTCCCCCTTGTGGGGACGAATAAGGACTTTCAATTCAATTAGTAATTCAGTTACACCGTTATAAAAGTAGCTAATTACCAGGCAAAGTAACTCTTGCGTTAAGTTATTTTTAAATTTGCCAAATAACTTGTTTGGTCTCTATATTAAATATGTTGAATATGCTGAATGAAAATGTACAGAAAATATTAATAAAAAGCACTGTACATTAATCTACATTATTAAAAATATTAAACCTTTTAAAACTGCTGTGGGACAATGTGAGAGACACCTGTCAAATTCAATTATTATTGGTAAATATCATCACTAATATAATGAATAATAAAACAATAGCGGTTTAGACCTATCAATATTTATTGCACAGACCACAACTGGCCGACAAATCCAAGTCTAAATATGAATTACGTTTTTTTAAAGAATGAACCAAAAATAAATGAATAAAACTTACTCGGCTGGTGAGTCAGTGTTTTCTTTCTCTCTAAAACAAACAATTTAACAAGACGTGATCCGCTCTCAATATAACATCTAAAATATTTAACAACAATAACAAAAATGTACACTCTAGTGCAAAGTAAAACAAAACTCCACGTCCATCTCTCCGCCTCATCACTGACTCCTGGTGGTCGGTGTGTGTAACTGAACCGTTGGTAAATGATGGACATTTACTCTCAGCCGATCATCACATTTCATTCAATTGCACCACGTTCACAGACACACCCATCACCAGTTATGCCCCGCCCCCTGAACGCACCCTCCAGGAAAACGGTAACGATAACGGCGTCGTAACAAGTAATTACGTTACTGAAGTCTATTAAGTAGCGCGGTTATTCCCGTCACTGTTTCTAACCGCTGGAATGTGTAAAGCGCGAGTGTGAATGTTTTCCAGCCTGTTTGCGAAGCAGCATCTGGACAGCATGAGTGAATCTCAGCTGCGTCAGTACGACCGACTCATCAACGAGCCCAGCAACGACTGGGACATCTACTACTGGGCCACGGGTGAGACACACGCACACACACACACACACACACACACACA
>CM051504.1:12758373-12805970 GCA_028031935.1 Paedocypris micromegethes
CACACACACACACACACACGCTGAGCCCCGCCCCCTCCCCGCCCCTCAGAGGCCCAGCCGACGCCCGAGGTGTATCAGGGTGAAGTGATGGAGCTACTGAAGGACTTCACCAGGAATAAAGAGCAGGAGCAGCGGCTGGACGCGCCTGACCTAGAGTACCTGGACAAGAGCAGCTAGTGTGTCTGTGTGTGTGTAAAGGGTAAAATGATGTTTTAAATTGTAAGTGATTGCTTGATCATGTGTTGCTGTAATTGCCTACTTACGCTGATTATATACATTATTGTGAAAATAAAACGTGTGTAAATGAACCTTCTGTCTCGGCTGTGTGAGATTCAAACATTCTGACAGGAGATTGTGTCTCTCACACACACACACACACACACACACACACACACACACACACACACACTTATTGAAAACGTTTGAAGTACTTTTTTTTGGTTCTAATTTTATATATAACATGGATATATTATTTATATTTTATTTTACACAATCCACATTTTCTTACATTTTTATTTTGCATAATTTTATATAATTTTCCTTATATTGCACCATACAGAGTAGTGTTCCTGATTTCGTTGTAACCATGTGTCGCAATGACAATAAAGGCATTCTATTTTATTCTATTCTATTCTAAAAATCACTTGTTATTTTCACTACAAGTGGCTTCAGTCACTCGAAACTAACGTAATGTTCAAACTATATATAAGAAGAGGTGTAAAGTACTTGATTACACTTTAGGAATTTTTGTAAATTTTGTAATTGTACAATATGTACACTACAATTGATTCTTAAAAAAAAAAAAGTACGGCGCATGCGTAACGAAACTGACAAAAATTCTTTAAACATTGAAACACCGAGCGTAGTATTTGTACTTGTGTTTATAAACACAACACATAATTTATTATAAACAATAATAAAATTTTGTTTTATAAACATGTATTTATAAACACTTCTCACTAGAAGCGCACCGTCAATTTTACACCTGTTTTAGACTTGTAAGTGCACATTATAGTGCGGAAATGATCTACGGCGCTCTCCACAAGGGGGCAGCATTTCACAACAAACAAAGAAAACCGGTAAATGTGTTCGACACGCAAAAAAAGAATAAAATAAATACGCGTCTGGTGAAAGCGTGAATGTAAATGTGTAGGACACCTGACGTCACCTGATCACCAAGGTAACCAGAGGTCAAAGGTCAGCCGGCCAATCCGCAGCATCTGACCCCGGGAGAATGAACGCGCCGGTTTCACTATTGATGTGAAAAAGAGAAATAAAAACGTCATAACAAACACACACACTTTTTCCACCAGGACCCCCCCCCCTTTAAATGAGTCTCCAAAACATTTCAGCATCACGTCACAGGCACACGCTTAATAACTTTCATATTTACTTAAAACAATCTAAATAAAAAAATAAAAACAACAGTAAAACGTCACACACACGCACAGCTCAGACAGTGACACCTGCTCACAGGTGAGCTCTGCTTTATATAGCACTGACCGCTCATGTGGTGTGACCTCACGGACCTCAGCCATCTGTCCCGCTGGAGATGAGGAGACAGCATCAGGACCACTCGCGGTCTGCAAAGACTCCTCCTCCAGCCTGACCACACCCCCCGGGGGTGTGGTCAGGCTGGAGGAGGAGTCTTAACAGGCCGCGTGTGAGATGGGCGTGATGAAGATCAGTGTCCAGAACATCTGGATGAAGGACTGATGTCGCAACCATGAAAAGAGGAAAAAAAAAATCGCACACAAACACACTTATATATTTACAAAACGCACGATTGACAAACGTTTGACAAGCACGACGCCATGACGCGCACGAGACGCTCGTTTCCCACCAATTTCTGTTTATTAGCATCAACGTTTCTCTCTCAACAAAACACAAAAGTCCTGGTGCGTCCCGACGCTCGATCACGCGTTACAGGAAACGATGAATTGAGGAAAATAAATAAATAAATAAATAAAAGATGCAGGAAACACACACACAGACACACATACACACACACACACACACACACACACAAAAAACACACACACACACACACACACACACACACACACACACACACACACACACACACCTGTAAGTCAAATCAAACCTAGTCGTTTGTGAAAACCTGATTCTTTATCGGCGAAACATATCAAGCATATTGATCAAATAAAATAAATATAATAATAATAATAATAATAATAATAAAAAAATACAATAAAAGCATATCAAGCAAAACAGGTACAAACACACCTGTGACACGACAAAGGCCTTGTGAATGAACGCGTCCTCTCAGCGTAGAAATCAACAGACTCCACGAAATGTGTCAGTTCTTTTCTATTTACATCATCGCCTGTATATACACTGTACATTTATGTCAAAATAAAACACCGGTACGTGAAATCACACGGTGCACAGCGAAAACGCAGAAATATCTGACCCCGCCCCCATGCGCGCGTTCACACTGACGTCACGTACACTGAAGTTCGTTGTTCAAACTTGCTTTTTTTCACATTCAGACGTCCGTTACAGTGATTTAATGGCGGAGACAGAGACACGTACGTCGCTTTATCGCTGGTCCGATGGCGCCCGGTTTACTCAAAACATCAACGGACAGGACGAAACGGAGCATGCGCAATGCGCACGTGTAGCACAGATTTTCCGTGTGTCACGTGTGAAACGCTCGTGAAATCACGTGTGGCTTCACTAATATCTTTTGGGCTTCACTCGGTACTTTTCCAAGTACGTTTAACAAAATTACAGTACGTATATGTGTGTCCGTGAACACGTGTTTGTATACACACTCCATCTACACACACGGATGATAGACAGACAGACAGACAGACAGAAATGAAGGATAGATTGACAGACACAGAAGTGAAGGATGGACAGACAGACAGACAGACGGATGAATGATGGACAGAAACAGCAACAGGTGAATTAATAGACTGATTTAAACGTCTATAATTGAACACACACACACGTATAATAAAAATACTGTGAGTTATGCCGTGATGAAGTTATTAATTCATCAGTATTTTAATATTAGTGTAAGTTTACCACTATGGCAGTATTATAGAACAACTGTTCTTTCTTTAAGTTATTGAGAGGCTGAGCGTCCTTTGTCACTCAAAACCGCAATTATCAGTGAAATAAAGTCTCGTTTTCATCTTAACGAAGCGAGTGATGCTCAGGCCTGCGGTTTATTCTGCTTTACATCGCCGTACGTATAAGAAACTCATCTATTGCTTCATGTACAGTGTGTGTGACCTTTACATCTCAAGTATAAAAAAGTCGTCACGTCCTCTGAGACGTTTGGTAGTGCAGTGCAGAAATAAAAAGATGGTGCGGTGTTTGCCGGAATCATGGCCTGAATCCGGCCGGACGTTTCATCTGAAATAAACGCACGTATTGCTGTTAAATCTCGCCGTTTAGAGACATTCACCGGGTTTGTCGTAAGAACCCGCACAGCGATGTTTTATCAAAGCTTGTGGTCGTCATTCGCCACTAAAGTAAGAAATAAGCGTGAAAACTCCACTAGTGTGTGTGTAATGTTCAGCGTTGAAGCGAAAAACAACTGTGTTGGTCAAAAAAATCTCCAAAAAAAGGATAAACAAAAACTATAATAAAAATAAGTCAGTGTGTGGGAAATGTGGCGTACAATATATTAAGCTTTATCATTTTTGTTAAACTGGAAAAACATTTTCTACACACCATTTTTACATCAATGATTCAAACTGGACTGAGAGTGTATATTGTGTCACTTTAAACAAACACAAAAAAAAAACATTTTGTTGCTATAACGTACTATTTTCTGGAATGGAAGTTCTCAAAGCACATTTGAGAAGAAAAAACTTGTGCAATATTATAATCTGATTTGACTTTTCAATGACAAATCCGTGAAAAAATGGATCGTTCTATTTCGCAAAAGTTGAAATGAACCCAAACCACTAATCTGACAATCCTAATCTGTAATCTGTTGAGGAAACCTGAAGGCAGCAAGAAGAACCAGTACACCACTGCAAAACCAACCACACACACACACACACACACACACTGTCACATGACACGATGCTCCACTGTCACGCTTAGTTAAAAGCTGGTGGTGTTATTGAAGGAACGCGAGGTCATTAGATGAAGATCACAAGCGCCTCGTTCCCTGCGTCCTGAATCGCAGAATAAACCGCTTTGGTAATGATACGTCAGAACCATCTATAGACGCACTACTGTCATTTACGGACTATATGGTGCACTTAAAATAGGAGAACATTTGTATTGACTGTGTGAATTGTAACACATAAACAACGTGCACCTTATATGTAAATATTATAATTCATATTTTATATAAATATATATACAGTATATATATATAAATTAGTGCTGTCAAACGATTAATTTTGTTAAACTAGTTAACCGCACTTCCCTGACCAAATTAATCGCGATTAAATGACCAAAGCTTGAGTTATTGGATAATGAGGTGTAATATGTAAATTAATGTAAACTCAACACTAAATAAACACTAGTTTATATACTGCAACATAATTTAGTATAATTTTCGTTCAATTTGCAATATATTTTCTTGTACTTTAACCCTCCTTGCAATATATTTTCTTGTTTTGTAACCCTCTGAGGTCAAGTCACTCAATTCAAGATAAAACACACAAAAATAGTCAACTTACATAGAAGCGTTATATATCAATAGAATGTTTGAAGTATCCATTTTTTAAAATTACACCCTTAATGAAAACAGGACATTTTGTTTTTTGTAAAAAAAAAAAAAAATAACAATAATAAAACTAAAACATGAAGCACGTTTTGCCTTCTTTTAATATAATATATAATATATTTTATGCATATATAGTTTATATATTATACATTATAAGGTCAGAATACTGTACATTTATGAACAGAGCACTTTATTAACTCATCATAAATGCTTTTTAAAAGCACAAACACTGTTTCACAAGCATCAAAGCTTCTGGTTTTGTGAATTTTTCGCAATGTATCCCTATGGTTCCGGAACATCACAAACATCTGAGGTATTGCTGTAATACAGAGAATAATAGTAATACGAGAATAATCACTATTATGCTATAATTCCAAAGAATAATTTCTGATTCTGATAAAAAACTGGCGATTTTGGACGCAGGGATTAACAATCTTTGAAGGAAACAAGCAACTGTTTGTCCAAGGCCAGGACACCATTAGTAAACGCCGACCCGAACGACCGTGTTTTCCTGAAGAGACTTCTCTGAATATAAGACCTACTCGGAAAATAGTGAGCGAGTAGGGCATAATTATAAAACACTTCTTCTGGTGAAAATATGGAACAATATTCCAGACAAAAGAATTAGTAGAATTTCATTGGCGATTGTGTTTTGGTCACCGCAATTAACTTCTCAAGGTGGCACGCAGGAACGGATGGAAATCAAAAAGTAATTTGCGTGGTCAGTTGGGTGAATTTTTTTCAAATCTAATGTGACCACAGAAAAACACTTGATGAGAAATGGCACAAAGTGAGTTTATAAACAGATTTTGCGAATCCAAAAAAAGATGAATCACATCTCGACTGTAGTTGAGAACATTTCTGAGAGATGAATAAACATATGAAAAGTGCTATTAAGAAAAAATGTTCACACAAACAACCCTAGCTCCGCCCACAAATGATTGTTACGAAAAAGAATCAGCGCCACATTTCAGCTGTTACAAACTAACAAAAACTGTTAGTGGCTTCTTTGATACATTGTATCGAGTTTATTCCTCTTTTTTGATAGTTTATCAATGAGCGGCATATCTGTCGTTTTCAGGAAAACACGGTGTTCACAATATATTTCTCTTATAAAAAAAAAAACGCAAACGAATCAAAGCGGCGTACAAGGACTTTGGTTATTAGAAATGTGTGAAGATTTGTGTCACCGCTCCAGCACTTTTCCTTTAGGCCGCGTTTTGTCTTTACGTTATTCGTTGTTATTTTTTGTTTTGTTTTCGAACACGACCATATTTTCCGTCACAGAACAGCACACACAGTACACACACACACACACACACACACGACGAAGAGTTCCAGCGAATGTCTACACGGTTCCGAGCAAAACATCAAGAGGTGATAAAGTCAACACAAGCTCCTCCCTCTGATTAGATATTGCACTGCGGCTAATGCGTGGAGGGGCGGGGCTGAAGTCACCCTGTTCAGTGGAATGGTCAGACTGGATCACAGGAAGACGTGTCACGTGACGCTCTGTCCCAGTCTGCTTGGCAGTGCTTAGGCTCGTTTTAGTAGGGAACAACGCAATTAGGAGGAGACGGAGGAAGAGAGAATTGATAAGATGGCTTTCGGTACCCGTGTTAAAACTTGTGCATATCAACAGGGTTTTTAGGGCGTGGTTTACTTTGGGTGGGCGGGTCCGTCAAGCTTTGAGGGAATGCCATTGGGCGACGGCAGTGCGCGGGTGACTCATCATGTCTTTCCAGTGTTTTACCTCCGCTGGTCCACTCTTCCAGGAGAGGTAAATCTGGAATGGAGAAGGTCATTGGGTTTTGAAACTTAATTGATTGGTTAAAAAAATCCTCACTCTTCAAAATTAACATTATTAATAATAACTGCCTATCCAGCTAAGTCCACCAATTCACCAATACCAATCATTTCTAACATAAATCCACCAATCCATACATTGATGAAAAACGTGCACACACACTTATACACGCTCAAACACAAACACAGACACACACACTCACACAAACACACACTTATACACGCTCAAACACAAACAGACACACACACTCACACAAACACACCACCAACACCCGTAAACACGCAAAACCCCACGCGCTCGCAGCAAACACACCACACACACACAACACACACACACCCTAGACACGCGCAACACAGACACACACCACACAACACACACACAACACACGAGGACAAACCTCAACACACACACACACACGGAGACACCGCAACACAGACACACACACACAACAATACACACCGCACCCTCCTCGCCACACACCACACACTCTCTCTCGTCTCCTATACTCTCTGAAACACACGTACACACACAAACTAACACACTACTTATACACACTCAAAACCACAAATACAACACACACCACACACACACACACACTTATACACACCTCAAACACAGACACACACCACAACACACACACACACCTCGCAGCTCTTTCTCTGAAACCACACACACAAACACACACCACGCTCTTCTCTCACCAACACACACACCAAACACACACTTTAACAACGCTCAACAACCCCACACACACCCCCCACACACCTCACACACACACACATTTCTCTCAAACCCACACACACACCCACACACCCACACGCTCCCTCTCTCTCTCTCTCTCTCACTAACACACACACTCTCTCATCCATCCATCCACTCTGCAACATGTAAATGAAAGATATAGTGTACTATCGCACCTTCCCTATGACATCATTGCGACTAAGCTTGTCTTTATCCATGACTGTGATGACGATGGTGGTCTCTCTGAGGACGTGGGCAGGAACATCGAACGGGAAGGACTCGTTGAAGACGGGGTTCAGGCACCTCTTCATCACCACGGTCTTCTTCTTCTCCACCCGTTTGTCTTTGTGCATCAGCCAAACCTTTACATAGGGGTCTGAACACAAAGCGGAGAGGTTTCAAAAAATTGCAAAAAAAAAATTTCGTATTTACTCGAATATAAGCAGCCATTTTTTTTCTCCGCATTTTCGACGCTCAAAAACTTAGGTGGTGTTTATAATCGCTGATTTAAAAAATGCGCGTAAATATAAGCGACATTATACAGTGACAAAATAACACGGAGAGAAGTAATATTAAAACAAATACAGTACAATCATTTATATTACAACAAACAGAAACTACAAACCCCGCCTGATTAGCTTAGCTTAGCACTAACAAACGGGAAGACGAAGAACACGGGCAAGAAGTAAAAAATCCAAGGAACAGACACAATCAAAACACTGGGTCTGATACACAGGGGATAATAGTTTTTCGCTTCTCTTCACACGGCGTCGAATAAACAGTGTTCGACACAGTTGCTTTGCACATTTGCGGACTGGTGCAAAGACTCTTGGGAAATGAAGTCCGAATTACGTTTCTGATCGGATGGGTTAAATGCAGAGAAAGAATTTCACCATTAGGAACAAATAAAGGTTGAATTATTAGTATCACTATTTCCGCGCGGCTCTTATAATCGTGTAAATACGGTATTCATTGAAAAAAAGTAGCGAATGAAAACAGGCTACGTACCGGATGTGCCGCCGATGTCCATGGCTTTGAGGTTGCGTGCCTTGATGATGCTCACAGTGATGATGTTGGCGGTGGGATTATAGCACAGGGACACCAGCAGGTCTCCTCGACTCCCCTGAGGAACAACAGTCAAGAGTTCACAAATCATTACTTACTCATCTCTCATTATCTATTCTGATTCTACATTTTGTTCGTTGGGCATTTACGTTGTCTTGAAAATAGTGTTTTGGACATGGACACCTATGTGTGTGCGTGTGTGTGTTTATGGATTTGTAGAAGGATGGATGATGGATGAATAGATCTACTTATGTGTGTGAGCTTTTATACGGATTGGTAGAAGGATGGATGATCCATGGATTTATATACGCGCGTGTGTGTGTGTGTGTGTGTGTGTGTGTGTGTGTGTGTGTTTATGGATGGATCTATGAAATGTAATAGTCAAATAAATTAGAGAGAGCATAAAAAAGGTTTGTAGAAAATACAAAATGACCAAGCACATGAAAGGTAAGAGCACTTATCAAACCAAGGACAATTCTCACATCTATAGGAACTACTTTTCACAAGCGGTGTTATTTTTGACAAGCGGTAATGAGAGAAAAACAGCTACTTCTTAAAACTAACAAAAGCAAAACTAACAGTCACTCACTTTAGGTAAGGCGAGTGCCTATTTAGCAAATTGCTTCATGTCACAAATGTGTCTTATGAGGACTTTGTGTTTGAGAATTTTGTGTGTTTGAGATTTTGTGTGTGCAAGAACCCACTTTTTATTTTTTTCATTTTTCTCATTGACTTCAATAGTGGTCATTTCAGACCCAACTTGTGAATGGAGCAGTGATACAAAAAAAAATGAGTTATGAGGACTACCTGCAATATGAAAATGTGACTTTTCAATTTATAGACACTGCAAAAATAGCCCTATTGTCCGTTTTGACTTCACTTGAGCATCAGTCGGTCTCAAAGCAGAAACAAATAGAACAATAACTGTGAGCATTAAGCGACAATGGCTAGGAAAACAAAACAGCCATTATACAGCAAAAAAATAACACTTTTATCACAGTTTATTGTGTGCGAATATTCAAAGGCGGTTAATCACACCTCAAATGTACGCTTGCAAGTCAAGCATCTGCCAATCACATCCTCACCAGCCAATCAGAGTAAGCTCCGCCCCCGTGTGAAGCTAGTGCCAGTCAAAAAAAAAAAAACGCAAAAAAGGTGCAGATTGCAAACGAAAAATAAACAACCAAACATAAATGTGAAGCATTTCTGTTCGCTTCTAAGAAAAGTACGTTTGATCATTCTGCCGCTAATATCGGTTAATTTTGTCAAATTGTTCACGAGATGTAATGTGGGTTTTGACCAAGCAATAAAAACGGAATTAAATGGGATCGATGCCCGTTCCCGTATCCCACACTTCTCATCTCACTGTTTAAAGATCGTTCTCCACGTAGGAACATTTCTCTCGGGGGATGGAGTCGGTGAAGCGCTCTAATGACCAGACGCTGGTTAACAACCCTCTTCATCCACGGGAGACTTCTCACGTCACAGCCCGAACCCAAGAGCTTCAAAGGCTCTCTCTGTGTGTGTGTGTGTGTGCCCGCGACACCCTTTCACCAGCCATCTGACAGCACCCACAGGCGCGGCCCAATCACGCCGAGCCTAGTCCAACCCCGTCAGTCACTTCAGCTCTTCTCCTCCTCTTCCCTCTTTGCCTCCGCTTGATGTTACCACTCGTCCTCTTCCTCCTGACAAGCCAGAACACGAGGAAGACTGATCCGCTCCATCACGATCTATCTATCTATCTATCTATCTATCTATCTATCTATCTATCTATCTATCTATCTATCTATCTATCTATCTATCTATCTATCTATCTATCTATCTATCTATCATGATGCCTGTCTGTCTACATATCTATCTTGCTTGAATGCTTGATTGTCTGTCTTAACATCTGTCAGGAATGCGTGTCAGAAATAATGACACGACAAAACAAGATTCACAAACATATTAGACTCTTTCTAATATTACACTCTTTCAACATTTTGCATAACTGCAACATATTGCAATAACAAGAAATGTGCGACTACCGTAGATTTTGACTACCGTATTTGAGCGAATACATGGCTGGAAACGAAGTTCAAAGGTGTTGGGACAGAAAAAGAACAGTGAACAGAACAGAGTGCAAAGGCTCCTGGGATCGGCTGAGAATTCTGGGAGATGAAGGTCAGATCACTAGAATTGACTTTTTTTTTTTAAATCTATTATTCAAGTTAAACAATATCGAAATGAACAAAGTCGAGTTTGGTTTGTTAAATGACGAAAAATATGTATTTTAAGTAGTGAAGTATTTACCCAGAAATTGTTTTATTTTATTTCGTTTTTACTTTGCGCATGAAAAATTATGCGGGTGCTTATATTCGTGGGGTGCTTATACTGGCATGAATACGGTATTTTTTATTTTTTAAACAAAACTCATTGGACTCGTCAGCTTATCTTTCTATAACTGAAGTGTGTGTATGTGCATTGTGTTTTCCACTCACGCTGCCGTCGCTGCAGGGCTTCAGCTCCTTCCATAAGCTCTGGTTCTGGCCCAGATCGACCTTGTTCAGGGGGATGGACACCTCTCCAATCGGGTCATTGCGACTGAAGCGGTCATAGTCCAACACTTGCAGGTACAACGTGCGCTGGACCACCTTTTCATATGGGAATCCTAAAAAAAAAAGAGAGAAAGAAGGTGTAAAAACAGACGTCCTTCTCATATAGAGTCCGATTCAGGGTCACATGACCATTATTACGACCCAGTTTTGGGTCTGTGTGGTATTTCCGCATTTAAAAATGTCGAAGTTGATAGCAGACTTACTTTACCGTTGAGTTTCCTCACTCGTTCTCCCCGTTTATTTTATCTTTTTATTTTTTCTAAACTCGACTGCCGACTGACTCGCATCCACTGTTCTAGTGCAGGTAAAAAACGCACGTGACCACTGTGCAAAACCGCATTTTGCCTGGAGTGGTTCGGGAACTGAACACCTGCCAGCATCCCATTGGCTCATCCAGTTGGGGGTTTAACTATAAAGGCTGTCGCAGTAAGTTTATCTATAAGTCTATCTGTTACGAGCTCCAGGTTGACTTGATTGTGACAAACTGTATTTTGTGTTTTCCGTTATGGAGCAAACGAAGGGTTGTGTGTCCTGCCCTTTTTATTTTCTGTAACCACACGTTTGACTTTGTTCAGGGAGTTACGTTAACTATTTTGTGTTTTCTTTGTGCGGGTTATTTAGTCACATTTATTTTCCAGTGCGTTTTGTTTGCTGTTTTGGCATGTGGACACTTATCCGTTTTGCACTTAATCACTCAGCAAAAACAATTTTTTGGGGTTTGTCGTGTCTACGTCGCATTATAGTGATGAAAACACGGCGATAGACAAACGAGACGTAATAACAACGTTTTCCTGAAAGACGTCTTCAAATAAGTCAATGAATCTACCTTCAAACAGGAAGGTTTCGTTCCAGTGCGGGTTCAGGTTCTTCCTCTTGACCTTGGTCTCCAGCTTGTGCTTCTTGTCTGGCAGTAGATAGAGCTTGACGAAGGGATCCGAGGTTCCGGAGAAGTCTTTCGCCGGTAGATCCTGACCCTTGAGGATTTTCACCGTCAACGTGGAGTCCTGAAAACTGTACCCGACACTGAACTGGATGCGGCCCAGCTTCTCGCACACCGGCCCTTCGTGCTCCTCTTCCTCAGAGCCCGGAGACAACTACAGAAGCAATGGAAAGAGAAATCATCGAACATACTACTAAAACAAGTTTGAAGACTAGATAGACTAGAAATCTAGAAGACTAGTGCCCATACATTTTCAGTTTGGAATCTACTTATTGAATGAGTTGTAGTCTTAATCATTCTCTCTGGACTACATTTCCCAGGCTCTCGTTTTTCCTCATCAAGGGAGGAAAATGTTTTTTTTTTGTTTGCCACATAGTTGCCCTCTTTCATTTATTTTTTTTTATAATTGTGTGTTTATAAAAGTGTGTTTCTTCTGATGCTCCTTGCGTTAGGACCATTTACTAGGATGAGCAAGTTCTGTCCACTAAACTTTAAATATTTTGTTCGAGTGGACATTTATCACCATTCTTTCTCTCAGAAGACGTGAAGAGTGATTTACTTAACTATTAACGAGATTTTATCAATTGCTGGTAAAAACTCACTAGCAATTGTTGGTAAAAACACCAATACAAATTCCCAAATTTCACTTCATTCTTACAAAAACACGTCGTTTCGTTCACTGCTGTTGGATTATTTGCTTTATACACAAATAAAAGTTCCGATTTTTTATCATAAAGACGTCTTGGAAACGCAGGGACAGATTAAGATGAGCGAGGAGTCGACGCCTCTTCCTCTCTCATCAATAACTGGCGAAGGGCGAAGAGTTGGGTGAAGCCTGTTTGAAACACCAAAGTGATGGATCATTTTAGGAAGTGTGACAACCATCAGCGTGTCAGATTAATGAACTTCCATCCATGTCAGGACCTTGGCTGAAAGTTGGGTTTAATTTGACACGCCGAGCCCGAGCGTCCCTGAGCGGAGGACAGTGCCCACACGCGCCATCATTAACCCTCATCACGATGTCTTTAACGTGACTCCATCCCACCCACGTAATGACAGGAAGCCTTCTGCGGAAGATCAGGCCTCGCCGTTTGATCTATATGGAGACACACTGTAAAGACTCACACTAACACATAGGTGGATTATTGTGTATCGTTGTCGTGAGCAGTTTGAGATCTTTCTGGGTCTTTCTGGATCTTTCGGGTCTTTCTGTGTTGAGTTTGAATGGTCTCCGGTTTCCTCACACAGTTTGAAAAATGCAAAAGAAATGGAGTCTGGAACATGTGTGTCTGTGTGTATCAAGTAGAGCTGCACATTTAATCGTTAAATAATCGCGAGGGGGGGTGGAATCGAGATCGCCATCTTTTAACAATTAATTGTGCCTCTCTACTTTTCCTCTCGACTTTTTTTCCCTTTTTTCCAACTGAATTTTTGAACACAGATAAATAATGGACATTTTTCTTCTTTAAAGACAAATTTTTCCCCTAAATCGCATAGCAACTTTGGTTTGGTCGCACAATATAAATAAACAATAAGAAAAGCACAATATAAATAAACTTGAACTTTAACTTACTTCAATTCAGCCAAACTCGTATGATATGCAGATAACACAAATTCCAATGTTTCTATGGGATGAAATTAGTGCTAAAAACTCACAACAGCGTTTGCATGTGCCCAGTTTGCATCTTCACACTCGCGTGCGAATCTCTTCCTCTTGAGTACATATTGTTTTGGGACTTTTTTGACATTTGCTCTGATTGGTCAAAGCGAAACCCATCACAAAGCAGACCCGCCCTCGCTGTCCCCGCCCACCACGACAGCTCCTAAAACTAAAATTGGTTGAAAGATTTTGCAGATTAAAAATGTTTTTATTTTTTTATTTTATTTTAATTATAAGACATTTTTTCTTTACATCAGTACTTTTACATTACTGTTCCTAATATTTATTTCAATTTTAACCAACGAGTAATACGTGTTATTCTATTGCTGTTTGACAACATGATGTTTAGAGTTAAATATTCACAAAAAAAATTAATAAATAAATTCAGAATCGTGATCCATATTCCAAGCAAAAAAAAAAAATCATGATTCTCATTTTATCCAGAATCGTGCAGCTCTAGTATCAAGCTCTGTGATTGGATGGTCACCAATTCAGGGGGGACACAGTCGCTGTGATTGGCTCCAGCTCCCCGGGACCCCGAAATGGTCAGAAAAAAAATGAATGGAAAACAGCTACTTGGGTAAAAAATGAAAGGAAGCCAGAGTCAGTCTGGTTACCATTAGCATGTCACTGGTGACGGAGTTGGCCAGGTCTGAGACGGAGGAGTTTGCGTCCGGCCTGCGGTTGCTCTCGTCCGGGGTCTGTCCTTTAGGGCTGCAGCCTGGTTTGTTTCCCCCCGACCTGGTAGAAAGAACGAGACAAAATCACGTCGATTATTGTGTGAAATGTGCAAAAAACGTGCAAATAAAAATCTGCAAATGAGTGTGAGCGAATAAACCAAAGACCAATTAGCTAGAGTAAATGACAGATATTGCAGAATATATGGTTCAGAGAGAGAAAAATAGACAGAAGGAGAACGGGGAGAGAAAAAGAGGTGGAAGAATGGGGGAGAAAGATGGAAGAGACAAAGACACAGAGAGAGACAGAAAGAGAAAGAGGGGTGGAAGAATGAGATTTCACAACACTTTATTCACAGATCTTTTCACATGTTTTGCGACAACATTTTTACATTTCACACAATAGCGTTTTAAAAGCAGAAGACTATTTCTCCTTCAACCACCGCGCACAGAACTCTATTCATACACCATTCCAAATCAAAACACAAGATATTGCTTGTGTTTACATAAAACTTAAAATCGATAAAAATTCTTGATTGGATTAAACCTTTAAAAACAGAAACAAGATCATCATTGATATCATTTTCAATTTTCTGTTTTCGTGACACGTATGTGGCGAGTTTCACTCGTCCCATAATAAAGTTCAAAAGTTGCCGTTTGACTCGCTGCTTTTTTGAATATGTAAAACCAAATATGAAACTCTCGGTGGAAGATGGAGGGAGAGAGAATGAGGAAGAAAGAGAGAAAGTTGGCAGAGACAAAGACACAGAGAGAGAGAGAGAGAGAGAGAGAGAGAGAGAGAGAGAGAGACAGAAAGAGAAATTAGGGTGGATAAATGAGTGAGAGAGAAAGAGAAAGATGGAAGAGTCATGGACACAAAGAAAGAGACAGAAAGAGAAAGTGGGGTGGAAGAATGAGGGAGAGAGATAAAGATAGAGAGAAAGTTGGAAGAGACAAAAACACAAAGAGAAAGAAAGAGAAATTGGGGGGAAGAATGAGGGAGAAAGAAAGGTGAAGAGAGAGAATAAGAGTGAGAATAAGGGAGAGAGAAAGAGTAAGAAAAAGAGACAAAGATTGGAGATACAAAGACTGAATGAGGGAGAAAGAAAAAGAGAGTGAGAGAGAGAGAGAGAGAGAGAGAGAGAGAGAGAGAGAGAGAGAGAGAGAGAAAAGAGACGTGAGAAACAGAGAGAGTGGGCAACACGGAAAAAGAAAAGAACAAAGAAAGAGAAAACGAGAGTGGGAGGGGGGGTTGTCTGTCAAAGAGCAAAGGAAAGCGTGACGTTGAGAAGAAAAAGCCTCGGCTCTGTGGAAACACAACACAAGGTAAACACCACTGGCTAAAGAGGAGATGGAAGTCGCGTTTCCTCCAACAATTAGGAGACACGGTGGCCAGGAAGGGACTGGTGATGAGCTGGTAGTAATGGGGCTGCCAGAGGGGGGAGACGAATAGCTGAGTTTGACTTCTGGTCCCCAGGGTGAAGAAACAGATTCCGTTGGCAGGGCAACGGCTGGAGCACCTGGAGTGAAGGATGCTGGGAGATCGGGTCATCAGCAGCCTCGGAGCAGACGGACGGGTGGACATCCATCCATCCATCCAAACTACAGATGATAACAGGGTCACATCCCATGCTGATGCTGATGCTGATGCTGCCTACAGGGCCAGAACGTTCCCATCCCGTTCGAGTCGTTTGATATTAAATCCAATGCAGATTCCGCAAACAAATACATTTATATACAAAACATATAAATATACAGCTGTATAAAAGTAGCTTTTTATGTTTTTTTTTTAATAACACTCACATAAATATTGTGTCACTGCATCTTCAGTGTTGGATGAAAATAATTATGTAGTCTAATGCTTTTTATTCACCATTTTAAATAAATTTCACTTGCGTTAAATGATTTGATTGTTTTCTCATGACATTCCTCTGAATTTATTAGGCTACAAGTTAAATATTTTACACCTAAACAGCAGTGACTGTGATTGGTTGAGATTGGTCCAATCACAAGGCGGTAGTCGCCGCTTAGTTTAGTGAGACCGAAAGTCTGATTCACCACAATAAGAATCAGGTAGTAAGACTTGTTCACTTGAGGTTTACTGATCGTTAAATACATGCTGACCAATCCTGATCAATACAAATTATGCTTAATCTGGACCAATCTCAATCTTTTCAAATTATGCTTAATCTGGACCAAACTCAATCTTTTCAAATTATGCTTAATCTGGACCAATACTGATCTCTACAAGTTTTACTTAATATGGACCAATTCCGATCTCTACAACTTTTGCCTAATCTGGACAAATCCTGATCAATACAAAATATGCTTAATCTGGACCAATCCCGATCTTTACAAATTTTGCTTAATCTAGACCAATCCCGATCTCAATTAATTGTACATAATATGAACCAATCCCGATCTCTGCAAATTATGCTTAATCTGGACCAATCCCGATCTCCAAAAATGGCACTTGATCCGCACAGATCGCCCCCGTTCTTTAAGAGGACCAAATCCCATCTGATAATTCCCATCTGATAATTCCCACCGGGACGTTCCAGTCGCACACTTTTTGAGTGTTTGAGTTTGCGTCCCAATTCACTACACGCGTTCTCTCACCATCAACTATGCCATGTTCAAGGTTTCCACTGGATTGTTTTGCATTAACACTGGTCGGCGTCTTCAGGGCAACCCGGGCAGAGAGAAGCCGTCTCAGCATCAATAGCTCAGATCCTTCAGATGGTGGAAGATCAGGAGGTGGTCATTAATGTTCCCCGCAGGGTGTGGAGGGACTCGCCATCACCACCAATCATGTTCTATTGTCACGCTACGTCCAGCATTCGGCTAAAAGCAACGGTAAATGATTGCATTTGCATTGTGTTCTTGGCAGGAGGTTGACAAAGTGACCCGTGTGGAGATGGATATTAAACATACGTACACGATGCAGCAAACACACACACACACACGTTGTAAAAAAACGCATGCATCCACACACACATTCATACACGGATGGCGTTAACTCGGTTTGAGCGTTTTCTTGCCGACAGATAAAGAATCACAAGCCGATCCGTGTCAAGATCCTGCTGTTCCCCGAATTTGTCAAGACGTTTACACAAAAGTCTCTTTAATACGAGCGATTCTGAAGCTGCAAACACTGCTGCCGTGCCACGTGTTAAACGAGTGACGCTGCTGACAAACGCACGGCTTTTATCTACACAACTCGGAAAAACTGAATTTCCGGTACGTCGGTCACGTACCAAATAATGTGGTTTGTGTGGTATGTAGATGTTCTGCAATCATTAAAAACAAACTTTTTTTTTTTTTGTTACAAGTGAGATCTAAAAACGTGGTTTATGGGGCAAGTTGAAAGAGATTGGTTCATTCCCCAAAAAACATTTTTTTGGGGACCATTTATTACAAATTTGCTTTATCAGGACCAGTCCGATCTCTAAAACACACTTTATTGGGACCGACCCGATCTCTCAAATCATATTTTATTGGAACAATCTGATCTCTAACAATATGATTTTTGGGAATAATCAAATCTCTATAAACACGCTTATTTTAACAAATGTGATCTAAAAAAAAATGTATTTTATTGGGACCGTTTATTAAAAATTAGCTTTATCGGGACCAGTCCGATCTCCAAAACATACTTTATTGGGACTGACATGATCTCTAAAAATGTGATTTTTTTGGGAATGATCCGATCTCCATAAACATGCTTTTTTGTGATCTCTAAAAAAACGTGTTTTATTGGGACCATTTATGAAAGATTTGCTTTATCAGCACCGGTCCC
This sequence comes from Paedocypris micromegethes, assembly GCA_028031935.1. NCBI lineage: Eukaryota > Metazoa > Chordata > Actinopteri > Cypriniformes > Paedocypris > Paedocypris micromegethes. The sequence continues at coordinate 12,776,380 of CM051504.1, forward strand.
ATCTCTAAAAACATGCTTTATTTTAGGAACCAATCCGATCTCTAAAAAAGGTGCTTTACTGTGAACGATCCTGATCTCAAGATGGGACATAAATGATTATAAACAAAACTTTTTTTGACCCAGGAAGTCGGTGAAAAACAAATACTGTAACCAATTTAATGGATTTATTAAAAGAAAATTCTGCAAATGAAATTCCCCATTAGGACGGATAAAGTTTCTTTCCATTTATCTATCCACCTATCTCTCTCTCTCTCTCTTCCGACTAGAACGTTCTCTTCAATATTATTCCCACACTGCACTGACTCTCGGGGTTGTTCTTCACCTCTATTACTATTCATCAACTTCTCCAAAGTCACAGTTCAGGATTCGCAGTTCAGTTTGAGCAAAAATAACTGGCAAAGAAACGACATTATCTCGACGCTTACTCAACACGGCAATTATCAATTCAGGGCAGTGCATCTGCGATCACCACCATCATTACACGGAGAAGAGCAGAGCGAGTGGGTGAGACGACTAGAGGCAGAGCATCATTAGCTCTTCATAGCAACACACCGCGTTGCTAATTGTAAAGACGGAGGAAGAGGAGCTCAGGAAGGGCGTGGGAGGAAGCTCGGCGCCTTCTTCCCGGATCACTGGAGCACATTGGATCCGGTCTTGTGAACACGGGCCGTGATTCACATGGCTACTTGGTATGCTGGTGTCACGCCGCGTCGCAATCTCGTGATGCGTGTGCGCTCGTCTTCTGAGGAATGGGGGTTGTGCGGGAGAACAATTGTGAGGAAAACGAAACGAGACTCGGAATAGAGCTGACGAACGGTGTCACTCTGCTTTTGCTTTCGTTGGTCTAGAACGTTGCATCATCACTACACAGCCTGAAGAAAGGTCAGAGGTCGAGTTCAAGGGTTTACCTTATAGCGTAGCATCTTAATTGGAAACAATGTCATTTGCTTATCTATCTATCTATCCATCCATCTATCTTTCTATCTATCCATCATCCATCCATCCATCCATCTACAGTATCCATCCATCCATCCATCATCCATTCATCTTTCTACCAATCATCAATCCATCCATCTACAATATCTATCTATCTATCCATCCATCCATCCATCCATCCATCCATCTATCTATCTATCTATCTATCTATCTATCCATCCATCCATCTATCTTTCTATCTATCCATCATCCATCCATCTACAGTATCCATCCATCCATCTATCATCCATTCATCTTTCTTCCCATCATCCATCCATCCATCTACAGTATCTATCTATCTATCCATCCATCCATCCATCCATCCATCCATCTTTCTATCTATCCATCATCCATCCATCTTTCTACCCATCATCCATCCATCCATCCATCCATCTACAGTATCTATCCATCTATTTATCTATCTGTCTGTCTATATCTATTCATCTACAGCATATATCCATCCATCCATCCATCCATCCATCCATCCATCCATCTATTAATGGTCAATTATATCTTTATTTTCATGTTGTTTTTCTACAGTTTTCTACAGCAATATGCATATGTCCTTTATTATTGTGTGTACATGTGCGCGTGCAAAACAAAAACACATTTCCCTGCATGTCTCATGGCGTATGAGTGTGTGTGACACATGAAATGTGTATTTAAATGGGAAATGTGTCGGTGTAACAGAGAAGCGTGACAGTGCCGTGCCGGGAGAAGCGAGGAAGACAGTAATGTACAGTAGGAGGAGAGGATGATGAAGGCGTGTGATGGATGAGGCCGTGATAAACACAACTGCTGGAGCAGGGAAGCGTCTGATAACTTTCCTTCAAACTCAACAACATCATCCTGCAAACAATGGACATTTGCTCTCAGTATCTGTATTGGCTCTAGGACAAAAGCTGTCGCTACATCAATAATCTTTTATTATCTTCTATTGTGTATGTAAGTGTCAGAAAACAGAACATTCCCCAAAACGGTGTGTGTGTGTGTGTGTGTGTGTGTGTGAGACAGTGGTGTATTATGTCAAATAGTATTTTACAAATAGTATTTTAACTTTCTGACTCTATTTTGTCTAAAGGATCAAATTTATTTGAACATTATCTTTGTAACAAAAACATAACGGGTGTTACAAATATGTCTGCAGAACATTTTTGTAGATTACACTAACTAAGACAAGCAGGAGAAGTTTCAAAGTGAAAACATACTTTTAAGTATTTTCTTTTTATTTTTAAGCGTTTAACATGGATTAATTTGACCCCGACATTCATTGTTACATCTTTGTAACATTAACATGTAGCGTGGTGTTACAAATATGTCAACTGAATCATTATACTGTTTAAATGATAATTACACAAAAAAAAGCCAAACAGGAGAAGTTTCAAAGTGAAAAAATAATTAAGCAAGCATTTTTTTAAAATTATTTTAAACTTTGAAAACGGGTAAAAACGACCCGAACCAAATAGGAGGGTTAAACCGGAGGCCTGTCTGTCTGTCTAATAGCCAACCAATCCTCTTTATACATCTCAATCCATCCATCCATCTTCTTCCCTTCTTCCCATGCATCATCGACTTTTCTCTCAGTTTGATTGTTTTTGTCTCATGCATTTAAACATATCTCTTCAACTCTCTCTGTCAGCCTCTAGTTCTCTAATTGTACAATTCATCCATCCATCCATCCATCCATCTATCCATCCATTTATCCGTCCATTCCTGTCTGTCTCTAACTTTCTCGATCACCATATCTTAATTTCTCTGCTAGTCTCTGGTTCTCCAATTCTACCCAACATCCATCCATCCATCCATCCTTTTATCTATCTACCTTCATCCCATAATCCATTCATCCATCCACCTATCAAGCCATCGTTTTGTCTCTCACTCTCTTTATCATCATTCTCTACTTTGTATTTCTCCTAATGTTTTTGTCAGTGGCTATTTCTCAAATCCTCCCCATTCATTCATCCATCCATCTCTCTCTGTCTCTCCCTTTCTTGATCACTCTTTTTCCTCTCTAAATCTCTCGGCGAGTCTCTAGTTTCCCAATTCTGCTCTTCATCCATCCATCTCTCTCTGCCTCTCCCTTTCTTGATCACTCTTTTTTCCTCACGTCTCTCTTGATCTCTCAGCGAGTCTCTAGTTCTCCAATTCTGCTCTTCATCCATCCATCCTATTATCCATCTGCCTTCCTCTCTTCATCCATCCATTCATTCAACAGACCATCTCATGCCTCAATTCTCCCATAAATTGCCAAATGGGAGAAAGCTGATGCCAATCACTATGTCGGAGATGGAAGGAGAGGACGCTCTGTGGTTAATTGTCTCGCTGCACACACACACACACACACACACACACACTCAGAATGATACGTATGGCTAATTCGGACTCTCCAATTAGTGTAATGGCACGACTATGACCGCAGAGAAACCTAAGAAGGTGAAAGCATCCGATCGGAATCGTAGACGCCGTGATCCATGTGAAAGGTGGAGCTGAACATCTGTACAACATCAGCACCGATGGCTTTTCCTCCTGAACCCAGCGCCGTCACGCTCGCTCGCCCTTTATTTCCATATCAGTGTGAGGAGGCTACGGAGCCGACCCGACCCGCGTCTCACGGTGACTTAAGCTGTCCGTCTCAGCACGATGCTCCCGCTCTGAAATGACACGCAGCAGTGGATCTGGCAACCACGAGGACACACCAGCGGCTTTTTAATCTCACTGTTCCGAGAAGCTGCAGGGAAACATCCAGCCGCATGTTTCTCCTCAATCTGGCAACACAAACGCAACATCTCGGCCGAAAAATGAATGTATTTTTTCTCTCTTTCTCACTTAATCCATCCTTGTACTTCCATCCAAAATCTGCCTTTAATCCATACTTCAATTCCTCCAAATCTCTCTCTTTCTTGTTCAATCAATCCATCAATTCTTCCTTCCAAATCTCTCTCTCTTTCTTGTTCAATCCATTCATCTATTTCTTCATACCTCCATCCAAATCTCTCATTCTGTTTCTTGTTCAATCCATCCATCTAATCCCCCATACCTCCATCCAAATCTCTCTCTCTTCTTGTTCAATCCATCCATCAATTCCTCCATCTAAATCTTTCTCTGGTCTGTATTCAATCCATCCATCAATTCTTCCATACCTCCTTCCAAATCTCTCTCTCTCTTTCTTGTTAATCTATCCATCTATTTATTCATAACTCCATCTAAATATCTCTCTCTTTTTATCTATCAAACTAAACCTCAATCCAAATCTCTCTTTCTTTCTCGTTCAATCATCTGTCTATTTCTTTATACCTCCATCCAAATCTCTCTCTTCTTCTTCCATCTGTGTCTTCATCCCTATTTCAATCCAATGATCTATTTGTCCATTTCTCCACCCAAAGCTTTCTCTGTTTAAACCCATGCAACTATTCCCTTATATATCCATCCAAAACTTTCTCTTACTCTCCCAGTTCTTTGTCTAGTTCATATCTTTTTGTCTCTCTCCAATAAAATTTGCGAGTTTCCCACTGGGATTAACGCGGTTTGTGTCTGTCCGGATCAGATCCCTATATGAGGTGTGTTCCGTGTCAGACGGTCTCGGATCCGTGCGGAAGCAGAAACATCAGTAACACTAATTATCCGGGGATCAGCGCTGGCACTCGGCCTCTCGTGTACCAATCATGGCGTCTCCGCTGCAGTGATTTCACCAGCACAAACAAACGGCTCAGCGAGAAGAAAACACACACACGTCTGAAAGATCCGTGTGGTCAAGGAGACCAAACACAGTTTTTAGTTATTTGGGACTTTTGTCGCTAACGTGCTGCGTTATATTCACACATTAATCCCATGAATTGAATAATCACAATAAAAGAATAAAAGAAAGAAAATATTGGTTAGTGCATAAAACACCCCCCCCTCCTCCGAAAACACGGCTTTTACTGTACAAAATAAAACAAAGCGCCACGAGGGACGAACTAACAAGCTGCTACAAGAGCCGAGCAGCAGCAGCAACTGAAGTAGCAAGAATCCTCTTCAAAAAGCCACAGAAAACAAACACAACGGGCCAGAAGACACAAAATAACAGTTAAAAACAAAACAAAACACGTCGGCACAGAAAGGAAGTTCAAGCAGTCTCGAGACTCAGTCTCTGGCTTAGCATTGCGCTAATCCTTTCGCTAGGCTAAAAACACCATCGCGAACAATAAAGAAGAAGCAAGAAACAATTAAACAAGGGGCTTAAACGAGGAAACACAATAGGGTGTTAATGAAGGAAATGGTATACAACTTCCCGAAAACATGCTCCAGAGTCTGTGACCTTCTGTGTGACGTTCTGCTTGCGTGGGTTTCCTCCAGGTTTCCACCCACAGTCCAAAGACAAGTACGAGAATTAAAAGAGAAATGTCCTTAGGAGTGAGTGAGAGTGTGAAAGTGTCCTGTTCTGTGATTGGTCGACCGCCAGTCCAGTGGGTGTGTCCTGTCTGTAGGCCCAGAGTTGCTGTGATCGTCTCCAGCTCCCCGTGACACAGAAATGGAAAAGCAGTTCAAAAAATGTATGGATGGAATAATAAACTAATTTAATAAGGTAAAATACCTTTTAATAGAACTATTAACTGTGAAAAGTGCTTCACAAATGCACTGAACTTGAACTTCTACAGCCTTGTTTATTTATAAAGCCACAATTTATATCCTTTATATCAGGGGTCTCAAACATACGGAACCGGCCCCCACAGAGGTTTGGTTCAGGCCTGCAGAATAATTTGAAAGTGGATAAAAATGTGTGTGTGTCCTATTATTAATCTACAGAGATATTTCTAATATATGTCAATATTTTTAAATATGAGGTAATTGATGGAATGTTTTGTAGAAGTCAGTTCAATACATAGGTTCCTAACGTTCTTGTGCTTCTTTACACCAAAACAAAGGAAATACATTTTCCTTTTTTTGATTATATTTTAGAGCAGAGTATGGTATAATTGTAATGGTCCGGCCCGCTTGACATACACACACAGACAAAATATGTCTGTCCCCAAAAAAGGCCTGAAGAAATTACGTCAGTCCGTGATTTGCTGTTCACCTATTGGCTAATTTCAAAGCCGTGGGCGGCGACCGGGATGTGGTCATGTCAGATTCTCAATTCCACACGATTAATTAACAGACGTTTAACAGACCACGTGGGCGGAGCCAGCACGAGCACGCCGCCCCCTCCCTCGCATTACCAGCACCTGTAAATCATGTCGGCGAGTGGACGCTCACGGTCAGCGAGTGCATAAAAATACATCCCGGGAGAGTTGTAGTTCCCGCGGTGGACTACAATACGGCATTACTCAGAGTAGATGTGAGTTACTAACAGCGCGGCGTTAAAGTGCTGATGTTCCTGTCATATAATGTCACTCACACTCGCCACGACTCAGACGGAGAAATAAAAGACTGGATTAATGTCAACCTGATTTTTAATAAAGTGTCTTCTCGATGAAACGAATGTGCAAAATGATGATGTGAAAACGAGTAAAGTAATAAACTCTTATTTATACTCACAGAGGACATTTTTATCAGGTAATGGACAATGTGTTTTCATGATTTTTTGAAACTCATACGTACAAAATGATCATTCTGACGTACATCAATGCATAACATAATCACGACTAGGCAAACATAAAACGTTACAGACAGTTATAATATTACATATATAAATAAATAAGTTTTAGGGATGCAGGACACTAACATGCGCACACACACACACACACACACAAAAACACACAAATGCACTCAAAATGACACATAAATACGTGCGCGTACACACACACACACCCAAAACACGCACAGACAGAAACACATCCGATCATGCACACACACACATACACTGAAAATTACACACAAAACACACACACACACACACACACACACTTAAAATTCCATTTACATTTACACACAATTACGTGCGCGCACACACACACACGCTTTGAGACAGTTAAAACTGTGAAAAGCGCTTAACAAATGCTCAGAACTTGAACTTGAACACACACACACACACACACACACACAAAATTACACATAAATACGCAAACACACACCCACACACACACAAATACACTTGAATTTACACACTAATATGCGCACACACAGACAAATACACTAAAATTTAACACACAGATACACATACACACACTAATACACTCAAAATTACACAAACACACAAACACACACCCACACCCACACACAAACATGCACAGACTGAAACACACAAGATCATACACACACACACACACACACAAATACACTTGAATTTCCACACTATTATGCGCACACACAAACAAATACACTAAAATGTATACATAAAAACAGACACACACAAATACACTCAAAATTACACAAACACACACACAAACATGCACAGACTGAAACACACAAGATCATACACACACACACCTACACTTGAATTTATACACACACACAGACAATATTATAAAATATAAACACAAACACGCACACACACACTTCCAGCTCCTCTGATGGCACTCATATAGTAAGTGTCTCACACGGAAGAATCTAATGTAAAGATGTAACTGAGCAACGGCAGCAGATATCGATAGCGATGCGTTTCTCTTATCGTGCGCGGCTTTACGCTGATGAACGTCTTGTTGTTGAAGCAGATTGATTGGCCGTGGCTCTCGTGGAGTGGGCGCGGTCAATATGCGAGGGTTTCAGGCCGTGATTGGTTGTGCGCTGGGACTCGAGAGTGTAAGAGAGCGTGTTATTATTTCAACACGCCGCTTTGATGAAGATGTGGTGTCTCTGGAGACGGAGGCGACGTCTGAGAAGGTGGAGGCTGCACTCTCTTCCTCTCACGCTTCATCCTCACTCGTCTGCCTCGTCTCACACTTGTTTCTTTTTTCGTGCGATACAGGATTTGAGAGAATGTGGTTTTAACCTGCTTCTACACTATTTTAAGCCTGCACACACACACACACACACACACACACACAAATACACTCAAAATTACACACAGATTTGCACACACACACACACTTGTTTATTAATTATTATTATTATCCATCAATCAATCCATCCTTCATTCTATCTATCTATCTATCTATCTATCTATCTATCTATCTATCTATCTATCTATCTATCTATCTATCCATCCATCCATCCATCCATCCATCCATCCATCCATCCATCCATCCATCCTTCTATCTGTATTTCTATCCATCCATCCATCTTTCTATCTATCTATCCATCCATCCATCCTTCCATTATCTATAAATAATAAAGAGGAACAGTGGCCTAAAATGAAAGAAACACAAATAACAGTAATTGCACATGCATTGCACTTTTCTGCAATACATTTTTTTCACAAGTAATACAAATAAACACACAGACTAGATGCAGCTATAAAGACACGGATAAATGGCCGGGCCGAATCCGACGCTCCTCGTGCCAAGCGGCGACTACGATTTCTCTCGCCAACAGCAGAAACACTTTTTATTCGCACCCGCAAAGCGTCCCACTGGGTTTAATGGGTGAATAATCTCATAATCTCTATTCCACTGTCCGCTGCAGCTCATCGATTGGCCGGAGGGGCTGGGTGGGCGTGACCCTAGTGACAGAAGTCTGGCAAGTGAGTGGAATGATTGAAGGCAGTTATTAGTAGAGCGAGGCTACTCTCCATGGAGACCGCTCCAGACGGACCCCGAAGGCTCTGGGCGAGAGCTTTGATCACAGTCTGACGCTCTGACAGCCTCCTTTATCCCAACCCAGCAAAGAGACGCGAAGACAGAGAAGCCACGACAACAAGGCGGGTACAAGAAGCAATTCTGGAAACAAAAGCGAAAAACACACGCTTCTTTATCGAAAGCTCAGAGGTCCAGCTGACGTGATGCTGATGTAGCAGTAACAGTTCTCGCGCTGGTCCATCACACCAAGCGAAACGGAGAGAAACGCGCCGCAACCTTCTCGGTCCCAACCATATTTGCTATTGGAGGCTTTATCGGAACTTCAAATAAGATTCTTTTTAGGGAGTCTAATACGTCAACGTAAGGGAGGCAGACAGGAAGTGTGGAGGTGAGGATGGATGGCGGCGTGTGTTAAAAGGTCCCGGGGAAAACACCTCGGGGAACTTGTCCATTAGGACTCGACACTTCTGCTGGCCTACATGTCTTTTTCACAGATCAGAGATCGTCCCGGGAAACGTTTGCTCTCTTAGTACCACAAAGTCTCTTCTAGCTCTGTAAAGTATGTCACCGTCCTGTGATTACAGCATCTGCACTCGTTTCAGTATCAGCGAAGATTCGGAGAGCCTTTCTCACTGGACCGTCTCCTACAACACATCTGGATTTAAGCGTTTGACAGTGCTGACAATTGTTTATCAACAAATAAACAATTACTATATTTTTTGACAATTACTAAATTTTCTTTATTTACCAAGCCTAACTTGAGACTCGTATCATTTCGATATTCTTTTACTTGAATAATAGATTACAAAAAGTCTATTGTGGTGATCAGAACTTCATTTCCCAGAATTCTCAGACAATCAGAAAAGCCTTTGTACTCCAGGCAACCCTGGAGCTGTTTGTTTATCCGACGCCATGTGAAGAAGATTACGGCGAAGGATTATTATCCCCTGGTTAGCAAACCTAAAATTTTCAATTTCATTCCCGTTTTAAAAATAAACATCATTGTAACCTCTGCTGCAGATGTTTTTATCTTAAAGAAAAAACTACACAAATGAAACGGGTCATCAGTTCAATTAGAAACATTTTAAATTACATTTCTTTAATTGGGTTTTAGCATTAACACTTACTTTTTACACAGTGCTCACACACCACATCTAATAACTAGAGTAGCTACTTTTGATTAAACCGTCTGAAAATGCTGTACATTATTAGTCAGCTGTTAATTGCGCAATATCTGTATTGATACATTCCAAATCGATACGTTCCCCATCTTTGATTTATCGCGTTACACGTACATTCAACGGATTCGCAACTGTTTCCCGATGCACACACGCACCATTTTGCTTTTCATAATTGAACTAATCCATCACGCAGCCGTGGGATTTGTTTGATAGTGAATTATTTAACAGAGGAGTAAAGATTTCTGTAACAACTAACTAACAGTAACTCTTCAGGTAGTTGAGAATATCAATCAAAACATAAGAGAATCGCTTTTTATGGTGAATATACAGTACAGTTACGTAAAACCAAGTGCAACACCAAAAGTCATGGGTTCAACTCCAAAGAAACGAGATATTTCTTATAAATAAACTAAAGTTCCTCTCACAAAAGCTCCGACTTTCATGCAGGAGAGAGTTTGATTAAACGAAGGCGGAGTGAGTCAGACGTCCAGTTGGTTTAGAAACAGTCTAAATCAGGTAACAGACGCTCAGACTCCAGATCCAGATCCTTTCTCCAGAGTGAAATCAAAATCGCATGTGATCAGTGTTGGGAATGCTACTTTAAAAAGCTAATTCTCACAAATAGTAACAAAATTAGTAATTAAGTTGTTATACATTGTTATAAAGTAATAAGTAATACATTGTTATAAAAGTAACTCATTACTAGAGAAAGTAACTAGTGTACTGCGTTACTTCAATCATGAATGAATCATATGTTCATTCAATGCTGTAAATATTATCATTAGTAAAGTAAATAATAAAAAAACAAAAGATAGTTTAGAATATTTTTTGCACAGACCACAACTGGACAACAAATAAGTCTAATTATAAATTATGCTTCATAACAAATGTACCAAAAATAAATGTAGCCTACAGTGTTTTCTTTCTCACAAATGTAAACAGTTCAGCGAGAAGTGTTCCGCTCTCAATATAATACATAACAATGTTCCAAAATTAAATACTACTGACAAAAATGTACACTCTTTCAAGTGCAGATTAAAATGAGATGTGAACAGGTAGTAAAATAAAACTCCACGTCCATCTCTTCAGCTCATCACTGACTCCTGGTTGTTGGTGTGTGTAACTGTGAACCGCACTACTCTGCTTCCTTTTTTAAAACTTTTCAGAAAAAAGTTAGAGAGCGAGGGAGACAAGAACAAATAACATAAACACAAGCAAATTATCCATCCAGCATCTGATCCACTTTGTTTATTTCTGGGTCACAGGGAGCTGGAGCCAATCACAGCAGCACTGGGCATGAAGGCGGGACATGCGCCCTGGATTGGTGGCAGACCAATCAGAGCAGGACACACACTCGCGCACACACCAGTGGGCAATTTTTCAGACTCTGTTTTGAGAAGGAGAATATGTTCACGACACTAAATGCTATTGGTTCCAATCCAACTGAATACATTAAGTTGTTTACATTAAGCAGTTTTTTGTGATTTTAGCTGACTATAGATCAAAGTTGTCATATGTGTTTGAATCGATGATTTTGATAGATTGCTTCGGAATTATCGTGATGGACATTTGTGGTCTAGTGGTTAGAGATTTGAACTTCAGGTTTGAATCCCAGTCCAGTAGGTTCAACAAATAAAACTCCTTTGAGCAACACACTAATCTTGATCTGCCCATCCTGTACGTCGCTTGGAATAATATTTAATGTAACACAACATGAAATGGTCTAATAATTGTGACGTACATGTACACTGCACAAATCCACACTGGGAACCAGGACCAGCTTTCCACAACTCCAACCGACAAATCCATATTTTCGGAAGGAGCGGAGTGTGGAAAGACACTGTGATTGATAAGCAGCTAAGCTGAACGAAGACGACTATTGATTCTTTAATGACTTTTTATGGCTGGAGATCTCGATTAGCCAACAACAGATCTTTTACTTCCAGACGTGAAACGCCGCTGATGCGTTCTCATCGACTTCCTGTGAGCGGTGGCGCTAACTGAAGACAGAATACGTCAAAAAGCCGACCGAAGACAGTAAACACACACGGAAAAAAACGACAAGAATAATCACGATTCATCTCACGGAGCGGGAACATTCTTCTTGCAGGACTTTCAGAACGATGCTGAAGAACGTGGAAATAAACGCAAGACTTTACCTTTTGTCACTGGAAGGCGTTTCCTGATTGGCCGGCACTTCCTGTAGGTCCGGCAGGTTGGCGAAGTCGTCTTGTTCGGCCAATCCGATGGCGAGAGAGAGAACCACCATCTTTCCTTCCCTGCCGGAAATGAAAAAAGGATAAACATCATCAAATGCAAAAGTAAGATCTATCACGATTGGTCCATAATATTTACACAACTTTTGCATAAACAACGGCATTTTATTTATTTTGCAGCTTGTGAAGATGAAATTGACTGCTAGATAAACGTCTTATACAAATTTGAACCAACTGACAATGTCCTCCGCTCCATTATCTGGAACTCTTTTCCATCTCTGTGTCACAGGGAGCTGGATCCCAGCATGTCTGGGTTGGGAGGCGGGACATAAGACCGACCAATCAGGGAAGCTACAAGCCAAATCAATCAATTTTTCTTCTTGTATTATTTCAGAGTTATATTTATTTGGATTTTAGAGTTTTTTAAGGAATCTAGCTTGTGAGGATTCAGTACGGAATCAGATTAGTGCCAAAAAAATCCAATTTAATTTTTTAAGAAACAAAGGAAATTGCTTCTTCATCGTCTTTTTCGAGTGATTATCAGCTTGTGGTGATGAGTTGTGGAGAAGAAACAAAAATGTCTACTATTATTCTGAAGTAGTCTGCCATCACAATAATTTAGAAATATTCACTATAATAATCACATTTTATGGTGTACCAATATAAAAAAAAAATCTGTGAATGACACAGTGTACGTTCGCTGAACTCCTCCCACACGTCCTAATCAAGCAGCTGCCAATCACATCCTCACCAGCCAATCAGAGTAAGCTCCGCCCCCACGTTAAACTCGTGCCAGAAATCCAAATAGAAAAAAAATTAAACAAAAAGCGGAAAAAAAAAATGTTTCAATCGAAAACGTGACCCATTCAAACGTATGTGTGAAGCATTTTCGTTCGTTTCTTACGGCACTAATCTGATTCCATAAATAAGCAGAACAACACACAGAACACACACACTTGCTTTATCGATTACGTTGATTCTGAAACATCACCTTACAAGAGCAGTAAATGGCCTTCATGGTCCCCAGCATGAAATCCCCGTGTGGTAAAGGGAGAAACAGGGACTCTGTGTTTCTGTCTGATCTAATCTGTGGATAGTGGTCAGGGACGCCTGCTTTATCTCCACAGAGCGCTGGACACTAAATGTTAAGCCTAATGAAAATCACAGATGATTCGCAAACACGCAGACGGTGTAGTTCAGTCCGCTCCGGCCCACAGCTTCCAGAAGCCTCCAGAAGCCTCCAGCAGCTTAATTAGCTGTCAGACAATCACAGTGTCGGGGAATTAGAGCTCGAGCCGGTTAGAATTATTACAATCACCAAGGCTGGTAAAGTGAAAGATTATTAAAAGCCTGAAAGTCAGGACATTAACTGCGCTGGAGATTAGGACGGAAATTGATCTGACACAAATGTATCTCACACATGGACACAGTCGCGGGTTTGTCACGACGTTTTACATTTAGAAATCCGTTTTTTGTTGGCTTCTTTTTCTTTTCCATTTTTTCTTTTCTTTTCCACACCTACCAGCAGAAATATAAAATCATATTTAATCATGTTTATTTGACACGACACATTTTAGAACAAGAAAAAAAGAAACTGCCAAAGAAAAAAAATCTACCAGCTGCAAAAGTGTAACAGTCTCACAGTAAATGTAACAGTCTCACGATGTGTAACAATACGCCACATTCTTCAAATGTTTGCTTCCTTTTTGAAATTCCTTTAAAAATGATTTTAAAAACATTTTATATACACCTCACACACAATATACACAAATCATTTCAAAATCAATCAAATCAAATCACTTTTATTGTCACATCACCACAGCGTGTGATGAAAATTTGTGATTTGTGTGTGTTGGAACAATTCTTATTTGGGGTGGGGACAATACGATTGGCTGGGCCGAATTTAAAGGACATTAATAAATTCCTTTCGAAAGAATGATACCGTAAAATTTGCTACAAAATTATGAATGACCATAAACATCTTATAAAACATTTTAGAAAAAGAAAAATATTGCCAAAGAAAATCTGCTAAAGAAAAGATCTACCAGTTGCAAAAATGTAACAGTTTCACAGTACGTAACAGTGCGCTACATTCTTCAAATGTTTGCTTCCTTTTTAAAATTCCTTTAAAAATATAAAGCGTTAAACATGACACATACATTTCCCACACAACTTATACAAATCATTTGTGTGTTTTGGAAATACTCTCATTTGGGGTGGGGACAATACATTGCTCCATTACGATTGGCTGGGGCAAATTTGAAGGACATCAATAAATTCCTCTCGAAATAAAGATACTGTAAAAGTAGCTGCACAATTGATGATCTCCAGATTGTGATGTAATTCCCAAAAAGGTAAAAAATGAAGAACAAAAAATGTTAAAGGCGACAACTAAACACCAACACTCACACATACACGCCACTTAAATATAAATACTAGTGACACGTGATTAATTGTTAAATTGGGTTAATGTGGCTATAGTGTTATTTACACACATTTTAAAAGCAAATCCAACCGAAACCATTCCACTCCATGGCAGGAGCGTGTTTGTGGTAAAATGGCGTGGTGTGTGAGAGATCAAAGGTGTTTTATCTTATTTGATAGCTAAGAACCGCTGCATTAATACAGGAAATGACGAAGCTCACAACACAAACACAACTCACTGGGAAACACTTCATCTAATGCGCCCTCACGAGGAGCCACCAAGACAAAAACACACACTTTGTATGAGGATCACGGAGCTGCGCACATATACACACACACACACACACACACACACACACACAGCTCACAGGGGACAGTGGGGCATCACAGCTTCAGTGATGGAGAATGGAAATTGCAATCATTCACACCAACTCTAAGACGACAATGTCGCTTGTGTAAGACGTTCTGTACGAAACGTTTCTTACAAGTAGAGCTGCACGATTAATCGTTAAAAGAACGCGATCTTGAAAATTATTAGCCCCGCCTACAAAACAATTATTGCTAGAAAAGTATTTCAAAAGCGCTTTTAAACAGCTAATCATTTTGCCCTCAACTGTACATAATACTGTACCTCGGTACGTTTATTTTTATTACGTTTAATTGTGGGGTTTTTTCTATACAACATTACATCATGCTGTTTAACAACCTGATTTTCAGAGTTAAATATTTAAAATAATAAAATATCCAGAAAGAACTGAGATCTTTATGCTAAGCAAAAAAAGCGTGATTCTCATTTTATCCAGAATGGTGCAGCTCTAATTAGCAACGGTTAATATTGAGGATCCTGACGCTTTATGAATTTACAGTTTGACAGAATTTACAGAGTTTGTCATTTACAGGTGGAGGAAATGGTCACAATTTATGCAAAAATCCCAATAACCAATAATGTTTAGTGTAGCTGACTTTGTTGAAACACATTTGAATATGTTTAATATTTAAATTAACATTTCAATATCCAATTACACACGCTTTGAGTCTGTCAATCATGACTGTCCTCGTTTTATTTACGGGGGAATTTCCCACGAATTGGTTAAAAAAAAAAACGAGCCGATAGGACTAATAAAACACAAGGTGTGTTAGTAGCAAATAAAAGGACTCTATGTTTGAGGTTCAGCGTCTCTCTCTTTCTCTCGCTCTACTCCTCCATGACAGTTAATCATGGTCGTAATGATCACGAAGACAGAAGATCAATGCTGTGTAGAGTCGATCTGCCAGCAGAGAACACAACGCCGACTCGAACCCCTTGACCACACACTCTCTGGTGTCACCTGGGGTTTGTTAAACGACCTTGGCACGGATACAAACTCCGACAAGCACAAGCGCCGACCTGACAAACACCCAGACGGAAAACATTCGCCTTCCTCCTGCTCCGGTCACGCCGCTGAGCGTGAACATTAGTGGGTTTCATCACGGATCAGATCTGAAACGGCCTTTGAGGTGAAACAGTGTTACTCCATCGGCAGAACAAAAAAGGAATATGCCGATACGTATCAATGCCGTGGATTCCAGTTAATTGGAGCCAGTGCGTGGAACCCTACTATGGAGAAGGCACCAATCTGTCAGAGGACTGCTTAATCAAACCAGCGTTATCAGGACAAATTGGTCGCATTTTGAATGATCGACTGTATATACCGTATTGTGGACTATAAGGCGCACTTAAAATCCTACTATACTATGGTGAAGGCACCGTCGCGTTGGCTTTTTCTGTTCGAATTTTACCTTCATAAAGTTGCATAGTTACTTTCTTTCATCGGACCATTTTTATCGGGACAAAATGATCCCAGCTCAATGTGTTGAGCTGACTCTATATACCATATTGTGGACTATAAGACGCACTTAAAATCCCACCCTACTATAGAGAAGGCACCGTCGTGTTGGCTTTTTCAGTTAGAATTTTACTTTCAAATAGTTGTATAGTTACTTTATTTCATCTGACCATGTTTTATCGGGACAAAATGATCCCAGCTCGACGTGTTAACTGACTGTATATACCATATTGTGCACTATAAGGCGCATATAAAAACCTACCCTACAATAGAGAAGGCACTGTCATGTTGGCTTTTTCTGTTCGAATTTTACTTTCATAAAGTTGTATAGTCATCTTCTTTCTTTTTATCGGGACAAAATGATCCCAGCTCGATGTGTTAACTGACTGTATATACCGTATTGTGGACTATAAGGTGCACTTAAAATCCTACCCTACTATAGTTAAGGCACTGTCGTGTTGGCTTTTTCTGTTCGAATTTTATTTTCATCGCCTTCTTTCATTTGTGTGGCACCAATCTGTCAGAAGACTGCTTAATCGAACCAGCTTTATCAGGACAAATTGATCGCAGCATGATGTGTTAACCCAGACTGTAAATACCGTTCTGTGGACTATAATGTGCACTTTAAATCCTAAAATATGTAGAAAATGATTGAGTGCGCAGTATAAGCTCAAAAAATATTGTTTTATGTAAACAAAAATGTGGACGTTTATCGTTATGCAATGCCGTGTATAGTCCAAAAAACCCAAAACATCCAGGGTCCAAAAATGTGACGTTAAAACAACCTGAAAGAAAACGAACGCAGCAGTTGGAATCCTTCCGTTTCGGGGAAAAAAAACAGGACATCCCATAATTCACAAGGTACCACTTCATTGAAAATCACGATATAGATTAGCACGTCAAGCAGGAAGCAGCTACGATTCATCAGTTTGCAAACAGCTAGTCGATGTTTCTCTCGGCAATTATGTAAAATGATTCGCCTGGTACGGGACGAGCTGAAATCTACGGAGAATAAAGACAGACACTCTTCCTTCATCCCACTGTGCACAGGTGACGAACACGGAGACGCTCCAGCCAAACAGATGGGCAGGAGGAGAGAGAGACAGAAGGATGCAGAGAGACACAGAGCGCAATCAGGCATGAGTAATCGATTGAGCACGAGGAGGAAGCAAGTGCCCGTGCAGGCGGAAATCAAGCGATAGCGAGTGATGGAAGTCATGAATCAAGCATGACCGAGTGAAAGGGTGAAGGAACGGCCAGAATATGATGACACGGCAACCAGCTGTTTTTTTTTTTACTAGTTCGGCCAGTTTCCAATCCAGTGTGGATGAACACATCCTGCTAAAAAGA
This sequence comes from Paedocypris micromegethes, assembly GCA_028031935.1. Lineage (NCBI taxonomy): Eukaryota > Metazoa > Chordata > Actinopteri > Cypriniformes > Paedocypris > Paedocypris micromegethes. The sequence continues at coordinate 12,794,007 of CM051504.1, forward strand.
TCGTTTTTATTGGATCAAACGGGTCGTGTTTGACATGTCGAGTCAATTCTTGCCCAAACAGATCTGATAATCACATGAAATAATTTATTTGTATATTATTTGTGCTATTTGTATAGTTTTCTTGTGTTCTTATAATTTCTTGTGTTATATTTATACCTTTGCCTTCTATATTCCGGCTATTTATTTTGGTTTGTTCAATCTGTATATTTTTTTCTGTTGTCACGTCTTTCTTCTGCACCAAATTGAGAAGCAATACTAATTTCATTGTAACATTGTAAATACAATCAAAATGAAACATTTTAACAATTTTACCATTTTAATCATATTTAAAGAGATATTATGCGAAAACAAACACAAGCAAAGTTGCACTTTGTAATAGCAATTGGATAAGTGTCACTGTCAATACTAGTTTCTTTACAGCCGATATAAAACAAACGAACAAAATGTAAATGAACAAAATGCACAAAATTGTTCAAAACGATTAGTTCACTTGTTCGAGTGTTAGATAGAATCGAACCTCCCATCTGCAATGAAAATAAAGGCATTCTATTCTATATACCGTATTTACGTAAATTTAAGCACCTGTTTTTTCCAATTTAAGTAGCTCAAAAACTTGCGGGGTGCTTATCAAATATTCACTTAAATAAATATTAATAAGAAAGAGTTTTTATTAGCTCAATAACTATGGAATCAGATTAGTGGCAAAAATATCAAACATAAATGTCGAAGAAATTTTCGAACAAATGTTAATGTGAAGCATTTTCGTTCGTTACTTCGAAATTTAAGCTTGATATTTTTGCCACTAATCTGATTCCATAATTAACAGGAATAATGAAACATTAGAAGCGCTGCGTCACTTAACAGGAACAAAATAACACTGGAAGAAGTAAGATTAAAAAAAAAAAACAATCAGAAAATGAACGTAATTTAGCCAGAAATAAAACTAATTATTATTAGCGTTTTTTTTTTTATTCTTGAATTTTGTGGCTGAAAAATCAAGGGTGCTTATATTCCCGTCAATACGGTAAGTGAAAAACATTTATTAGCTCCGTAAATTCAGGTTAGGCACAGGCGGTAAAAGTCAAAGCTCACAGGAGATTAGCTACATTTACTGCATCATTAACCGAAAAAACAAAATGTAGCGACTTACAGGAACGACTTGACGTCCATGCCCCGGGTTCGGATCTGCCCCATCATGTGGTCCCAGCTCCCGGGATTGGACCGCGACCTCGCCCCTCCACCCGACCTGTAGCGGGACGCCCCTGCCCCAGCCGGGCTGCCACGCACCCCCCGCGGGCCCCCCCGGTGGCCCCCACCCCCGGGCCCCGTGTGCAGCTGGCCCAGGCTCTGGGAGGTGGCTGGGGGGTCGTTGGGGCCGGGCGGGGGCTGGTGGGTGAGGGGCTGCTGGAGGCTCTGCTGCCTGACCAGGGGCCTGGGGCGAGCTGCCGAGGAGGGGATGTGCTCCAAGGTGGAGGTGGTGGAAAGGGAGGGGTCCCCAAAACTGCCACCGCGCCATTGGTCGGGGCCCGAGGAGTGGGGCGGAGAAAGGACAGAACAGGGAGACAGACGGAGGTCACACGGGAGACAACGGTAGCGTGAAGAACACGGACACACAGACAACCATCGAGGGGGCGGGATGACGGAAATGGGCGGGGCAGAAAAGAGAGGGCAAAAAGTCAGGAGGCGGTAATACGTGGAATGTTGCCATCATGCAGCCACGACACGGTGGAACTCCTAACGCAGGGGTGGGCAAGCTACGGCCCGCGGGCCACATGCCGCCCATGGAATGTTTGAATTCCGCCAAACTTGTGAAAATTTAATCACAATTAAATTAAGTCAGGTATATTTTTTTACTGGTTAATTATATTTTATATCTGGTTAATCTGTTATAAAGGTTTCTTTTATTTTGTTTATGAAAAACATTTTAAAAAGCAAAACCATAAACACAAAATGCACATAAAAGAATTGCACTAGTATATTTTTTACATTTATTTTTACACCGTCAGTCTATGAAATCGGACGGCAAAAATATCAAACGTAAATTTCTAAGAAACAAACAAAACTCTTCCTTGTTTTGGTTTTGAAATTTTTTTTCCGCTTCCGATTTTATCATCCATTTCATTTTTTTTCGTTTGGACTTCTGGCATTAGCTTCACATGGCTGTGGCCAATACTCTGATTGGCTGGTGAGAACGTGATTGACAGCAGCTGGATCGGTCCGGCCCCTCTGTCAAATGTTAGAACCCAATCTGGCCCGCGAATCAAAAAGTTTGCCCACCCCTGTCCTAGCCGTGTTAGCTTAGCATAAATCAGCATATTCAGGTGTTAGCATAAATGAGCATATTCAGGTGTTATTCGCCACCACGAGACACGCAGGATGTCAAGAAAGGTTAGAACAATTATGGGATGTCGTTTGAAGGCGCAGAATAATAATATTAATAATAACGACACAAACATAGAAACACACAACCATTATCGTACGTCCTACTCATGCGGCGTAATTGATTCTCCGCTGGCGTGACCTCACCAAGCCGTAACTTGACTTCCGTCCACCATAACCCGTCCCACACACTCTCCTCGCGCCTTCTTTCATCCCGGTCGACGTCTCAATTGAATTATCATTTTTTAATCGCTTCACCGTTGCCGAATGCTTGGATTGTCTAATCGCGGCGGAGCGCTGAAGGATTTACTGCGGCGGGGTCAAGCGCTAAACACGGACCCTGGTACGGCTCTCCAGGGAAGTGTCCTCGGTGATTGCGTTTATTAAGGGAATGAGTGTCAGCAATAAGTCAAATCCCATCAATTCCTGTGTCTCTGCGCTGGTGAAGGTTACAAGGGGGCCAGCGGAGGGACGGGGGGCATGAATTTAAATGAGACTTCACTATAGGACTGTTTAACATTATAAAGATTAACCAGTGTGTGCGTATGGGACATGCCGGACACTTGTATCTCCGATCTCGTTTGGTTTGTACTGTTTTGTCTGTGTTGTGAATAGTTTAAGCGCGAAGAAACAAAAATGGAGATTGTAAATGTATTAAAAATGAACAAAGCAATGACGGCAAAAGTTGATAATGCGGGTTGTTTATGTGTTATTTTTTGTTGAATTTTATGCCTTGGTTTCTCGAATAATGGAAAATTCTCACTAGATTTCCATTCCCAGCTAGATTCAAGATCTTGGCTACATATGACTTCAGTCTGGAATACGTTATTATCTTTTCTAAAAAAGAAAAGAAAAATAAATGGTTTGAGGTCAGTTGTGTTTTGGCATATTAAACATTAATTGCAGATACTGTAGCTTCTCACAAAGTGTAAAATTATCAGCAATTTCATTCCAGGCATAATTAATATTACCCTTCTCGTGTGTTAAACTTTCACAGTTTATGTCTATAAAAAATGTCTATTATTGATGAATTTGAGGCCAATTTCTGGTGTAAACGTCCTAGTTTCATGTTCTTGACCATTTAAACATTTTGTTCACGTTAGAGAAAAACATATTAGTAATATTAATATAAGAAAAACATTTAATAATCAGAAAAATATTCTTTGTTAAAATATTTTTACCCTAACCCTAACCCTTTGCTTCTAGGAGCATTTCTGTTACTCGATTTACATAATGTTGTATTGCTCATTGCATTGTTACTATATTAAATTTTGCTTGTATTGACCTTTTAATCCTTTAAACTGTAAAGTAGCTGTTTATTAATTAACAATTATAACTGATAAATTACAAACTGGTGATGTAGCAATTACTGTGAAGACATAACAGCATAATATAAAAAAAGAATAACTATACATTTTTAAACAGCTACATATTCAGAAATGTAAAAAAAATAGTGCTTATTTTCATAATCTACTACTACCTTATTCTATGTTTTATTTTTTTTTCAGTCAACTTCGGATTTTGAAAAATAAATACAAACACAATTGGCTCAAACGGAAAGAAGAAAATCCTTCCTGGGACGATTCTGAATCTGATATTTTCATCTCTCATCCAAACAGCGTCTGAAGGAGAAGAGCTGGAGTCCTTCAACAAATTCTTCAGAGAAATCTGTTACTATAAATCTTCAACCCTGATGGGGAACCAGTGAATCAAACGATAGAAGAAGGGGATCAGAATCCTATAAAAAGAGCTATTCATTACATATTCTACCGGCCATTTCAATAAATTTTATGGAAAGGCTCAAAAATTAATTTAATTCCAAACATCGAGTGACACGAAAAAACCTTAATAATTATAATGAAGTTCTGCCTGGCCAAACCGCTTCAGTGTTATTTCTTTTCCTTAAAACTACCAGTACATCTTACACTAGTAAGATGTTACATTTCCAAGTCTAGCTAGAATATTGTCTTTTTTATTGTAAACCTGCTAAACCTTAGGACACATGTGTCAAACTCAAGGCCCGGGAGCCAGATGTGGCCCGCTGTGTCATTTAATGTGGCCCGCGAGAGCGTAAAAGTTTCGAGTCTCTAAAAATAACTACAAACTTGAAACATTTCAAACATAAATATAAAAAGATTTATATTAAAAAAAAAAAACATTTATTCGAACTACATTAAAAACGCGGAATAATAAAAAATGTTGTCAAATTTTTGTTTTTAGATTGATCTTGTCTCAAGGGTCTACGTTAAAGTATGATGTTGCTTTGGATACAGTCTTCATGTGTTGAAGTGGAATATAAAAGGGGCGGCACTAGATAAGTTGTACTTCTTTCTACTCCCTTTCAAACGTGTATTATGGAAATGAACAATCTGATTGTACTACAGTGGTACCCCGACTTATGAATGTCCTTAACGAAAAACCAGAGGAACGAAATGTATTGGCGTGAAAATTTCGTCCCGAGTTGCGGAAAAAAATTCTCTGAACGTAACGAGCGCGTCTTACCGCAAGCAGTCCAGAAGCGTAAAAAACAGTTGTTTAATCCTCACGCACATCAAATAAACAAAAAACGACAACAAAACCCCTGGTTAGTTTCAAATGTATTGCTTCCAAAATATAAAATGAGCGGGTATTCTCCTAGAATGGCTTCTGCACGTAGAAATTCGATGCAAGTGGGCTAATCTGACTAGGTGTTACGGTCTATATGGTCCGGGCGGAACATTCTGATGACGTTAGTTCCGTGTCGGTGTGACGTCATTTCAAGATGGCGGTCACCGTTCATGTGAGATTGTCCGCTGTATTATTACTCTACTGTACCTTTATAAAGATCGCCAATGAGCAATTTAAACAACCCCTTTGTTTTTATTACATTTATAATAGTTCATCACTTGTAAAAAAAAAAATGTTTGTCTCAATTCACGAACTCGTGGCACGAATTAGACGAATTGCATGTAAAATGCGGCTCAGCTAACGGAATTCCCACCTAACACGGATTAATTTCGTAAGTCGGGGCACCACTGTATTATTATTATTATGTTGTGGCTTTTATGTTGCTATTATTTGTCATGTATACATGTTTGAAAAAAAAAAAAACAAATAAAATAAACAAAGAGTAAAATCCTGGCACTCACTTGCCGGGCCTCAAGCTTCCGGAGTGCAGGTGGCTCTGGAGCGTTTGCCACCTGCCGGACCTGCTGGCCCCGGCCCCTATACAGCTGTCACTGCGACTGGGACCCCCCACTGCCCCCCCACCCGCATCCCTTTTCTCCAACGAGCCACTGAAAGAAGCAAGAGATAGAGGAAGTGTGCAGACACAGACTGGGAATCACTGGGAGACGGTACGGACAGACGGACAGAGCGGGACCACAGGGATGACGGCAATCACGTTTCATATAGGGTCTCCTATAGGGAGGCTGGACTATAGGAACAACTTACATTTTCATATTTATGTGTAATAGGGGAATATTGAGAATTTCACATACTGTCTCCTATAGGAAGGCTGGACTTTAGGAACAACTTACATTTTCATATTTATGTGTAATAGGGGAGATTTAACGGAATTGGATATTCCGCGAATTAGCAGAGACCTCGGGGTCTTTTATTGTGCCGATGAAGACAATTATTCATCATGATTATAAGCGCATCATAATAATTGAGTGGGATACAAAACATGGTTTGCATGTAATACAAGGCCTGCGTAGGAACGTTCACATTCCATTGAGCAAAATATATATATTTTATAAATTCACTTATTACAACAAATTATTGTATTATATGAAAATATTTTTTATTATTAATAATAGAATTAAAACATGACTAATAATGACTTAGCCACCCCAAAAAGCATAAATGAGTGATTTATTGTCGAAATTCAAAAACAAAATATTTAAAATGTGTAAATAAAAGTAATTAGCGTAAAGCTATTTTAATTATTTCCTTATTATTCTTTCCTGACCAGTCAAAGTTGAAATGAGAAATATTTTGGTAAAAGCTGTGCAAATAAATCACACAGTGTTTTGTGTTATAAAACCTACTGCAGATGCATCATCTTCACATTCACTCAGGTCAAACCATCCGAGTAAGTTGATGATGAAGAACATTTCTCACTGTAATAATACAGAAATTGAAAACATATTGTTTTTACAACAGCTAACGATAAAAATGTCCGGCCATTACGTGAAGATCTAAAAAAGTCACAGGCGACTTGTGGAACTACATCTCCCAGAAGCCTCGGCTCTGTCACGGTTCGTCATGTGACTCGGTGTGTCTCGGCTGAAGCCATCTGTAGTTGATCTTGTTGGGTCTTCCAAAACTCTTCTATATTATTGAGTTAAAAAAATTGTAATATACCGTGTTTATGCGAATTGAGCACCTGTTTTTTTTTTCAATTTTAGAGGCTCAAAAAATTGCGGGGTGATTATAATCAGCCGATTAGTTTTGGCCGCCAGAATAGATTATTGTTTTAGTATTATTAAGTAAAACAACATTGAAGTTTACACGAGTCACAAGTTAGGTTTGTTAAATAAAGAAAAAAAACATATTTTAAAGAGAAAATTAATGTAATTTAGCCAGAAAAAAAAAATTGCGCAAATACGGTATAAAGATGCTCAAGTCAAATAAAGTCAATGCTTGAGTTTGGTTCCTGTGTGGATCTTGATTCTGGCCTTGTCCATTAAAATTCTGAAAAAAAGTTCAAAAGTAACGATGGAAGGAGAGCTCATGGCTTCAGACCGATGAGACGCATCGCTTTAATTCTCTCTCCTTTCCCATCATATATTAATCAGCCTCGCTTTTCCCTCAAGAGATCGAGACGGAGACTGACTCTCACTGACACTGGACGTGAAGTGACGGAGCAGAACCACTTGACCTTACGAGGTTCAGACTGAAGGTCGTGTCTGGACCGACAATAGATAACAGAATGTGTGATGGCCATTAAAGACACACCACGATCTTGGAGGATGGACGGAGGAAAGTGCGGGCCAGACTATAATCACAAGGTTGAACATTAGGGACATATTTAGGATGTTTAGACTAACAGTAAAACAAGTCCAATAATTTTACACCAAAAAAAAATATTTATGACCGTAAAAGAATTATAATTTTAGGATAATTATACATTTGTAAATATAAAATTGTACTTTATTAAAAAACATTATTATGTCTCATTTGCCAAGTGCATAAACTTGAATAAATAAAGAATAATAAAATCTGCGCATTTATTGAAAAGAGTAAACTTTTGTGTTTTTTTTAATGATTTTAAACATCACATTGTTTGATTTTAACTGAAATAAAGATTGTTCTGCTACCACAGTTTAATAAATATTAATACAGTACTTAATCATCAGTATATCCTCATAATTATTTATTGCAAAAATGTTAACAAGAAATTTGAAGAATTTAAAGTAATCATAATTTTATAAAAATTAATATTTAATTAATTTGTGGCAACACAAATATAAGTTTGTGTTACCAACTAGTGACCAAACTTTGACAATGCAATATTTTTTAATAAAGAATGTCGGGGTAAAAAAATTATATCTTTAATATAAAGGCTGATTATGCAACATTTGTTAAAATAATTTACAAGTTTTGTAAGTAAATTTACAACACGGGTAACATTAAAGGACATTATTTTGACACATTAGAGCAGTGCAATGTAGCAATGCAGAATTCAGCCTGAATCATTTGCCCAATGATGTTGTAAATGATGGTGATGCTGATCCGACTCAACAGAGATGTTGTGGCCCAAAACCAAAGCACGTAAACGTTTATGTGATGAACACGTGGAAACACAAGCAGACAGACGTCAGGAGTGAGAATGTTCACACCAGCTCCAAACACCACGGTAAACACAAGACGAGAAGTGACAGGACACACACACACACACACACACACACACATTATTAGTAGAAAAGCAAACGTCAACCCTCTACACTCATCCGCCAGGGACTAAAAACAGCTGGAATCAAGTCCTTAAAGTCAAAGGGGACATGTTTCAGAGGGTTGTCCGTCTCCATGGAAACCGTCCATGGGATGGGGTGAGTGGTTCCGGGCCGGGCTGTAGCGAACGAGGCTGAAGAAACTCACAATGACTTCAGATTAGCTTTCGTCTGGGCCAGTAGTGGTTAAAATATATGTTATGATATAAATTATATATACAAATATGTACTGTTGACTTATGGTGCATATCAAACCAGTCCTGTATATATTATTAATAATAAACTATGTATATACGTATGAAATGAAATATATGCATGCATATACATTTATACACTTAGGTATACAAGCATACATTATATGAATATAGTGTGTGTGTGTGTGTGTGTGTGTGCGCGCGCGTGTGTGCATATGTGTGCATTTTCTTTGTAATTGTGTGTATACTGTCTATACGTATACTGTATATAAGTTGAAGTAGTTGTTAAAGATTGTTTATATAAATTAATATATATATATACTGTTCATATATGGTGCGTATATTAATACAATATATATCATTAATGTTAAACTATGTTATATCTACGTATATGATCTACAATTTATGAAAATTGTAAATTATTATAAACATTATAATGTCTTATATAATATATATATACTATATATATAGAGAATCTGTGCATTTGCTTTGAAATTGTGTGTATACTGTGTATATATACTGCATATAAGTTATATATGTAAATGTAATGTAAATGAAAAAATAATATATATATATATATATATATATATATATATATATATATATATATATATATACACGTAGTATACACACAAGTCTATACACTATAAGAACACTCAAATATACATGCGTACACACACACACACACACATGTAATTTTTGGGCCCGGTACTTTTTTCTGAGGTGTGTAGGAATCACAACGTTGGAAAGAGAATGTTTTTGCCCGCTGGGTACAGCCCGGCACAGAGAGTGGGCGTCCTTACCCGCCGTAACCGAGACTCACTTGGGCGTGAGGCGAGGGTCACCGTAGGGGGCGTAGGGCGACATGTTCAGCAGGAACTCTTTGGGTGGATAGGAGCTCCAGCGCTGCTGCACCGTGCTGCTGTCGTTGTTGTTCCAGAAGTCTCTGTCCAGGTCACTGCAGCCAAAACACAAAGAAATAAATACAACAAATACGCCATAAAACCTCTGATAGACCGCCACCCCTTTATATGGATATAGAAAAAAAATAGACCACCACCCCTTTATATGGATATAGAAAAAAAATAGACCTCCACCCCTTTATATGGGTATAGAAAAAAATTGACCGCCACCCCTTTAAATGGATATAGAAAAAATAGACCGCCACCCCTTTATATGAGTATAAAAGAAAATAGACCGCCACCCCTTTAAATGGATATAGAAAAAAAATAGACCACCACCCCTTTATATGGGTATAGAAAAAAAATAGACCACCACCCCTTTAAATGGATATAGAAAAAAAATAGACCACCACCCCTTTATATGGGTAAAAAAAAAAAATAGACCGCCACCCCTTTAAATGGATATAGAAAAAAAATAGAACGCCACCCCTTTATACGGATATAGAAAAAATAGACCGCCACCCCTTTATATGGGTATAGAACAAAAAAACGGCACCCCATTATATGGATATGGAAAAAAAAATAGAACGCCACCCCTTTATATGGATATAGAAAAAATAGACCGCCCCCCCTTTATATGGATATAGAAAAAATAGACCGCCCCCCCCTTTATATGGATATAGAAAAAAAATAGACTGCCACCCCTTTATATGGATATAGAACAAAAATAGACCTCCACCCCTTTATATGGGTATAGAAAAAAATAGACCGCCACCCCTTTAAATGGATATAGAAAAAATAGACCGCCACCCCTTTATATGGGTATAAAAAAAAAAATAGACCGCCACCCCTTTATATGGATATAGAAAAAATAGATCGCCCCCCCTTTATATGGATATAGAAAAAAAATAGACTGCCACCCCTTTATATGGATATAATACAGGCTTCCAACACTTTCTGAAAGATGGAATTCAAGCCCTTTCAAGGTCCATGTTCAAGTTTTTCCAGCACCATACAGTTTTGGTACAATGTATATTTAAAACTATCCCTAAACACAATCAAATTGAATTGAAAATTAGACCGCCACGGTGTTCTATTAGAGGTTTAATGGGAAATACATAAACAAAACCAAGGCACCAATACGAGAGGTTCAGCTTAGCAAGCAGCCAACTTTTTTTAATTGAACTGAAAAAGCTTTTATACTTTTTTAATGGCTGCTCTCTTAATACCCAACAGAATTGCTCAGGTTGGTATTGGTGGGATTAAGTTCTAGTTCTTTTGTTGTGATTAAAACACGTAGTTGTCAGACACAAACATCTTCAAACAGTGTTTATTCCTCTGTGTCAGAGCTCTTGACGTTTGACTTAAGACTCTCAACTTAGTTTGTTTACTTCCACTTGTTTCTCAGATCTGCTGTTATTTTAAATTCACAAAACCACAGCAAACTGGAAAAAACATGTAGGTATATGGAAACTCCTGGTCTCCCAGTGACCCAGAAATGGAAAAGCGGTTAAAAAATGGAAGGATGAGAAAATAAAGTGTAATCTCCAGTCTAACTTCTAAAAGCAACAAAAAGATTAAAAAAAAAAAAACTGATAGCATGCGTAATATGAGTTTATATTGAGTAAATAATCCACTTTTAGTATCCACAAATACACTACACATATTTATAAATATACATACAAATAAACATAAATACATATTCAAATAAAAATACATACATTCAATTCACACTCTTTGTTTGTGCAAATACAACTTTGCCTGTTATTATTGCTCCACCCACCATCTACGCATAAGCCAATCAGTCGCTGGACAACACTATTATAATTTATTGTAAGTAAAAAGGGGAATAATAAACACAAGTAGAGTTGTTTTAAAAATATGCTACACACACACACCTACACAACAAATCTGTCAATTGCTGACTAACAGATACTAATAATTCTAGCAAATCATTTTGCTAACGAGGACAAACGTTATGGCTTACATTTATTTAATGACATTACACGATTTTACGTTGCCTTTCTGCCGAGCAGCCGGATACGGAATAAAGACATAATGCAAACTAAAATTTAATCTCCCATGTACGGTTTCACGTGAATCAATACAAGCTTTTAATAGCATAATAAAAATATGAAAAGTTGGAGGTGCTCCAAGTTTTAATTCAACTACACACACACACACACACACACACACACACACACACACGCACGCACGCACACACTTATTAACTTTCATAAGCGTATAGCATATGTGCACACACACTTTTTAGGCAGCGCAACATAAATATATATATGTGTGTGTGTGTGTGTGTTACTAACAATGTGTTTGTTAATGTCTGAGTAAACAAACAAGCTCAAGTGTCAAACATAGTTAAATAATAATAATAATAATAACCACAACAATAATGATTGAACCTTTATTAGTCTATATAATCCCTATCCCCTATAATACACCCTATCCCACCTACCCACACACACACACACACACATACACACACAATTTTTCCAAGAAAAATATAGTTTATATTATATATATGCACCCCCTTCCACA
>CM051504.1:12805985-12855991 GCA_028031935.1 Paedocypris micromegethes
ACACACACACACACACACACACACACATTAGACAACCACTCAGTGCCAAACAAAGAAATTATTATTTTGTGTGACTTACAGGTTTGTGTGTGTATATATATGTGTGTGTGTAGTCACACACATTTGGCTAACCAACCATTTGCAAATGCATTGAATTGAAATAATATCAAGTAAAAATGTCTCTTGAGACAAGCTGCACGTCCCGAGGGCAGTGCTCCTGGTTCTGATCAGCACGACGGCGTGTGTGTGTGTGTGTGATGTGGCACATACTTGATGGCTTTGTTTTCTCCTCGGCATCTTCCTGTGACGGACACAGAGTCGGGAGTTCCTGCCGTCTCCACGCCCGGCTTGTTCCTCTGCCCCTTCAGAAACACACACAGAAGAGATGGCACACGGGCACTGCCAGGAGACCTTCAGCCAATCACCAGCTACGGTGTGTGAGTTCTTGCAATATTATTTCAAGCAGGTTGAATGAAGAGATCACACCCGCGAGCAGCTTCCACGTCTGTGTACTGTGTCTTTAAGAGCGGCCACACTGACAAAGAGAATCGTAAAGGCGAGTGGACAGAGCTGTTTCTGCTTATTTTTCATCAAAGTCGTTTGTAAATGTTTGTTTCACGCGACAAAAAAAAGCATGACGTAAACACTCTTTCTGTCTCTCTCTCCGTGTCTCGCTCTCATTTTTGGAAAAAATCTGATTTTTTAAAATCTATGTCTGTCTGACGTTTATCTATCTATCTATCTATCTATCTATCTATCTATCTATCTATCTATCTATCTATCTATCTATCTATCTATCTATCCATCCATCCATCCATCCATCCATCCATCCGTCCGTCCATCCATCCATCCATTCATTCATTCATTCATTCATTCATTCATCCATCTATCAGAATGCCTGGCTGTCTATCTATCATCCTGAATTTTAGTGTGTCTATCTATCTATCTATCTATCTATCTATCTATCTATCTATCTATCTATCTATCTATCTATCCATCCATCCATCCATCCATCCATCCATCCATCCATCCATCCATCCATCAGAATGCCTATGTGTCTATCTATCATCTTGAATTTTAGCGTGTCTATCTGTCAATCTATCCTTCATGTGTGTAAGAAAAGTGTAACCATGACAGTGAAAACGTTTTAGTCAGTAAACTTGGTCATGAGCTATTGCATCTCGTTCCTTATGTTTGTGGATGAAGCAGCAGGTTTTCTGAAGTCATGTGACAGAAACGACCCAAAGGTAAAAGTCCTGCTAGGTCTTATTTTCCGAGAGAGTCTGGTCTTCACAGAAACTCAGAGCAAGACTAATAAACTCTCAACCCTATGACATCCAACTTTGGACCTCTCGTCCTGACCTCACACGCAACACAAACTAAACCGCAACTGAAATCACTCAGTTAATCGATGCAAAAAAAAAAAATCACATAAAGGCTGTTTACATCATTCCTTCTGTCCTCCTCACCATCCCTTGACTGGCCAATCCATCTCCGGGTGATTCCGCAGGTGGAGTATTCATTACAAAGTCCTCTGAAAGCCATCAGCCGCCAGCGCTTGTGTGAGCGATGATGAACGATCTGAACGGGAGGAAGAAAGACCGGCGTCTTGGCCTGACCACAGCAGCAGCCCTGCCAGATCCAGCGTTTACATCACAGCGCCTGCCAACGCCTGACTCCTCCCACGCCACGCCTCCACCAATGGGAATCACGGCAACACAACGACTCAACAAATGTGCCGTACCAACATCTCGTCACAACTTGTACTGCTGTTTTACACGAGGCACCAGACGACCTTTTGGATGGACATCAAGGTTTGGATAGAATGGATCCAGAATTCAGAAAAATGAAGCGGAATTCAGCGCTCGGTTTCACACTGAAGCAGTTTAAAACATAGAAATAGATGTGAATTATCCTTTAAGCACTGTAGATAAAGAGGAAGTAAATTTCATTCTATTAAAGTAAAGTTCCTTAGAACTTTAGTAAAGGACTCTACGACGAGTAGTTACTAGTTGTTCTATAATTTGTCATCATTGTTGACATAAAAACATGAAAATCCTGTGATTTGGTTGCATCTTGATTTAGATAAAGGTCTCATTCCACCACAATGCTTTTGCGTTTCCTCAATAATGGATTATAATATGCATGCGTAAACAAAAAAATAAATAAACTGTAATAATAAACTGAAACGTTTTCTCTAAAAAAAAAAGGAAAATATGTGTGTTTACGCTACTCAATGTATATTTGTATTAATATGTAAATAGTGATAGTATGTGTAATTCATACTGTATGAATACAATATGAATTATGTATATTCATATTGTACACAGTATAGATAGATAGATAGATAGATAGATAGATAGATAGATAGATAGATAGATAGACAGACCGTCAGATAAACAGACAGATAAATAGAAATTCTTTTCTAAATGTATATAGATTGACTGAAAAAAATCTAATAAATTTAAAATCAGTAAACTAGTAATAAAAATGAAGCAGTTTTTTTTCCTTCAAAAAGTGAAATGTTGAATATATGTATTTATAGTGTAACGTGTACTGCAATGAAGCTATTAAATTGTTTTTTCTTTTTAATTACATGGTACATTTTAGTCAAAAATGCTTAATAAAAACTAAGCAAAATTCTTAATTGTCCTTAAACAAAAATCCGTAAAGTTTTTTCACCAACTTTAAGTCATTTTCTCTCTTTGCTGCATTCCTCTGTAGGATGAATTAATCTCACTCACTTAAAATTAAGGATCTTTCTGTCTACAGTATATATCTATCTATAAAAGGCGTATGTGCACATATATAGCAGCATATATCTGGGATACTAAATAAAATAATTCATACGTTTCAAAGGCCATAAAAGGACGCGTAGAAAAGCATTAATACCTTCCCAGCGTTCCTCTGACATGAACGCAGTAGCTCGGAAGAAGAAATGCTAGTGCAGATCTCCGACAGGCATGCAGTGCGATATCAAGTGCGTCTTATCTATGATTAAAGACTATCATAAAATCTTCAGGAGATAGGCGAGCTGGGAGACATCACGGAACGACAGAGCAAAAAAAAAAAAGTAAGAGCATGAAGAAAGAATGCAAAGAGAAGCTGACACCACAAAGAGGTTCCTCCTGGTGATTTCTTCTTATATACGTATACACGGTATTCACACAAACATCCAGTACCTACCTTCTCATCTTCTCCTTCACCTTCATTTTGTTTGCAAATCTACACATATCGGCACTCAAAGGCATTGGAAGAGATGGAAGTATGGAAATGGAAGAATGGACGATGAAAGGATGGGTTTAAGATTCAGGTTGAGGAATGGACTGGATCATAGTTAATAGTAAAACTAAACTGAAAGGTTTACGCTAAAGTGGGTTGATTATTGTTGAAGAAATTAAGTTTTAAAATGCGTTAAACGTTTAATATCAAGTAAACTTGAAATGCGGATGAAAAAGGTTAAGTTGACATTTTCTAAGTATGCTTTAAACCAGATTTTTCCAAGAACCAAAACCTTGAAGCAAGCAAATGTCTCGTAAACTTCCCGTAACTGTCTCTTTGCTCACATGTTCTTATACAGCATTCTAAGGTTCTTCTTTACTCGATCACTATATACGGTGACGTTTTTCTCATTATGTTATGGCTACAGTCACCCTACCTTTCTTCTTCTGAATAAAGATTATAACTGAGGAGCAGAAGCTTGAGAGATCGCAAGGAAACGTTTACGATTTGGTCTCAGCCTGTGACACTCCTCTGTGATTTTAACTTTAACCGTTGTGTCGTGTGATTTATTATTAAAATTACAGCAGTTAGGCAAAGTACCGGTCATAAAAGGTTTTACCTAACAGTCATGCTTAGACATAATCAATGGATGTGGAACAAGGGAGAGATGAATGTGATCAATTTATGGATGGATGGAGACAGACAGACAAAGACATACAGACAGACAGACGAAGAGAGAGAGAGACAGACGGATGAACGTACACACAGACAATTTCCAAGGTATTTCAATATCAAGACCGTAAACAATATGCAAAAACCCCCAAAGCAAAACCAGAAGAATAGTTTCAACACAACGGGAATCTATTCCGTAATCCCTCGTTGAGCTGTAAGACAGTAGTCGGCCGCGGGGCAAGTGTGTGGTTGTGAGTGTAATTACAGCCTGAAATCTCTGTTTCTCCTCCCCGTCGCCCGTCTGCCTCTCCTTTACTCATCCCTCGCTCCGACCATCACAAACCAAAAAACTCCTGTCTGGGACTGGGCGAATGGACGTGAAATGATGACTCCAGCATCAGCAAAGTCGGTACGTAAAAACCCAATTTGTTCGCTGTAATTTACACTGACTTACTGTAAATGGAAGTAAAAGAACATTTATCGAAAAGCACAAGGGAGAGTAAGAGGAAGTAATGTTCAATCGTTATCCAAATTTGTCATATATTGATAATAAGATTATCAATGTAGACATAAAAACATTGAAAGGTCCTGTGATTGGTCCCATCAGCAGATAAATATATACAGTATAAAATAAATAGCAACTTCTCATTCAATATGATAAACGAAAAAATGCAAAGCCCAAATGATGCATTAAATTCCTTTAATGAGCTTTGAATAATGGCTGGTGGGTTTATTTAAGGGAAACGGTAATTGAATTACATTAGACACAGGTGATTAATTCTGTTTGCGTGTTTTATTTATTAACTGGAATTTAATCAAAGACTAATAAATCTTTAGAGAAGTGCGTGATTGTGTCTGAGCACAGATCTCAGTGTTTTTACTGCTGACGAATCAGACTTCCCACATTTCTGAGAAATAACTCCGGATTAATAATAAAAAGCCAATCACATACAGGAGAGTCATGGACCGTGATGCTGACTCGGATCTTTCAGTGGATATACACAAACGCCGAAGATAAACTCCAGATTTCTGTCGCCATTCTGTCCAGCATCTTCATCCTTCTCTACATTGGTGTGTCAAAATAATTCACAGATACATCAATGTAGTAATTATGTAGTAAAAATTACTTGATGAGTAATTATTGGGCAGTCTAGCTCCGCCCAGACACACACACACACACACACACACACACACACACACAAGGAAGAAACCCAAAACACAATTACGAATATGTGAGTTCTATACAAATATAATTCAATACTTTTCACATTACTTGCAAAATGTAATGATTTTGGAGAGCACAAGACAGGGCAAAGTCAGTCTGACTTCTTTTGGAAAAAAAAACCCAGATGAAGTAGTTTTTTTTTTTAGTTTCTTCCTCGTCTTCAGCACAAACGAGCCGCTCTTTCTCAGAAATAAAGTGAAACGGACTGATCTGGGGTAGCAGCTCCAGCCACAGAAGATTCTAATCACTTCCAACCGACACTTTTCTGTCATCTACAAATACCACAATTAGCACATTCTCTAGAAACGAATAAGATTGTGGCCAAAATAACATGGTTTGAAAAATATATACATTTAGTTTCAAGTCTGTGTTTTTAACCTTTTCACCAGTCTACCTGTATGTAACCTTATAACGTAATCTTATATAGATATATATATATACTGATTAAACTATACCTTTTTGTATATACCTCTGTACATGTATCCATGATCATATGCGTATGTGTAAATGTACATATATATGTGCGTATAAACTTCATATGGATGGATAGGTAGATTATTATTGTTTTATTATTGTATATATATTGCATACACTTCATAATGGATAGATGGATGAATAGGTAGAAATATGTTTTTTTTTACCAGTCTGTGTGTGTGTGTGTGTGTGTGTGTGTGTGTGTGCGCGTGTGTGTATACTTTTTTGTATCTACAGTACCTTTGTATATCATATGCGTGTAATTATGATCATGTGCATATGTGTAAATATATTCGTATAATGTACAGTACTATATATACCGTATACAGCTTCATATGGATAAATAGATGGATGGAAGGATAGCAAGATAGCTAGATATTTTAATGTTTTTTACCAGTGTGTGTGTGTGTGTGTGTGTGTGTGTGTGTGTGTGTGTCTGTGTGTGTGTGTGATTACTCACCAGTTTGCGTTGGCACCATCCACAGACCCCACAGAGCGCCACCAGCCACACCACACACACCGTTAAACCCACCGACACCAGGAACAAGGTCAAAGACAGAGGATCTGCAGAAAGACCACGGCAAAATAATTTAATAACTCTTAATAAAGTCGGCCAGGAGTGGGCGTTTATTGTTTCCGGGGGGGACGAGAAGGAGAGAATATAGTGAAGAGCGAACCACGAGACCACGAGAACATTTACAGTGTTTCTGTACATAAGGGAATAAACAGCAATGTAAATAATTTATTGATCTACATTGCGTCATTACAGTATGTACATAGATAAAAGCATCTTCAATGTTAAACCAGTGCCGCTTTAGGTCATGCAGAAGGGAAATGAAAAAAAAAAATACTGTAAAACCACGAATAGACCGCCATCCTTAACGTATACACTTGTGTGTATAATCAATATAAATAAATAAGTTATAAATAAGTGCATCTAATACTAAGTCATAAAATCATAAGCGACATTTCACAAACGTTCCCATCCTTTTAAGACACATCGCTGCAATTGCTCCTTCTTACAACATAACAGGTTAATGCAAACGTGTTTATGCTTTATTTTAAAATTAAAAAGGAGTTTAAAAGATTTAAACTTTTTTTTAATTAAAACTGCGTGCAACACATGCAAGCTTCTCATTGGCTCTTCCAAGGAACGAGTTCATCTGGCGATTTGGAGCTGCTTGACTCTCTCTCTCTCTCTCTCTCTCTCTCTCAGTGTTTCTGAAAGCACCAGTGCACTGCAAACTAAGAGTTGTATTTACTATTGTAACCGCACGTTTGTCTTTATTTTCACTTAAGGGAGTCAGGAAAATTATTTGTCTGGTATATTTATCAGATATTTATTGTGACCAACAAGTTGAAAACTACACCGCCACCCTCTAGTAGAACGTCACCTCTAATAGAGCGCCACCATGACAGAAGAGTTGAGCCATGGTGTTCTATTAGAGGTTTTACGGTAATTTGAATTTAATAATTTCCAATGAGCCTTAAGTCAGACGCTTTAGAGCCAAATGTGGCCTCGGGGCCCGACACTGATGAGAAGAGTGAAGTCTCTTATGATTCTCTTATGATATCAAAGGCAAGAGCAAAAAAATCTTTGTTCATCATTGAATCCTTAAACAATTCAATCATTTTAAATTGTTCTAGAAGTCTCTTCGTGTTCCTTATAAATGGAGTCTAAAGTTAGCAAAGTGGAACTTTCTTAGCGGGAAAAGTGAACGCAGTCCTGTAAATAAGAGGTTGAGGTGAGGAAATTATAGACTTTTGGTCGGAAATTGGCCGTGAGGAAGGGGCAGATAGAAGCGTGATAAATGATTTTTAGAACATTGTGGAGAAATATATACATTTGAGGAAATTATGCAGCGAGAAGAGGAAAGTGAGCTGAGAGCAAACCTGCAGGACTGAGATTATTCTCATTTCCTTTTGGTGAACGATTCTGAACGGACGTGTGATATAAATGTACATGGTTTTCCGAGCTGAGAAAGATGACAGGGTGAAAAGAAGTTATCAAACTTTAGTTCCATTCAAACATCAAAACACCAGTGAGTTTTAAACTTGCTTTTGTCTTCATTCACTTCACTGAATGTTTGCAATGTTTAGAAACATTTTATACCGGGGTATTATAACTGCACCACGCTAATATACTGTAAGCACCCCCCTGATTTTTCAGGCACAAAATAAATAAATATTGACGTTTATTGTTCCATTACGTTAATATTCTCTTAAAAATACTTTTTTTCTTCTTCATTTAACAAACCTAACTTGTGAATCGTATCATTTTTCTATTGTTTTATTTAAAAAAGTTAACAAGTTTTTTTTAAAGTAGATAACAAAAAGTCAATTCTAGTGGTCAGGACTTCATTTCCCAAGATCCTTTGCTCTTCAGTCAGACTCCGCCCATGCGCAGAGCAATTGTTTCAAGCTCAGGCCTCTTTGTTTATTCGACGCCATAGCGAAAGATTATTATTCCATGTGCAGCGACCCCGCGTTTTGATTGTGTCTGTTCCTTGGATTATTTAGTTTTTTTTACTGATTTTTTATCCAGTACTGTCCCAGTAGCCCCGCCCCCTAGACGCTGCAGTATGCGTACCTTACTTTTTGGTGTTAAAAGTGGCAACCCTACAATACAATGACACACACACACACATCAATAAATAAGCAGACACACACACACTCAAGGTTGAATGACAGCAGTCGTCTTCACCTTCTCTCGAAGGAATGAATAAATACTAGAAACAAACAGTAGATAAAGTCCGTTCAGCGGGACGCGTTTGATGTCACTCGCCGCGTGACGAATGGCGTCTCATCGGACATTTCTCAACCCGCATCGGAAAGGATCCTGACAGGCTTGTGCCAAAACTCCGACAAGATTATTTGTGGGTCGCATACGAGGAAAGTGGCTTCCTCAGTCACGCGCGAGGCGACTCGTGAGCGGCCTAATGGCGGATTCCACGGCGACTTGATTATGTAAAGTCAGAATACGTCTGAGCCGCGGTTCTGACTGGCTAGCCGAGCTCCATCGCCGCCTCTTCACATCCAGATGTTTCAATTACCAGTTCAATCTCGTTTCATTTGCCGCGCAAACACGTTTTTTAAACCCATTGAAATATTCTGCTTCAAAGAACATTGCGATGGTTCCACTGTCGCTGACGCGATTGACGGAGCTGCGTTAGCGAGAGTTTGACGCAGTCTCTTCGGACAAGTAGTCAAAACTAAACTCTAAAACCTAGAGGAAATGCTAATGCTAATTAGCCATGCTAATGTATAATTAGCAATGCTAACGTTGCTTCAGCAATACATCCGGTCTCTCCAACCCAGCAATCTTTTAAACTAGTTGTCAAATAAACTAGTACCTAGTTAAAGACTCTAAAAGGTAGGGGAAATGCTAATGATGCTCTAGCAATAGTTTATCTCAGTCTCTTCAGACCAGCAACACACGTATTAAACTAGTAGTTAAAAATACTAGTACCTAGCTAAAGACTCAAAAAGGTAGCGGAGATGCTAATGATGCTTTAGCAATAATTTGCTATGGTTTCTTCAGGCCAGCAATATATATATTAAACTACTAGTCAAATAAACTAGTACCTAGTTAGAGACTCAAAAATGTAGGGGAGATGCTAATGATGTTTTAGCAACAGTTTGCTTCAGTCTCTTAAGGCCAGCATTTTATTAAATTAGCAGTCAAAATCAAATAAACTCATAGTTAATCTAATACATGAGGATAATGATAATTAGCCGTGCTAATTTAGCAATAGTTTGATAAAGTCTCTTCAGGCCAAGATTATATTAAACTAGTAGGAAGAAGCTAATCTCTAAAGCTACTCTAGCAATAGTATATTCAGAACAGATTTAATAAATGAACGGGTTGTAAAAGACTCAAACATGGAAAATCATCTAAAATTGAAAAATACTAATGTTGAAAAATATTAGACGGCATATTGAACAAATAAAAATCTTTTTTTTTTAAAACACGTACAGTATATTCAAATACACCCTGTTTTTAACAAACGTCATGGCACCGTTATCAAACGTCTATTTTTGCTACATTTTTCGTACATTATTACCCTGGATTTTAAGTCTATTTAAAACATTTTTTAGTATTTTATGTATTTTAGTATTTATAGTTCGTCTTTCAACTCTGAATCAGTGGATTTTTGCCAGTAACTCGGCACAGGACAAAACTACGATTTGTACGAATACAATACTGATCTAAACCCTTCGGACTAAAAATTCAGAACGGGCAGAACAAAATCTCAGTTTGCAATTTTTTTAAATAAATTGTCAATTAAATTTATTCGTTTCTGTTAAACACTTCTTTCTTTCTCTGTTTTTTTGCTGCCGTAGAACACAAAAATTTCCCCTAGTGGGATTAATAAACTCTAATCTAATCTTACTTTATCTTATGGAGAAAAAGCAGACTGTAGAGATAAAATAAAGAGAATATTGGCTAGGGGAAGTAGTTCATCCACCGGTAAGTAAACATATAAAAAAATGACCCAAGTAAAACTTCTCCTGACCCCGAACCACGACGCAGAACCGAGGAGCCGCACAACATTCATAAATCCGAGCATCCGAGTCTCCAGCAACCTAGTTTGCGGCCCGTCCAGCAGCGTCTGGAGCGCGTTCACAGCCGCTCATGCGGAGGCTTATTTGGGTTAACACTGGTCCCAGAACAGATCCCACTGTCTGGTGCCATCTAAATGAGGACCATCAACGGGAAAGAAGAAGAAACCAGAGCACTTGTTGGTTCCGAAGCTGACAGAGATGAAGTGTGCAGCCGTCTGCTATGTCTACTGTTACTCATTCACCCTTTGTTTGTCCCGACGGTTTATTGGGAACACGGTGCTGTTATGATAACAACCTGGCAAGCGATGCCAACTCCCTCGTCCAATCAAATGCGTGTCATTTCCACACGAGCTTCATTGGGTTCGGCTCGGCCAAGTCAATCGCAAAGAGCCCATCAACGACTACGATTACGAGATGCGACATTCCTGGTTTCCAAAGTCTTGAAAATTGTCTGAAGGAGTGAGTGAGTCCCTGTGCGGGCGTGGGTTTCCTCCAGGGTTCCGGTTTCTTCCCAAAAGTCCAAAAACAAGCAGAATCGGAGTCTGGAACATTGTCCACTGGTGTGAGTCAGAATGTGTGTCCAGCTTTCTGATTGGTCGGACACTAATCCAGGGTGTGTGTCCCACATTCAGGCCGAGAGTTGCTGATATTGATTGTGATGATGACATTCCTGGTTTCCATGACAACACACATTGGATTACCAAAAACAAAAATGCACCATCGAAATAATTGCTTGTTGTGGTAGTTACTCCCGAAAAAAATCAACTATACCTATATAACAATAACAATAACAATAAACAATGTCAAAACTCAGAATAGTTGAATTGAAAGTGAAGAAATAAACAGAATGAGTTTGTCACTATGGCCACTAGGGGCAGTATCACACTCTAATCATCCAGTGAAGTGACACACACACACACCCGGAGCAGTGGGCAGCCTTAAGTGGGATTCGAACCTGCAACCTCGTGGACACAAGTCCAATTTCCTACCACTACTACACAGTTATAACACAACAATAACACAGTTTACACAGAAGAGTCGCCCTCTGCCCTGACAGTATCTGACCAGACAGGAGCCGATCAATAACGTCTGTATAAACACGTCAATCCTGTTTAAACCTGAAGTGTGTAGTTTCACAACAACAACTCAGATTTCACCAACAAATCCTCCTCAAGGTGCTCATCAACAAAACTCTACGCTGGATAAAATCAGTTCCACTAAACTACACAGTTGTGTGCTGCGTGAAAGTATAAATCGTTAATAACAATCGCACAAATTAATTTCGATTGACTTTAACATGCGCGAGTCGACCTGAAGACGCGGTGATTCACCTCGTCTTTCGTCTCATCCCAGACACCCATAGTCTTCTCCGCATTTTTAACTCGACCAAGAGAAATTTAACTTTAATATATCTGTTATCGTAAATGTACGTTTGCGTTTCGTTCATCTTTAGCCTCAGAATCTGTCGGTTTTTACCTGTAAATGTAACACGGCACAGGACGAAATTACAAATTGTATGAATACAGAATATTTGAAGGAAGATAGATAGAGAGAGAGACAGACAGATAGAAAGATAGCTAGAGATAGACATAGAGAGAGACAGACAGATAGAGCGATGGATAAATAGATAGAAAGATATAGAATCTTTTATTGGCCAAGCTGTGAATGACAACAAGGAATTGAGTTTGGTCTGACTCCGCCTTTTCCCCTCTTTTTGCAAGTATTAACATAATTATATAAATAAAAGAAAGAAAAAAAACAATGAAATGAAACAATGAAATGAGAGAGAGGGGGGGGGGTAGATAGATGGATAGATGGATGGATGAGGATGGGTGGGTGGGTGGATGGTGGATGGATGGTGGATGATGGATGGATGGATGGATGGAGGATGGATGGATATGATGATGGATATAGATAGATAGATAGATAGATAGATAGATAGATAGATAGATAGATAGATAGATAGATAAAACCTTTATTAACCTCCCAAAGGAGAATAATCATTAGAATTATCAATATGAATAATGAATCAATAAAATAATAATAATCATTATAACAACTATAAAAACTGCTGATCCGTTCATAAGTATATTCACAACACTAAAATTTGAATACAGACTCAAACCTTAAAGTCCAAACGAGCTAAATAAAAAATCTCCACGATTGCGGTTTAAAAAAAAAAAAAAGAAGAGAAAAGAAGCTGTTCTTTGGAACTCCCTGATGTTCTTCATGGAGGACTTGAGAAGGTGACTTGTAAAGCGCCGTTCAAATAAAAATTGAAAGCATTATTATTATTATTATTATTATTATTATTATTATTATTATGTGCATCAGCAATTGAGAGCCAATCAGCAGTAAGCAGCGAGTCAGGGGGACCCCTGCAGGGGCGGGATGGGAGCCGAGCCACACCCCCCGCCGACCTGGCACACGGGGTCGTGATACTGCTGTGGAAAATATGTCCGCACCTCCTCCTCGAGCTTCTCCTGCTCCTGCCATTCCCACATTAATGAGGTTTTATGCGTGATTACACGTTCCTCTGGGTCTATCTTACAAGCACAAGTGTTGAAAAAAATTAACTCGGCTATAATTAATAACATTTACCTAATAGCAAAAAAAAACCCACTGCCCTCTCTGCCTGGCACAAATTACTGTTATTAATTTGTAATATTTGATTCGTTACTTATTCCGTCCGCATTCCAACAGTGGAATGAAAAAAAGAATGTGGCGCTTTACAATGCCTTGAGGATTGTATTACATTTATTTTTGTATTATAATCTATATATATATATATATATATATTATATATATATATACATATATACTATTGTATATTTTGTATTATATATTAGTAACACATTTTCAGGAAAATCTAGAATATTAACTTGTATATGGATTTATTTTTCAATTTGGATTTTTTACACTTGGTGCATTCCGTACACTACCTTGTGTATACAACTTTATGTATTTATGAACAGACAGGAGAAATTGTCCACAGGTGTGTATCAAGCTTTCTGATTGGCCGGCCAACATTCCAGGGGGTGTATCCCACTTTCAGAGTTGCTGTGATTGTCTCCCACTCCTTGTGACCCAGAAATGGAAAAGGCGGAACAATAACCCCTTCCACACAGCAATGCCGGAAAAATGCAGGAAAAATACCAGAACGACTTTACCGGTAAGGACTGTTCACACAAGCGCTGCCATTCCCGCATTTTACCGGAAAAGAACTATTCACAGATTGTTTTCAAAATCCCGGTATTTTCGATGACATCATCAACTGCCGACAAACAGCTGCGCCTTTGTAAACATGAATAACGGCGGTAATTGTTTCATGAAATATACCGGGAAAGTTACCGGTACTAATGCCGGCATATTCCCGGAACAAATTTCCCGGCAATTGTCTGTTCATAAGTGCCTGCAGGCAATATACCGGGAACGTTACAGAGCATATTCCCAGAACAAATTTCCCGGCAATTGTCTGTTCATAAGTGCATGTCAGCATATTCCCAGAACAAATTTCCCGGCACTTGTCTGTTAATAAGTGCATGCCGGCATATTCCCGGAACAAATTTCCCGGCGTTTGTCTGTTAATAAGTGCATGCCGGCATATTCCCGGAACGAGTTACCCGGCATTTGTTTGTTCATATGTGCATGCCGGCAATATACTGGGAACGTTACTGGTACTCATGTCGGCATATTCCCAGAATGAATTTCCCGGCATTTGTCTGTTCATAAGTGCATGAAGGCAATATACTGGGAACGTTACTGGTACTCATGCCGGCATATTCCCGGAACAAATTTCCCGGCAATTGTCTGTTCATAAGTGCATGCCGGCAATATACCGGGAACGTTATCGGTACACATGTCCGTATACCCTGAACAAATTTCCCGGCATTTGTCTGTTCATAAGTGCATGCCGGCAATATACCGGGAACGTTACCGGTACTAATACCGGCATATTCCCGGAACTAAATGCCCGGCATTTGTCTGTTCATAAGTGCATGCAGGCAATATTTTGCCGGGAATGTCTGTATGTATGAAGGTGATACTGATGGACGGATCCTTGGCCGCGGCGTTTTGCTTCTGTTAACCGCTCGGCAATCCAACCCAAAAGCCAAACGAGATGCATCTGATGTTCAATCACGGCAATTTCCTCACGTGCCAGGTTACAAATCCTGCTTCTCCGCGCTCGGCTGCTTTATTCATGTGTTTGTGTCCGTCCGTGCATCCAGACAAACGGAGCTAATCAAACGCAGCCCGGTGTCCCGGCGTGACTGACAGCCGGCTTTATCACAGCGCTTCAGCAGACGGCGGCACCAGGCTCTATCTTTTACATGCGTGTTCAATGAGGCATGCCAGCGCTTCCCAAAGGCCATTTTATTATATATGGCATGTGTATATATACATTGAAATTATGTGTGGACGTGTGTAAAAAATACAGTATTTAGGTGAATATAAGCACCACATGTAAAATACATGTATATACGTATACGTATATTTATGGGCGGTGTTGTTATACATACTTGGTGTAAAAAAAAAATCAAATGCCTTAATAAATGGAAAATGTTATTTTGTTGAATTAACCACACACACACACACATTTACACTTATATGTATGCATATACATACAGACACATATATTACACATACCTTCACACACACACACACACACACACACACACACACACACACACACACACACATTACGTTTATATAAACACACAGAAGCTTCACATCAGTAATGCAGCGGACAGATGCTTTTATCTTCTGCCTCGTACATTTCATTAAACAGTGTCAGTTAATGCAATTCCTGGCAAACGCAACCGTGACCTTGGCATTGCAGGACCGATGAACCCCCTTAATACGTTTTCTGAAGTTAGCGCTCACTATGATTTCAAGATTTGAATAACAAAATATAAAGTGTGGTCAATGTGATTGAGTTGGAAAAGCTCATTTTAAAACTTTGTCATTGTCCACAGACTTTTCGAAATTTGAAAAAAAAAAAAAAAAGAAATAAATAAAATATTTGAAAACAAAGGTCACAGTAGTAATAGTAGAATCGCAGTATAAAATACAAAAAACATGTTTAAAAAATGTACTTTTCGAATGAAACAAGCAAAAAAATGTAATAAAATTGTTAACATATCAATACAACTATTTTATATTATTTAAAAATTAATTAATAAATATAAGAAATATGTATTCATGCAAAACTTTAATATGCAAACACTTTTACTAATATTATGATCTATTAAATAATCCTACCTAACCCTAACCCTAAATTGTAAGTATTCACAAATAATTTTATTGTCGTAAATATAATAATATAAAATTAAACAATCATGATTATATATGTAATATACATGTAATAAACATTCACCAAATATCAAACAATAACCTTATTCAGGCAAAATTATAAAATGCAAGAATTATTGCTTATATTATTATATATTACTAATTATTATTTAGTAAGTATTCCTAAACAAGTACTATTGTAGTAAACATAATATGAAATGGACCAATCATTATAATAAACATTCACAAAAAGTCACGATATAACCCAGGTGATAATATTTGAATAATTGACCAATTATAATTGAATAAATTATATTACAGAGAAGTGGAGGCTCGAGGATTCTCACGTCCCCGGTAAGTGATGCAGGGCAGCGGAGGGGATAAAACGGGCGGATGCAGGATGGATGATGACATGAAAAGGGCTGAAGTTAAGACAGTAAGTGCTGCTGAGGATGGAGGGAGGAGTGGGCAGGTCAGCTGGGAGAGGAGGATGAAGAGGATGAGAGGAGGAAGGAGGAAGAGACTGAATTAAGAGCAGGAGGCATGTGGGTAGAGGACACACAGGAGAGAGAGAGAGAGAGAGAGAGAGAGAGAGAGAGAGAGAGAGAGATGGCAGCTCATGAAGGAGTATGACAGATGAGACACTGAGTGCCACTTGAGTGACAGAATGCGAAATGAGAAAGAGATGGAGGAAATAACCTAGAAGTAAAGGAGAGGCTTAGCATGCGGACACTGTTGTGTGTAGGTCTAATGCTCTAATGCCTCAGAAACCTGCAAGAAAAAGGACTTTTGTCAAACATGAAACCAGATTATATTAGAGCGACTCTATTTTACTCCCTGAGCTGCTGCTAAGGGACCGTCAATAAAGAGCACGGATGGAGGAGGCATTGATGGAGGGAGGTATGGAAGGAGGGAGAAAGGGAGGGATGATTAAAGAAAGGGATGAAACGAGGGAGAAATGGAAAAATGAATAGATGGCTGGATTATGGAAGGGATGGATTGATGAAGGCATGGATGGAGGGAGGGATGAAGAGTGGAAAGGATGGATAGATGAAGGCATGGAAGGAGGGAGAAAAGGACAGATAAGAGTGAGGGATGGATGGAGGAAGAAAGTCAGGGATGGATCGATGAAGGGATGGATGGATGGATGGCTGGATGGAGGGATGATGAAGAAAGGGATGATTTGGGGGAGAAAAGGAGGGAAGAATGAATGGATGAAGAGAGGTGATTTGTGCCTGTTCTTCACATATTAGAATTTTTTTGCTCATTTTGCCTCAAGTGCTCTGAGCTCATATGTATAAGCTTCCTCATTGGTTCGTCATGGAGGGGGGAGGTCTTTAAAAGACGTGTGGGGGCTCAATCTGCGTCCGACTTTCGTTCATCAACAAGCGACCATCAATTTATAATCTCCATGTAAACTCGAGACTAGTTGATATGCCCCGCCCTTTTTTACTTAGTAACCATTCATTGGATGGTTCAGGGAGTCTTTACATGTTTTATAGAGTTGGATTATTTAGACACATCGATAATGTTTGGTACTTTTTAGTTTACAACCATCACTTCTGAAAAAAATTAAAAATTTTGTTGGATTGAATAAATATATATATATTTTTAACACTTACGTATCAATCAGAGAGAAGTTTTTCCTCATATTTTACTATAACTTTGCCTCTATATCATTGATTTGTTAGGAAACTTTTATTTTGTTAGATTAGGCCACGATAAGGCCACGCCCACAGGGTAACTTAACTGAAATACAAATTATGACCAAACCCCGCCCCTGCTGTATCTGTACACTGTCATCGCAAAGTGTGGAGACATTTTTTTTACGCCATTTTTTAACGCATTTTTTACGGTCATTAATTAATCATTTTACGGCGTGTTTTTTTTTGCAAGACAACTTCGCAGCACTAGTTTATATTTTTTACATATTTGTATAGATTAGTAGTTCATACACAATTCTGAAACTTTCTGATTAGATTCTAACAGCAATAATTCACGCAAATTTAAATGCGACCAAATTGGAGACACGTTTCGCGATTCGGAGCTTTTCGTGCGATTAGGGACGCTAAACGTAATCAAGGCGACTAAATCCTACGAAAAATTCCATAAAAATCCTCATCGTGCAGTTCCGCGGCGCCGTAAATTGTTGACATTTTTGAAAGGCTATTTTTAGAACCTACATTTAGAACTACTCATAACCGCCGACCTCCAAACTTTGGACTTTGTAAATTGAGAAAATAAATCTGGAGCGTCTCCAGCGGGGGAACCTGAGCTTGTCACAAGCCGTTTAGGAGATGTCGCCATGATACATTGCACGTTGAATTTGAGGACACATCTTTTGAACTGATTGGAATTGAATGAGACAGACTAGAATGTTTACAAATGCCATTTCACAGTCGGGCCCGGGCGGCTGTTCGGAGGCAGATACCGCTCGTTTATCACTGCCGCTGCCGAGGGAACCATTCAAAACAAAGCGCATCCCTCAGACGCCCGACTCGAAAGGTGGCGTAAAAAAAAAACGCTTGTTAGCTGTTCATCACCGATAACCCAATCCATCTGAGCCATCACTGTGACTTTTAAATCACATCCGTTCCCCCACCAGCCTGGTAAACCCACCCTGTCACTAGATAATGTGAATAAAAATATCCAGAATTTAATGCCGTTTATCTGCCCACCTCAAGATGCCCGACCAATGGCACGTCCCAAAGGTCCGTACGCATATCAGAACTAAACGAAACCAGTATCGAACCAGCATCTACTTGTCATGGTTTCACCAGTGGACTGTATGACGTGTAAAAAAACATATTTTACATGAACAAAAAAAAAAGAAAAAAGAACAAAAACTGACATACAGGCACAAACCTCAACCAAAAACAATTACGCTAGAATTACGTTAATGAGAGATGGATGGATAGAGTGATGGATAATGGGATGATGGATGGAGGGAGGGTGAAAGAGAGGGAGTGAGGAACGAAGGGTGAGATGGACGGAGAAAAGGAGGGATGGATGAAGAAAGGGATGAATTGAGGGAGAAATGGGAGGATGAATAGATGGAGGGATGGATGGATGGATGGATTAAGGAAGCGATGGATTGATGGATGGAAGGAGGGAGGGATGGATGAAGGGTTGGACTGGATAAAGAGAGGAATCGAGGGAGAAAGGGAGGGAGGAACGGATGGAGGGAGGGATGGATGGATGGAAGAAAAAAGGGATGAATTGAGGAAGAAAGGGAGGGATGGATGGATGAAAGAGAAGAATGGATTAAGGGAGAAAGGGAGGGAGAATGGGCAAATTAAGGTATGGATAAATGGAGGGATTATGAAGAAAGGGATGAATTGAGGGAGAAAGGGAGGGAGGAATGGATGGATGGAGAAATGGATGAAGGGATGGATGAATGGAGGGAGTAAGTCAGGGATGGATAGATGAAGGGATGGACGAATGGAGGGAGAAAGTCAGGGATGGATCGAAGAAGGGATGGAAGAATGGAGGAAGAAAGTCAGGGATGGATGGATGGCATTTTATGAATTGTTTAGCATTTTATCGAGGGAGAAAGGGGAGGATGGATAGAGGGATTGATGGATGAAGGTATGGATGGATGGATGAAGAAAGGGATGAATTGAGGGAGAAAGGGAGGGAGGGAGTGATGAAGAAACAGACCTCCACGACATTTTATGAACTTTTAACTCATGAATTAACTCAATACGAAATGCGACAATTCTCATCACAAAAAATGCAATTATAAAACAAGCAAAACAAAAACCGGATTACATTTCCTTAACTGAATTAACGTGACTGATTTTGTCTGGTTAGACCCGCAGCCACTTCCTCTCCGGAAGCTTCCACGAGAACACAAGCGTTGATCATCCTGCAGATGATGGAGTCTTATCACGAGATCACCTGGAAAGAACAATTCCCGACTCTTTCAGCCGAAATATCACGATAAACTCTCAAATCAACGTCACTTTTCAAAGCTGCGTCAATTATCATAACCATTCGGCAAAAACACACAGCGTGAAATGATAATGATGAGCCGCGCGCGCAAAGATAATCAGCTCTTGGGATGAAAGAAACGGGGCGAACACTTAAGCGGCGCGACAGGTGAGTTAGCTTAGCATGACAAACCTGCAAACGTATTACAGCAAATTACAGCTAATGGAGGAATCCACGCGAGCATATCCATTTATACAAAAAAAACAGCTCTAATCAGATTAAACGCAACAGTTTCATAGTCAGATGAGACGCTCATTATACATACGTTTACAGATCGTGCACATGCAGTGAACACACACACACACAAACATATGTTTAGACAAGAATAGATAAGCCTTTATTGTCACTGTACACACATACAATGGCAATATATACGTACATATACCGTAAAATTACATATTTGAGATATTTACAGTGTAAACTTTACAATGTAGTTACAAGGCAAAATGAATTGCATAGCAATAGTTTGTATTATTATAATATTATATATATATAATGTATTATTATAATATGGCAATGTGTACAGTATAAAGGTATATATCCATATACACACACTGTAAAATGAATTTTCAATAAACACGCACATATATATATACACACAGATGCATAATATATTTTATGTAAATACTGTACACATGAATACTCACACACACACACACACACACACACACACACACACACACACACACAAATATAAACAAACTGTCACAAATGCACCATACATTTTGTGTAAATACTGTACACATAAATACACACACACACAAATCTGCACTTGTAATGTTCAACTGTAAAATTTGATCATTTTATACATAAAATAGAACCATTTATTTAAATTAATATAAATAAAACCAATTAGAATACATAAAATTATTTCTTCTATTCCGGACGTCATAGATCTAGAAGACACTTGACAAAATTAAAAGTAAAATGTACACAGAAAAAGTATGAAAAAATAAACAATCAACATTTTCCCACTTTACAGAAAAATGAAATGAATTAAAAAACAAATGTTCATGCTGTTGTTGTCCAACCAATTTGCCTAATTTGCATTAAAAAATACATCTGTGCTTCACAAAACGCGTTTCATATTTAAATAAAGAGTAACGCGTCGGCTCAGCGCCTAATGCAGAGTTTTAAGACGAGACCAGACATGAAAAATGTAGTATAGGAATGACCCAGATAACATCAGCCGCTCCCGGAGACTTTAATATATGCAAAACACTGCACGCGCGCCTTCTCAACTCAACACAATCCAAATATAGCACACACACACACACACACACACACACACACACACACACACAAAGCAGGGAATTAGTCACTCCTCAAGAATGACGTGTCATCGGTTCATCGCGTGAAGTTCAGCACACGGACTCCACTTAAACAAGTTTATCAGACAATGTTCACTTCCTGTCAGAGCTTGTTAAGAGCTACAGTACGTTTAACTGCTCACCATTATACACGTGTCATCTGTGTCTGTCTGTCTGTCTGTCTGTCCAGCCGTCTAGCTATCTGTCTGTCTATCTATCTATCTATCTATCTATCTATCTATCTATCTATCTATCTATCTATCTATCTATCTATCTATCTATCTATCTATCTATCTATCTATCTTAATATCTTAATATCTTAATATCTATCTATCTATCTATCCATCCATCCATCCATCCATCCATCCATCCAGCCGCCCGCCCCCCACCCCACCCACCCACCCACCCACTAACCCACCCACCCATCCATCCACCATCCATCCATCCATCCATCCATCCATCCATCTATCTATCTTATCTATCTATCTATCTATCTATCTATCTACTACCCACATCCATCTATCTATCTAACTAACTACCTACCTGTTTAAAGGTCTTTCTCTGTCTATCTATCTCATATTGATCTACCCATCTCATATCTAGCTATCTATCTGTCTGTCCGTCCTTCTGTCCGTCCTTCTGTCCGCCCATCCATCATCAATCCATCCATAAATCCATCCATCTATCTACAGTATCTACCTTGTTTATAGGTCTTTGTCTGTCTATCTATCTATCTATCTATCTATCATCTATCTATCTATCTATCTATCTATCTATCTATCTATCTATCTATCTATCTATCTATCTATCTATCTATCTATCTATTTATCTGTCTGTCTGTCTGTCTGTCTGTCTGTCTGTCTATCTATCCATATATCCATCTATTCATCTATTCATCCATCTATCCATTCATACACCTACCTATCTATCTTAATATCTGTGTCTGTCCACCAGTCTAGACAATATTCATATTTAAAATGGTATTGTTTGTAGCGTCACAAACGACACGTTATAAAGTGTAACTGACTTGTAACACTTTCACATCTCCAACACCATGTGACTTCACGTGTAATGCTGATGCTACATCACCAGTTGAGATAATGACCAGTACGATATCAGTTCAGAGTACGATATAATCTGTCCCGAGCTCCAAACACGGTGCACAGACGTTTCATTTTCATCTCTCCATTCAAGGTCACTGAAATGTTCAAGCTTTGAGATTTAATTGCAAACATTGTGTGTGTGTGTGTGTGTGTGCGCGCGTGTGTTCCACTCAAAAACCAAGTCTAAATCAATTGTTTGGCGGTGCACTAATGTAGCGAGACTCCGGGGCAGCGGCAACAGAACCGCAGGCCACCGTAGAGCAACATGACGCTGTGTTTTCTTTGTAATCTGACATTTCAATCCGCTCAGTGAATCACTGCCGAGTAAACACAATCCGAAGGGCAATGAACAATAGTTAATGCATGCGCAGGACGCACGCCACGGTCATGTGATCTTCACGTGAACGCTCGCCAGGACCAGAGACGCGGCTCGTCGTTTTTGTCACAGGCAAACACACACACAGGATTTTGTTTGCCACTGTTGCTACGAAAGAAAAACAATGTGAGAGTAACACACACTGAGACAAGACAACACACAACAAAGAAAAAATAAAATTGATTTGAACCGGAAGAAAATGTATCAGTATATGCATCAGTGTATATATATATATATATATATATATATATATATATATATATATATATATAGAGATAATATCTATCATCTATCCATCCATCCATCCATCCATCCACATCCATCCATCCACCACCCACCCACCCACCATCCATCCAACTATCCTATCTATCTATCTATCTATCTATCTATCTATCTATCTATCTATCCATCTATCTATCTATCTATCTATCTATCTATCTATCTATCTATCTATCTATCTATCATAAAAATTTTAATAAACTGAACAGAATACATTTAAAAAATCATAAAAATAGCAGCACCTGTATAAACGATAAACAGATAAAACTCATTAAAACTAAAAATAATGTAACTAAAATAGAAAAAGAATTAATAAAGAGCTGCACATTGGTAAATTTTTTATTTGTTATTTAAAAACATTTTAAACAGAAAAATAAAAATAGATCTAATTTGTAAAAGAATGTACAAAACAAGCAATAAAAAAAACACCACAGTAAAAAAGTTCATATAGCAAGTCTGAAAGAAAAAATACATTTTTTTAATTAAAAATAAAAAAAAAACGCCGATATTTACCAGTTTTTAAACGACAAATTTTCCTAGATTTTGACTCGAACCCCCCAAAATGGCCTCGGACTTTCGAACAGGAAAGGAACGTTTTCAGACGACAGGTCACACACAAACACGTCCGCCGCGCTCCCTCCATTAGCGTCAATTGATTGACCTGCTCACATGACTTAATCAACCAGTAAAAATAGTCCCGCGCCAGTCGTCTAATCAGAAACGCGTCTGGTCTGGGCTTTACGAGTCATACGTTATCTGTCAGCGCACGCCCGTGGGGTAATTATTCAGTTAGGAGCTCCATTTTTAGCCCTAAAATATCCTGCCTTTCTCTTCAACTTTCACACCCATGATGAATTCGTTTAAAAGCTGACGCACACGCACACGCACACGCGCTTAATCGTACCTTTTCCCTTCTCTTTTTCATTTGACCCTTCGCCCCCGGCAATAACACATCAGCATAAACACACAACAGGCACATGCGGAGAACACACACACACACATTTGCACATTACAAACATAAACAAACACTCTGGCAGGCGGAATGGAAACTCACGGTGTGATGCAGAGACGCTTTAATCACGGTCGACGGCTTCCGGACAGATTAAAGGTTATTCACACTCCTGTTCAACTTTTGCCTCTTCTGAAAAGGAGGCATCACATACGTGTGTGTGTGTGTGTGTGTGTGTGTGTGTGTGTGTAATTCAAAGAATTAGTGAGATGCTTCTTGCTAAATCAATTAACGTAAAACCTCTAATAGCATCAAGGTGACGCTCTATTAGAGGTGGCCTTCTACTAGAGGTCACGGTGCCGGAATATGAGAATTGGCCAATGAGAATCTAACATGTGTTGCACGCGATTATCTTTTTTTAAACTTTAAAATAAATCATAAACGCGTTTACATGATCCTGTTTCATTGTAAGAGGAGGCAATTGAAGCAATTCGGCTTAACAGAAGACAATTGATGTATAAAGGGGTTAATGTGGCGAAAGTGTGGCGATGTGTTGGAGGTGGCGGCTTATTTTTCAACACTTCCGTCATGATGCCGTTCTATTGGATGTGGTGTTCTACTAGAGGTATATTGGTTGTGATTTCCTAGCCATGATTTCCTTCTCACTTGCTTAAATAAGTTTGTTTTTTACGACTTTTTTTCATTGCTTTAAGCTGCTTTAGGACGCTGCTCGATCGTGAAAAGCACTTTATTAACAAATAGCAGTAAATGAACAGTACATGAACATCACAACTCCAAAAATAATATTCTCTTTAAAAAGCAGTTATGTTCCACATAAATAAATTTATATTGTAAGACTATTAATGGTAAATTATTTTGATTTACACTATATATATATATAATATATGCATACATAAATGTATACATACACCTAATTATTGTCAGTATGAATATTTGTCGCTTTCGTTATTGTTTTTCAGTTAGGAAAAAGTATTTTTTTAATTGATTTGTCATTGTCGTTTTATTTGTCTCCTCCACCTACAACCACACACAATCTGACATGCTCCATACAACCAAATAAAAAAAAAAAACAATGTATTTCAGTCTAAAAAATATTAAAGTCAAGGCGTAATATAAAAAGGAATAACTTTCGGCTACACCAATGTGCAATATTCCTATTTTTGTTTCATTGCATGTCACTGTTTTAATTTAAACATTTATGTCAAACATTTTGTGTATTTTATTTTAGTTTTTCTTGTCATTTGGAAAAAGAGGTTCAGAAAACAAACGACAAAGTCAGCAACATTTAATTCCTTGTTGTGTGTACAAACCTGGCCATTAAAGTTGATTGTGATTCTAAAATATAAAAATGTTTGTAAAATGTAAAACATGGATCAAGATATGTTCCTAAAATACATTTATATAAACGGCCATATTAACATACATTTTATAAACCTGCACCCACAGACAAATCCATTCATCCTCTACTGCTTTTTCCATTCCCGTGTCCCGACCAATCCCAATTCTGAGCGTAAGGTGGGTTACACGTTCTGGATTCCAACCATTATATACATATACTGTACATATACTATATATATTCTATACAGTACAGACACAAACAAATGTTTTAGCATGTCAGATGTTTATTATAAATAGCTGCTTCACATTAGATTAACACAATGACCATGTAGTGCTCCGAATCAGTCACTTCCGCTTAACTTAACTTACTGAGCAAGTCACCGAGCCAAGTCGCTCGCTTCGCTTTTAGAACCGTTGCGCATAAGGCCAATTTTCTGTGGCGAAACGGACGGCAGCAGGAGTTGGTTTGTGTTGCTCAGTCTGTCGCTCTTAAAACGCCTCCTGGTGTTTTCCTGAATAATTTACTGAACTTCAATGAGCAGCAGCATCTGCAGGGCTTTCACAGAACATCAGCGGGCGTGTGCGGGAGCCCTCGGGAACGCCGGGAAGGGCCGTTCATGAGAGGGATGGAGACGCTCCGGACCACTACGATCAGAGACCACCGGCATTCGGCCTCCGGTACCACCATCATCACAGAAAGACCCATCTTCACAAAAAATGTCTCCAGGTTTGTTTTCCTAGCCATTGTTGGCTATTGTCTTGACCACTTTTTCATAGCCTTTGATATTTCACAGTCATTGTTACATTGGTTATAGCCCATAGTCTGAACAACAATAGACATATTTTTCTCCAAATTATTTTTTAAACTCTTATAAAGAATCGACATTTTTCTTTTTAAAGACTTTCTCACATCGAACTAAGGTCTCGGAGTAAGAAAAGCGCTATATAAATGAACTTGAACTTGAACATTCTATTAATAGTTCTGTAGATTTCGTGCAGTTGCTTTGAGACGTTTAGAGACTGTAAAAACTGCATTAAAAAAGACATAACTGTACAAATAAGATCAAAGTGTATTACAATTATGAAAAAGGTCAGTTGCTCACGTTTTTGTTTTGCCGAATGTAAAATTGTAAAAAAGAAAAAAAAAACATTCCGCATTTTTTTTTGATCCTGCACAATTTATTCTTTGTATGGCACATGTCATATCCACCATATTAAAAAAGCGTAAAGTCAAAGCAAACTTTCATCCTGCAAGACGCATATTCAACGGCAGGAGTCGTCGCATTCGTCTTTGAAAATCAGATTTCAATCCCGGCACACAAACAGAATTTATAATTCTGATCATCTGTAGGGGATCGTGGCAATCTTTCTCTTCTTCACTAGTTTAGTTAGTATAGAGAGAGGATAAAAGACGTGTGGAAGGGCGAGTCGGCTCCAGGAGGAGAGAGAAAGGTTGTTGTGGTCTCTCTGTAGACCACCCTGTTTTACAGTAGAGCCGGAGCAAACAGCAGACGATAAGCAGTGTGTTCCAGCGCTGAGCTGACTACTGATGAACTGAGAGAGAGAGAGAGAGAGAGAGAGAGAGAGAGAGAGAGAGAGAGGGGAAAGGGGAGTGAAAGCAAGAAAGAGAGAGTGAAGCTGAGAAAAAGGCAAGCGTAGAGAGATGCACTGAAAAACGGACAGAGACACAGAGAGAAATAAACAGACACAAAACATAAGTGGATGAGTATTGAGAGATACAAAATATCAGAGAGAGAGAGATGGAGAGACAGAGAGAGAGAGACAGAGAGAGAGAGAGAAAGAGAGTGAGAGAGAGAGCGAGAGAGACAGAGTCATTTCTTTCTTTTTTCTATTTTTATTATTATTTTTATTACTATTTCTTTGATCTTGTTTTGCTTATTGTATTCTTATTTTGTTCTTTGGAGTGATTGTAAAAAACATTTCACATCATGTCATACCGTGTATGCATATGTTTGTGACAAATAAAATTTGATTTGATTTGATTTGATTTGATTTGAGAGAGAAAGAGAAAGAGAAAGAGAGAGAGAGGCAGAGATAAAGAAAAAGGTAGAGAAATACACGGAGAAAAGAGAAAATGAAAAGAGAAAGAAAGACACAGAGACAGAGACAAAGCAGACAGGGCAAAGGGAGAGAACGGGAGAAAGAAAGAGTAAAAAAGAGAAATAGAGAAAGGGAGAGAGATAACAAGCGGGAAAAAAAGAAATAGAGAGAGAGAGAGTGTGAAAAAGCGAAAGGGAAAGAAAGGAAGATAAATATGAAGAGAGAGTGAATAAGTGAAAGGGAGAGAGAGGGAGATAACAAGTGGGAAAGAAAAGAAAATAAACGCAGAGAGAGTGAAAAAGAAAAATGGAGAGAGAGGGCGATAACGAGTGGGAAAAAAATTGAGAGAGAGAGAGTGAAAAAAAGAAAAAAGAGAAAGAGAAAGGGAGACAAATATGAAAAGGAGAAAAAAACAGAGTGAGTGAAAAAGAGAAAGGGAGAGAGAGAGGGAGATAACGAGTGGGGAAAAAAGAAATGGAGAGAGAGTCAAAGAGTGAAAAAGAGAAAAAAAAGAAAGAGAAAGAGAGAGAAATATGAAAAGGAGACACCGACAGAGAGAGTGAGAAAAAAAAAAGGAGAGAGAGATGACCGCGACCGTTCGTTTAAATGGTGGATGGGTAAATTACTCTCCCGTCTTCAACAAGCCAGATTGTACAAATCTGTCTGTCTGCGAGTGAAAGGAAAGGCTGTCGTCTCTCATTTCTCCGCCTGCAAATGTCACACGAGTCAAACATGTGTTTACATTCAAAGACAACTGGGACTAACCTTTGAAGCGCAAAGTTCAAACTCCCGGCAAACCAGAGAACAACCTGTAATGAGCTCAAACTCAACATTAGCAGAATCTCCTCCAGCACCTACTCAAAAACTATTATCTCCTGGTGGATAGCCACTACACTGCTCCTACATCAAATACATCACAATAGATACTTCTATATGCATATTTTACCACGGCTTAAGGCTGCCCACTGCTCCGGGTTTGTATGTGTCACTTCCTGTGTGTGTGTGTGTGTGTGTGTGTGTGTGTGTGTGTGTGTGTTTGTGTTTGTGTGTGTGTGTGTGCTCACTTCAAAGGATGGTTAAATGCAGATTTTAAAGCACAATTGTGATACGGCCCCTAGTGGCCATATTGACAAACTCACTCAATTCAAAATAAATCAAATCACTTTTATTGTCACACTTTTTGTGTCAAATCACATTTATTGTCGCATTATTGTGGCTGGTGTCAGTAATGATTCTCGTAGCTTTCCATTTGCGTGCTTGCTGTTTTTACTTTATTCTATAATTATACCTATATTTACTAATTACTATATTGTTGTTATACTCACTTTACTTTATTCCCGATTGTCAAAATAAACAAAGACTCGAACCTCGTCATTCCTACTTGTTTCTATATTTTTTTAATGTAATTCTAGATTTCAGAGCATTTAGGATTTTTTCTACTCTAAAATTATTGTTTGCAATTAGAGATGCAGAGATCACTTTTTTGGAAAAGGAGTACGAGTACGACAAGTTAATAAAAACACGATTTAAATTTACAGGTAACAGCTTTAGTCATTTATTAAAAGAAAATAAAAAAAAACATGTAAAGCATGTTGTATGCAACATATTACAAAATGAATGATTATAGAAAATTGAAATAGTGACAGTGCAATTTATCATGAATAACTGAATAAACTAACAACATGTTTCTCTCTCTTGCATGAGTTTGCTGCAGCGTGAGTTGTGTTGGTTTGGAAGTGAACTCTTTCTACTCGTTGTTGTGTTGAGATTTTAGGCGCTTGATTGAACTACTTGTGTTAAACGTGCTACATTTTGAGCTTCTAGACAATTTTGTCGTCTTTATTCACTTTGTCTCACTGAGCTGTTGTGATGTGTCAATCGCGAACGAGCCGCTCTAAGAGTCGATGCTGCAGCTGGGGGCGGGGCACTCGCGTGCGCCTGTGATTAACCCTTTACACGCACTCAGACGCTTCACAGAACTTCCCGTATCGACAACGGCATTTAAAAAGTACTTTAGAAAATTAAGTCGAGACCGATTCCGGTATTTTACAATGACCACAAACCACTTTTGTGTTTCCATTAGGACTCAAATTACTCCGTTATACCAGCCGATTTCGAATGGACGACATAATGGACGTGATTGGAAGTTTGAGTACAGTTTAAATCCAAAAACAAGGCGTAAAATCAGGTCAGCATTAGCGAGTGATCGTTCATTGTAATGGAAGTACACAATTAGACTGCGCTCACACCAGCGGTGCGTGCACAAGCATCCGTCTCTAACTTTCCCAGTCTGCCGCGCTCACACACCTTGCCAGTCTGTCTGAGAATAGAAGCGACTCGCCATCTGTTCCTCGACAAGGGTGAGTGTCTGCATCTGTCTGTGCGGATGTGTGCGTCTGAAAAACACTCCGGTGTAACCCATCCATTGTGCGTAAGTGGCAGAAAGTGTGTGAGAAAAGTTACCTTGATATTTATGCCGTTTTTTTCCTTTCAAATGTCATTAGAGTTGAGTTTAGATATAGTGCCGAGATTAGATTTAGTCCAGAGTTTAGATATAACCCAGAGTGCTGATACAGTCCAGAGTTTAGATTCAGTCTGAGTTTAGATAGTCGCAAGTTTAGAGTTTATATATGGTCCACGTTTAGATCTAGTCTGAGTTTTGATAGTCAGAGTTTAGATTTAGTCTGAGTTTAGATATGGTCCAAGTTTATATATAGTCAGAGTTTTGGTATAGTCCGAGTATATATAGACTGAGTTTAGATATAGTAAGACTATAGATATAGTAAAAGTTTAGATATGGTCCAAGTTTCGA
This sequence comes from Paedocypris micromegethes, assembly GCA_028031935.1. Classification (NCBI taxonomy): domain Eukaryota; kingdom Metazoa; phylum Chordata; class Actinopteri; order Cypriniformes; genus Paedocypris; species Paedocypris micromegethes. The sequence goes on from CM051504.1 coordinate 12,835,679, forward strand.
TATAGTCTGAGTTTAGACATGGTCTAAGTTTAGATATAGTCTGAGTTTTAGTTATATTCCGAGTTAAATATAGTCTGAGTTTTGGTTTAGTCCAGGTTTATATATAGACTGAGTTTAGATATAGTCAGAGTTTAGATATAGTCTGAGATTAGATTTGGTTCAAGTTTAGATATAGTCTGAGTTTTGGTATAGTCCGAGTGTATATATAAACTGAGTTTAGATATAATCCGAGTTTAGATATAGAAATGGAAACGCAGTTCCAAAACTGTATGGATAGATGGATTTAAAGAGGTTTTGGGGGAAACGCATAATTTCAACAGTAGTGGTTAGTTAAAGTACACTGTAAAATTTAAAACAAAAAAAATATCTTCATCACTCAATGGGTGAATAATATTTCTACCAATCACAAACAATATCCTTATATTATTATATATTTCCAAACGATACCCATTGACAACCGGGCAGGAAATACTGAATAATTGCTTGTTCCTTGTAGCTCAGACGAGTATTTGCATGAACTTTTTGTTGAGGGCCATTGCGATGTCACTTCCTGTTACTCATATAAAAGGAGACAGAAGCATACATTTGCTGCTGACCTCTGCTCTGTGTCTCCCGCTCTTCTTCCTCCCGTCTGCTCTTCAGATTTTTTCACATTTTCCTGAACCGGATGATTTCCATTCAAAGGATTTCATGCCAACTTTGAAGTCCACAGCTGAAATCCTCACGGACGGTCACATGGACAAGAAAATGGACTCGATTTGAATGAATAATTCCCCTAAAAGTCTGTCTTCATTAATCAGCCACATGTTGATTCAAACGACTTTAATTTTCTGCTTTATGAAGCCACATCGTTGCCAAATGTCTCGCTTTGCTCGCAACCAAGCACGGAATAAATTCCTCAAATATTCAAGGTGTTTTTTTTAGCTTCCCATTGTATAAGCTTCCCATTTATTGGCTAGATTAGTTCCCTTCTGGAACTAAACGCCGGTTTAATAGCAAGATCTGGTCGAGCGGACGAAACAAAGATTGAAGATGAAAGTTTGGGAATGCTGGAGGTGAAGACGTAATTGTGATCATGTACGAAAAAGCCCAAAGCCGTTTGTGTTGTTCCTTTCCGACTGAGAGACGTTATATCAGGCCAGAAGTTGGTAAAATATTTAAACAGCGTTCAGGACGTGACAAATGCTTCCAAAAACAAGCAGATATTACAAGCGCCAGCGATTCAAACACTGAAATCAGCGAGAGACGATCCGTCCTCCAGCCACGTCGCGCCATTTCTTCCATTCCCTCCCAAGTTCATTTCCCTGTTGACACCCAGATAAACCCAAAGCTTTATGGATTGAAGGCTTGAACAATCACTCTTCCACAATTTTTCTATTTTTATTCTTCTTCTCTATTCCCATCTGATCTCTTCCTTTATTTGACATTGCTATTGTCCTCCATTGTGCAATTTCACATCCCTTTTCCCACACTGCCCTGCTCTATTCACACGTTATTACCTGGGCTGGGAAGTGTATTAGATTCCTAGACTTTTTCTAATAATAAATAATGCTAAGGACACAGTTGAAAAATAAATACATCCACTTTGCTGTAATAGCAATGTAGATATACGTATGTTTCACTGGCAGTTAAACATATTTACAGAGGTATTTAGAGAATGTTGTCAATTTTGCCAAGTAAAAAATCTATATACTGTATATAATCATATATCTATATACTGTATATAATCATATATCAATATAAATATATAACATAAAAATAATTATATATAATCGTTTTTTCTATTATCTACACACATATTATCTACACAAAATATATGCTCATTTAATTCCACATAAACCCAAAACTACCATGTTCAATGAGTCTTATTCATCATCAGTGTTTTTCTACACTTTTTTTAGCGCAGTTTACAATAATATTTTAATATATAATAATGTTTATTAATATATATTTATATTTGGGTTTTTCCATGTGACGTGTGCGTGGGTTTCCTCTGGGTCTCCGAGTTCCTCTCACAGTTCATTCACTTGAATGAAAACTTGGCCAACAATCCGGGAGCCACTTCATCCCTGCGTTAACACTAAGATTGGCTCCAGCCCCGATGTGATCCAAAAGCCATTTATAAGAAGAATGAATGAGGATGAATGAGAGAAAGAGAGTAAAAGGAAAAGAAAGGTAATGACAGTGAGTGAGTGAAAAGTGAGTGTGAGAGTAGGAAGAGTGTGAGAAAATGACAAGAAACTGAGCAAACTATGAGGAAAAAACGAGTAAAAAAGAATAAGATAGAGAGAAAAAAATAAATAAAAAGAACAAACGTGAAAAGAAAGAGACAAAACAGAGAAAGAGATGGAGGGTAAGAGAACACAATGACAAGAAAGGGGTATAATGAAAAAAAAAACGAGAAAGTAAACAGATATGTGAAAGAGAAAAGGGAATAAAATAAAAGAGAAAAAGAAAATAAGAGAGGAAGAATGGATCGTAAAAGAAGATAAAAGAGACCGACAGTAAGAAAGAGTAAGGGAGAGGAAAGGGAGAGAGAGAGAGAGAGAGAGAGCAGGAAGGAGAGAGAGTGAGAGATAGAGAGAGAGATAGAGAGGGAGAAAGAGAGTGTGAAAAACAGTGTGAGACAGAAAACAAAGAGGGGGGGCAGAGAGAGACAAAATGAGAGAGAGAAGGAGAGAGAGAGAGAGAGAGAGAGAGAGAGAGCAGAGAGAGAGAGAGAGAGACTGAGAGAGAGAGAGAGAGAGAGAGAGTGACTGAGAGAGAGAGAGAGAGAGACTGAGAGATCACACCATGAATGAATAAAAAGAAGACACCTCACAAGAATAATAAACAAGGGATCAATTATAAAGGTTTGGCATTTGGATTTAGAGACCCAAGCAGTAAAATCACCCAAATACTTCAAGTCTCTCAATAACAACACTGACTTTTTTTTTTCTTTTCCTGCAACTAAAATAATAGCATTTCTCTTGCGACTGTGTCTCTTTGTTTCAGATTCACAGATGTGATCACGACACGGTGGCAGTGAGTTTCTCTACACCAAAGTAAGTCAAACAAACGAGTCTGCTGAGACACGGTAAGAAAGTTACATCACACACACACACACACACACACACACACACACACAGAGATCATCACCTTCAGATTTTCTAGTGAACGTGGGAATAACAGCAGCAGCGCCAGGCTGTGTGGAAAGGGAATATCTGATGCCAAGTTCTTCACTAAAAATATTACTGACCTGGAGGAGTTAATTCAACAAAAATATCAAAAAGATTGGATTTTTCTCTAGTCTGGTGTGTTGCAGTTGGTTTACGGCAATGGGGGAAAAAAAACAAAATGTCAAATTCTGACCCACCATCTGAATGTCGCAGCAGACATTGAGATTCAGGCAACGGCAACTTTTCTCGATCTTCTAGTGTGTGAATTAAAGCTTCGGTTTCCTGTTACTAGCTGAGGTGAGCGGCACCCAGTGTGGTCTTCTGCTGCTGCGGCCCAAACAGCTCAAGGTTCAACGTGTTGAGCGTTCAGAGACGCCTTTCTTCGCCATTCTGATGCTCGCTTTAAACTACATCAGCCGATCATCTTGACCAAGTCTACGTGACAGAAGGCATCAAGTTGCTGCTGTGTGATTGGCTGATTTGTAAGTGTACATATATACCACACAATCTCAATGTGATGAAAAGTTCTTAAGTAGAGGAAAAAGTGTGATCACGAGATTACTTGTCCCATATCACAAAATTAAAAAGATGCGTTCTGACCAGTGATGGGAATAACGGTGTTATAAATAAACAATGTTACTAACGACGTCAGTAACGAGTAATCTAATCGATTACTTTTTCCTCCGTTACAACGCCGTTATCGTCACTGACAAAAATGCTGTGATACCATAATTCTCAGAATCACAGAAGTTTTCGACCGAGCAGAGTCTGTATTGTTTTTCTCTGTGGTGCGCGTTTGTGGGGCGGGACTTCACAGGTGATGGGTGTGTCTGTGAACGTGGTGCGACTGCAAATGTGATGATTGGCTTAGATTAAACGTCTATCAATTACTACCTGGAAGCATTGCGTTTGGTCACATACAAGCGCTCGCCCAGCAGGAGTCAGAAGAGATGAGCCAATGAGATGAGCCATGAAGTTAAATTTTACCGGTTACATCTCTCATTACATTTTAATTTGCACTAGAAAGAGTGTACATTGTTGTTATTGTTATTTCATTTTGGTACATTGTTACGTATTATATTGAGAGCAGAACACTTCTTGTTAAACTGTTTACTTTTGTGAATTGTATTCATTTGTTTTTGCTACATTCTTTAAGATGCATAATTCATATTTAGACTTATCTGTTGGCCAGTTGTGGTCTGTGCAATAATAATGAAAAGTTCTAAGCCATGTATTGTGTTTTATTTTTCACTACACTATAATATAATAATAATATTTACAATACTATTCTGAATTAGATAGCTGTCTCTCATATTGTCCCACAGCAATATCAAAACAGTGTAGATTAATGTACAGTTCTTTATAATAATTATTTATTTTATTTAGTGTCCATTTCATTTGTTTTACACATTTAAAATTGACAGCAACCAAGTATTTTGACAATTTTTTAAAAAGCAACGCAATAGTTACTTTCCCTGGTAATTAGTTACTGTTATAACAATGTAACTCGGTTACTACAGTAACTCAGTTACTATTTGTTAGAAGTAACTATAGTAATTAGTTACGTTCCCAACACTGGTTCTGACAGATCGCCGCTGTTGTCTACACTAGTCTGACTATGTTCGCCATCTCTTCACCTCGTAAATTAAACCCTAGCAAGGCCTTTGGCAGGACAAGAAGCGGTCATTTAGTCTGAAAAGCGACACACTCCAACACAAGGTCAATCTGTTTTTACCTACAGACTTGCTCGGTCTTTCAGCACAGATTTATCTCCAGTGATGCACTCGCTCATTGCACAAACTGTCCATAAAACCCCGTCTGTAGATATAGAAACAAGACGTAGTTAGGGCAGGAGAAAGGCTGGAGATTAGATCTCTCCAATCTGCCGGCTCGGAGGTCTTTCTGTCCCTCTACAAGTGGATAAGAGTCCAATCCTCAGTCCATTTAGTCTCGCAAACTTCCAAATCATAATCAGTTCTCAGCAAAATGTCTGCAAAATGGAGGCAATTTCAAAGTGGGTTGCAGGAATCAACCATTGCGCTTAAATACTATTTAAACTGAGGTGATGAGACATTGTGCCATGAGACAAGACTTCTCGAGATTTTTCAGAGAACTAAGCAAAGCCAAACTTTAATCTCCAAAATTTCCTGAGATAGACGGACAGATAGACGATGTAGCAAATGTGTATTTGTAGCATCTGCTGCTACATTTCAGACAGAAACTTGGCTCCACCGGTGATTTATAGTGGCATGGGCGGACCAATGTTATAACAAGTTAGTAGATTATACGTACTTAAAGCAACAGTCACTTTATCATATTTGAAATTGAGAAAATATCCATCTGGCCTTCCATTTTCTGAAACGCTTTTCCATTTCTGGTTCACAAACACTTCACAAAGAAAGTAAGAAATGTCCATTTGACAGACACGAAATACACAAAATATAAATACAGTAACAATGTAATTAAAAATGTAAACAAGCGCGATTATACAGCATCTTGAAAAAGTCAATGATGGTGGATTGTTATAATGTTTGAAACAAACGTCTGTTTGTTTGTTCAATTATCAACTAAATTGTCAACTAAAACAAGAGCATAAACGTTTTATAAATACAAAATATGGAATATAATAAATAAAAAATGAAACCAAAATAACTAAGCATTGAAATCAATGTATTGTTTTTTATTGTATTGACAGACTAGTGCATATTAAGCACTTCAGATGAAAAAATACATTTCTCTCTAAAAAATAATTCAATTTTAAATGGAAAAAAATATAAAAGGTGTGTTTTTAATTGTGTATTATAAATGTATTAAAAAAATTTGAATGTTTTCATGGTGAATATTTTTACAGATGGATTCTTTAACATCTTTTATGGTGAAATGACGCAAATTCATTAATTTCGGTTTTTTTATATGTATATTAAGTGCACAGGATTTCATGCCTATCGTTTAGTGTTCGTTACAAGCAATTGCCCTCGATCCATTCCAAATCTGTTTTAAACATCCTTGATTTACAACTTGAGTGGAGTGATACTTCATTACGTCATCTGCAGATCTGATCTTGTCTCGAAGGCTCTCCGTGTTTTGTTTGCATGTCCACGTTCAGCTCTCGAAACCGCCATCAAGGCCGGTCTGGACGTGCGAGGTCCACCAAGGCCCGGCCAGCCGTGTCATTTGCGTGTAAATCGAAGGACAAAGCTATTACTTTGGCAATTTCGTTGAACTCTTCAGAAAAGATTCCCAGAGTGGAAGCATCACACTCCGTATGCAAAAGCTCTTGCCTCGCCGCGAGAAGCTAAAAGCATTACAGAGCGGCAATGTCACTTCAATCCGAGGGCAAGTGATTGGCGAGCGTCCAGAAGCACCTGCATCTCTCCGCGCTGGCCACGCCCCCCCAGAGGTTCCAGCCACTCCAGCGTCCCTCTACGGCCACCGCTTGACCTTCTCGCCGTGTCCGTCTTATCACAACATCAGAACACGCCAGGAATTCCAATGACGCTGAGATCATCACCACTCCGGTAAACCAGTAATGAACGTGAAAACCGATATTTAGTCGTGCCACGATATGGATTTCGCAATATCGTTGATACCGTCACACATTCATGAATTTTATTTTTATATACGCATATAATCACACACAGTATAACTCGCTTGTTTCGGTACGACTTTTAATGGCGACACGGAGGCATTGCTAATCAAGCACAGAAAGCGTTAAACTAATAGATCAACTGATGTCTGTGTACTGTACCTTTAAGAGCGGCTGTTTTAGATAGTTCTCTATCTCTCTCTCGCTGTCTCTCATTCTCTCTCTCTCTCTCGATCTCTCTCTATCTCCCTCTCTGTCTCTCTCTCTATCTCTCTATCACTCTCCCTCTCTCTCTCTCTCTCTCGGTCTATCTCTCTTTAAAAATGTGTGAACGGTACATTAAATATGTGTACGAGGACAGTTTGGTCTTTGCCCCTGCTCTGGGCTATTTTGCTTGATTTATAGAAAAATGTGGAAAAATTGGTTGAGGTAATATCTGGAAAATCAAAATGTCTCACATTCTCTGTCTGTCTCTCTCTCTCTCTCTCTCTCTCTTTATCTCTCTCTCTCTCACTGTCTCTCATTCTCTCTCTCTCTCTCTCCATTTCTCTCTCACTGTCTATCATTCTCTTTCTATCTGTCTCTCTTTGTCTCTCTCTCACACACATTCTCTCTCACTGGCTCTTTCTCTCTCTCACTCACTGTCTCTCATTCTCTCTCTCTCTATCACTCTCTCACTGTCTCTCTATCTCTCATTCTCCCTCTGTCTCTCATTCCCTCTCTCTCATTTTGACCAGGTCTACTTCTAAAAGACATACAGTATTAAAAATGGCAGAAGCATTTTTAAATAATGCACTTTAAATAAAGTTAGAATACAAAGTTTGCCTATAATGTAATTAAGGTCTACTAAAACGCCCCCCCCCCTCCTCCAAAACCTTGATATAACATCGATACCGTCTGGACACTAGGAAAAACCGTGATATGAATGGTAACTCATACCGCTCTCCCCTACTATCCACAAAACAAATAGTCCGGTTCAGAACCCACAGTCCGCTCCGAGATGGCTCTTCCCGCCCCTTCACACAAGGTCCAGTCGGGTTTGCGGTACATTAAAGCATAAAAGCCCACAGATCTACTCACACTATCACAGCTTCCGCGCTTTCAGATGGTCACGTGTGAGCGGCTCTGGATAGACAGATTGGTTTAAGGGGTGTGAAATTATCTGATGTGATTGAAATCTTCCCTCTGTCAAAGATTAACCCCGGTCAGTGTCTCAAATACGTTCTTATCGGGAATCGCACAGCAACACCGGGGGGGAGAAAACACACCGCGGGGCAGTTCCATCCAAAGACCACGTGGGATCCCACGAGTATCCTTGAGCTGTCAGGTTGATCTTCAGCTGTCCTTAAATCTGTCATCAGTCATTCCAGACTACCCAGTCTGAGCCCAAACTGTGTTTCCCTTGTCAAACATCAGCATTGCTATTTTCGGATCTTTTCTTCTTCTCGCAGGACTTTGTGTCCAAGTCTGTGTTTGGCGGAATCCGGCTGAGGAGACGGCAAACTGTTCCGCTGGCTGAGCTAAGCGTTCCTAGGATATTCCCAAATCCATGCTTACAAAATCTGCTATTGTCTACAAGCGTGAAATCGCGGCGCAATATATTCAGTGTGAGAATCCCAGTTGTGCTCACATTAAGACCAGCTAAAGCCGATTACATCCACAAAGCTAATAAAACACACACACACACGTCAGCAATCTCTGCCCAATAATTCTGTAGATTCATAGGAGTACAAACTGAACAGTTATATAAAGCTGTTATGTTCATTTATATTAGTACATTAATCACAATAATTCATCTTTATTATGATTTTTTCTTTACTAGTTCAACATTCAGACGATCAAACATGGTTCTGAAAGTAAAACTATCAAGTCAGTCTGGGCAGAGACCTTGAAATGTCTTGGCTAGAAAGAAGAAAATCAATATAGTGAACAAAGTTTTGGAAAATTATATGGAACATATTGTACTTCTAACGGAACGAATGACTTGGAACCATTTTGGAATGGAGGTACAAACATCTCACGAAGACATTGATTGATGGAACGAAACTAGCATTACAAATAGAGGACAAACATCACACAAATGACATAAACTGGCATTGGTCTATTTACCGCTTTGCAATTTTTGGGTCACGAGGAGCTGGAGCCAATCAAAGCAACTTCAGGCCGGCGGGACACGCCCCCTGGAGCAGTGGTAGCACTCTTGTGGTCTTTCTGATTGGATGTTCACCTTGTGCATTCCTCTGAATTGGAGTCTGGAAAATTGCCCTTAGGTGTGTGAGTGTGTGAATACGTGTGTCCCACTCTCTGATTGGTCGGCCTCAAATCAAAGTCCTGCCTTCAAGCCCAGTACGGCTGTGATTGGCTCCAGCATCACGTGACCCCGACATGGAAAAGTAGTCAAATGCCTGGAGCGATTCCCGGTCCTTGTGTTGACAGACTGGCCAATAATATCAGCCACCAGCTCAACTGCTCCTGACAACGAAGGGTTAAAAGCTTTTATTTACGTCGATAACGGCAGCTCTGTCACACTCACGCGCTCTAATGAAGCATGTGTTTATCACCTGGCGTTTTACCCCCCAAAAAAAATAAAATAAAAAAAAAAGTCGCGTATCCCTGTTCCACGTTCCATTTGACCAACGCGTGTCCATTTACCGTCTCGAATAAACTGGAATTAAAACCCCGGTGGCGCAACAGGAGGGGGCAGAGGCCAACACACGGCGTCCGTCCCGATAACACACACACACACACACACACACACGAGGAAAGTGCCAACAAACGCGAATATTCGAAGACGCGAGACGCAAAGAGCCGCGTCGCGTGCACGCGGATCCCCCAGCGGCGCGCGCCCGTGTGGTGAGGTATGGTGACCTTGCGCGTCCATGGACGGTGACTCCCTCACAGACGCCGCGTTTACCTCACGATTTCAAGCCAACAGGTGCGTGAGATGCGCCCGCGTGCGGCACCCGAGACCCGCCTGCACCTGTTTGCACCGTCTCGACACGGGCAGGTCGGGGCAAATGAGTGCGGAAAACGGTGCGAATGACGCGGGTTTGAACGTCCGTCCGTTCGTCCGTTCGTTCGCTGAAGGGCGGGCGTCCTTAGTGGAAACAACGCGAGAAATTCAAAGTGTCTCCTTACCTTTCCCGTCCTCGTCCTCTCGGTTCAGGTGCATGGCTGTTTCCCCAAACGGCCGGATTTCCCTCACAAGTCCCGTGGAAGAAAAGTCGAATCCGAGATGTGCTCGCGAGCTACCATGGAGCTGCGCGTGCCCCGCGTCTTTCCCGCCTTATGTCGGTTTTTTCCCCCCTTCCCTCCTTCGCTTTGCTCTTCCCCACCTAGGCTTCCCTCATTCGGAGCGTGTGAGAGGGGGCGTCCGTGCGTGAGACCACCGGCTGCTGGAATGAGACGTCTGAGTTCGCGTAAATGAGCCTCAAAACCGATACTAAACACACGTGTCGTTTACTACTTCTGTGAGACTAGTGTGAGGAAACCCGTCGATGACATGGTCAGATCATCCGCCCGAACCGACGGGATAGTATAGATGAGTGAACTGTTAAAAGTAACGGCGTCGGGAATGTCGTCACGTGACCATGTCTGGCAAATCCATATTTGCTTCTATACGCTTCGCATAAATTCACCTGTATGAGGTTAAATAAAATTTTCAAAAATGATCAATGGACGTGTTTTTTTTTTTTTGACTACCGTACCTAAAATAATAATTTAACCTTTCATATGTACACGTTTCGCATAAATTCACCTGTATGAATACAATTTCAAAAATGATCAATGAACGTGTTTTTTTCACTACCATAACTAAAATGCTAATTTATCCATTCATATTACACGCTTTGCATAAATTCACCTGTATGAGGTCAATAGGTCATGAATACAATGATAAAGATGATTTTTTTTTTTACTACCGTAACTGAAGTTATAATATCTCCATTCATATTACACGAATGGGCTTGCAATAAAAGACAAGGAAAAAAACTAACCGACTAACTGCACAACTAACATTTAATACATGACAACTGTGCATTTAAGACATGAATAGACTTCAGTAACGATAAATGGAAATGTTTGTTTGGCCAAAAAATGGCAGAAGACGCGAAAAAAGAAAATTTTGAAAGAAACTTTTAAAAGCTGTACTGTAAACAAAAAGCAAGTAGTGAAAACAAAACTACAGGAAGTTTATCAGCATTAGTCATAAATGTGAGGTTCTAAACAATTCTAAACACTACACAGTGTCAATATTTGTCATCCACTTCTCCAGTAAAAGTATCTATTTGTCTGTCTGTCTATGTCTTTATCCATATCTATCTTTTTTTTTCTGCCTGTCTATCTATCATCTGTCTGTCGACATGTGTTTCTGTGTCTATAACTGTCTGTCTGCATGTGTCTATCTGTCTCTCTCATCTGTCTGTCTGTTATTTTTGTTCTCTGTTATGTGTCTGTTTGACTGTTAATGAAAACGTTTTCACATATACTGCTTTGAATGTATTGATTTTCCCTCAATTCTGCACTAATTTGAAATGAGATTTTACACATTGCGAGGCCCTCTAGTCATACAGAAGTGGTCAGTCTCACATCAAATCAGTCTTATTTCAATGTGTCAATGTGTTTTTTGTTTGTTTGTTTCTTCAAATGGAATTACAGAACAAGCACAACAAACCAGTTTCCTCTCCATTCCCAGCTGTGGGTTCACAATCATCCCCGAATGAAGTAGTGACACCAGCGCCCCCTGGAGGCTTGAAGCCGGCATAGCTCGGTCCTGGTACTTAAAAAATCACTTTTTGTCTGTTAAATTTGTAAAGCGTTGATCACATTGTATAGTATTCAAACAGTTTATAACATTTTGTAATTGTGATGGCATTTTAATAACATTAAAGCTCATGTTGGGTATGAATAATCAAGTTAAAATATCTGCCAAAATGGGTCTCGAAGTCACAACATGTACGTTTATGCAAATTTTGTTCAATTCGTTTCTGAGCACAGAATGTTTCTTGGGGTAAAAAATGAAACCACCTATGTCCTTGTGAATAATTCTTTTGCCCTAAAGGTTATATTACGCAAGTCCCACTGCATCTTGGGAAGTGTAGTTTTTAGCAACTGGACCTGTTTTTGCATTGAATTTATAATTTTCAAGGAAGATAACTTGTGGGATATCTGGTATTTCTGACCTGAAGCATTGTTTGTTGTGAGTATTGCTTTTAAGTGAATATAAAAGTGATATATAAAAAAAAAACAAAGCCAACCCCGGTAACCATTTAAGTTCATGTATTTTGACGCTTTAAGTGAGATATGAGCTAATATTCTGAATTCTTGTTGCTGCTTGTGCCGTTCTGATATCACATTATCTGTCCTTCATCACCCTTACTCTATTTCCCTTGTGTACACACACGCACACACAATCACGCACACACACACCCACACACACACACACACACACACACACACACACACACACACACACACACTGGCCCCCCAAAGGCTTTTGTGATTTGTTATCTCAAAACCCACTTGACTCCAAATTTGTTTCTTATAAATTAAACTTCAATTTCTGTTAACATCTTTGACATTTACACATAATCCTCACATCACCCATTAGACTTTAACATATCAAACTCTCTCGCTCGCTCACATCTCACTCTCTCTCCCTCTCTATTATTCCTCTCTTTCTCTCCACACGTCCTCTTCTCTCTGTCTTTAAAGGTATTTAAATAAGCGTGTGTGTTTTTGCAGGTATACAGTGCGCTATGCGTCCGTCAGATGATGTGAAGTTAGATCTTCCTAACATGCGGTACGGCCACAGAGATGGAACGGGCTCACAGGTCCACATCTTTTTCTCTTTGAAGTGAATATTCATTAGGCGGCATCACTGGTTGCTTCTGAACTCCAGTCAACAAGTGCCTTTCATCTGGCGCTGTTTTCATGGGTAATCAAGCACAAGAGCCTGGTTGATTTTACGCTCCTGGCGCGATCTAATATCTACTGCCACACACGCCACTTCTTCTATATGATAAGAGGCTTGCGATATGGCTAACAATTGTGTAAATACACACGGTATATATAATCAAATATACATTAAAAATATAATATACAGTATCAAGCAAATTAAAAGTTTTGCAGTATTTACGTTTTTCATTAGTAAATATGTTCATTTGTGCGTACTAATAATATTGAGATTGAATAAGAATGTCTTGTGTGTATATGCATTTACGTAACTCAATTTGATCTAATTTCATGAAAAGCTCGTTTTATTAAGGAATCTAAAACATTAATTTTAATGAAATATTCTAATCGTTATTCTAACATTATGCTGATAGTTGCGTTAATAATGAATCTAAATTGTGTGTGGGTGTGTGTGTGTTCCTGTATTTAGCACGAAATTGAGCCCAGAATGCTAGTTTTTAGCACAAAGTGGGGTCTTTGTCTAGGGCCCCACAACTTTGAAGATCTTTTTGAGGGTCAAAATTAGATTTTAAGGCAGAGGTTATAACTGTGTTTTTGTTAAGGTTAGAGTAAAGGAGATGGGGGATATTCTGATGCTTTGGCTTACAGTGAGGAGAGAGAGAGTTTTGTTGGGCATGTAAGTCAATGGTGTGGCCCCACTACGATATAAGTGCAAGTGTGTGTGTGTGTGCGTGTGTACGGCCTGGATGTCGTGTTCATCTCTTCACATTTTTCTCTCTGACCTCGTTCTGTCTCGTACCACAGACACACTCTCTCCTCCAGCCTGGAGTTGAGCTCGTCGTTCTGGCGTCTTCTCTCCATCTCACTTACAAAGCCGCTTCGCTGGCTGCACATGAAAAGGTCTCCCTTCATTACGAGAAAACAGAAGAGTCCGATCAGAAGAGGCGAGGATGGCAGAACCTCCCCGAGGCGGATGGAGAGACGCAGTCATTACAGTCGTCCGAGCGAAGCCCCCAGCTTTGCCGTCTCAGGCCAGCGATGGAGAGATGAAAACAAATCTCCCGGAATATGTTCGCAACGTTGCCTCACGTGGTGATGAAACCAGACGCAAAAATCAATGAGGCTGGCTTCAAGGCGGGAAAAGAGAGAACAGCGAGAGGAGAGTGAAGAGGAATGATTAGAGCCGGCAGAGATTAGAAGACCACTACAGTACATGATGAAAACACGGCTCAAAATGTCCCTTCGGACGCTGTTGTGCCAAAGCTATTAAAAGCCGGCGATGAATTCGGACCCCGTGGAGCGAATGCTAAACGTGATCCAAAGCCCCTGCAGATACAATCACATTCCCAGCAATCAATGCGTCTCTCCCGCCACCTTGATTCGCTCGAGTGGTGGGCCGCATGCCTACCCACAATCCCTCAGCTCTACTGTACGTCTCCATCAGTATTCTGCACAGGTGCTGCTCTCGACCCCTGACCTCACATGACCTTGAGTCTCACCTCCACCATCACACTCATACGTCTGAGGAGACTGACCACACCGAGGTTTGTTCTCGCTCTCGCACTGATTTCACTAGACTTCAATTCGCATAGATTTCAATTTCAATTTGCATAGATTTCAATTTCAATTCGCATAGATTTCAATTCGCTCACAGTCAAAATTACCGTTAAATTACAGTATGGTATGAACCCCACTTTTCCTTCTGTCTGTCTGTTTATATCTATCATGTTTTATGCAGCTTCTCTGAGCTGATCGGGGACTATGAATAGCGGTTTAATGCTTTCGATTTTTTTTTTTCGATTTTTATTTATTGTTTAGTTCTTTAAACAAAATCGAACTTAAACATTTAAGCCTAGAGAGATGATGCATCGACCTGAAAAGAAAATGCATACTTGATACAAAAAATCCCGGAACAATTTATATCTTTTACAACACAAATTACAACTTTTTAACGTACAATTTACTGATACAATTTTTAAATAAACTCATTTATAAGAAACATATAGCATTTAACTTCACTTGTAGCAGATTGTTACCAGTTACAGTCAGTTTTGAGAATAGTTTTTTCAGGTACCATAAACGTATATATTCTTTATTTGCTACAAGTAACAGGGCAACAAAACATGCATGAATTTCATATAATCATATACTGTACAGATTGGGGAAAAAAGCCATAGTGTATTATTCTATAAGCATGTATAAGCATTTAGAATTGTACATTTATCCACTTCATAAAAAAAATGTAAGAGTATTAAAACATTTAAAAAATGTATTAGTCATGTAAATAAAAACTCCAAAAATCTAAATTTGTGGATTGGTGAAAATTGATTGAGCTACGGTAAGTATTAAGCATAAGTGCTGTCTATAGATGTCAAATCAGTATTAGTATTAGTGCAAGATTTGCGATTTAAAAATATTTATTATATTTTATAGGCACCTTATACGTGAATATTTTTAGATAAGTCTTAATCTTCTGGACGTTTCCACAGGTTGAGCAGAAGCAGCTTTAAGATAAACTATTATATATCAATTAAGAGAGTAGTACTTCTTCGAACATGTTAAAGTGCGTACCAATGTAAAAATTATGAAATAAACTCAGTGATGAATTTAAATTATGCACTTCTGTTCCAAAATGTAAAAAAGGTCTTAAAAATAAATGCATCGGTGACTATAAATACCATACGAAAAGAAATAAATAAACAAATAGAAAGGAGAGGCTATAAATAAAAAAAAGACAGAGTTGTAGTCTTGAGATTCTTGATTAACATTTTGTTGTTTCTTTTGTTTGTTGTAAAGCTGATTCAGTAAAATGTAAATGGATGTAAAACTCATTTCTTTTTTTTTATGGGGGAGGTAATTTTATGTCAAATTGTTTTTGAGATGGAATGTCTTGTATATTTTGACCAAACAAAAATTTTTTTTTAAATTATTCTCATAAAATTAAAATAAAAAATAAAAACCCATCAGTGTGTGTGAGGAGCCAGGAGGCGCAGAAAACACTCCCCGACCCCTAGGAAGTAAACCACCTGAGCGATGCCGAACAGAGGGGCGATGACCAGCACCCGGCATCCCGAACCCTTGAGGAACGCCCCCGGCCCTTCCTGACGCAGGGTCTTCCTGTGAGGAAGATGCTCCCGTGAGAAGATGCGGTGTGAAGCTGGTGTTTCAGGACCGCCGTGTACCTCACGCAGTCTGCTACTCCACTGTAGGTGTTCTCAGAGCTTCCACACGCCCAAGACTGAAGTCTGGTCTTAATCACTACAGGGTACAACACTCGGTCAATACTGAGACTTTCATGTACGAGAATGGTTATAATACTCTTATTTTGTGTGTAGATTATTTATTTTATAGTTTTTTTGTTTTGTATCATATCTGTAAATACACCTCATTTCTGGTTAGATGCTAACTACATTAAGTAATACATAACTCAAGTTGAATCTAATATAATAATGTTAATTACAGTGTGTTTCATCTAGTCTGGATTGTATGGGTAAAAAGGCAAACAAATGGATAAGATAACAATAAATAGTCAAATATATTGTGCAGCAATGTTAAGTGCAGCACAAATAAAAAGTTAAGCATGTAAATTAGTTTAAAGGTACAAATAATGGTAATGTGTGTAAGAGAGATTATTTAAGAAAAAAATATTTGAAATATTTAAATATATTAATTAAATATACAGTATTAACATATTTGCATACATATTTTTGACTTTATTTAATATTATATACTTTATATAAAATTATATTGCACTTTTGTGTGCTAGTGTAGATGTGTACGTTTTAGTTTTTTATTAGTTTTTTTATACCGTGTACATTTTAGTTTATTATTTGATATATATTGAATTTTCTACTTAGTAAATATTGAGCAGTACTGCAAATATCAAATTTTATGTTAAAGTCTACATCGTATTTGTGTAGTGAATTACACCAACCTTTTGCAAAACCATTTAAAATAAATAAAAAAAAGTTCCAGTTTATATAGAATGGAATCAATTTTCCCAGAGCAATGTTTCTGAGCATTTTTGATCATTTCTTGCGTGATGGTAACGACTTAAATTCTCGTGTTTGATGAAGTTGGTTTTGTTTCACAATTAGTTAATGAATAATTATGGTTCAGGCCTGCGCACCATCCACGGGGTTAACGGCCACCGCAGCCGTGCAGCCGGCCAGACATCCGGACAGGAAGCAGATGTGGAACGGAGGCGAGCCGTCCGGGTTCTTCCTGCCCAGGCTGCACAGGTTGGCAAAAAGTGGGAAGTAGATGATCGAGAAGGGAACGTCCCTGCGGAAGAGAGGCACTTTAATAATAATAATATTAATAATAATAATAATAATACATTTTATTTATGGTCGCCTTTCAGCTCACATAGTGCAAAGACAATACTCAAAGACAAACAGTCAAAAATCAAAAAGAAAACTTGACAGAAACAGCACATTTCAGATGTATTGTAAAATGACGAGGAAGGCTAGTGGGGAGCGGATGCATTGTGGAAAAGATGAGTTTTGAGCTGGGAATTGAAGGTAGACAGGCTATTCCAGTTGCACAAAGTTTTTTAAAGTACTTGAGTAAACTTTACTCAAGTATGTTTTTGGCTACTTCGTACTTGTACCGAGTATCAAAATTATAAGCAACTTTTACTCTCTACTCCACTGCATTTCTGCTGGAGTAACTGTATTTTTCACTCCACTACATTTGAGTTAACCGTTACTCGTTACATTTTGATTATGCGCGATGAACCTTAATTGGTTTTCATCGCACTTTATTTTCTTGTGCAAACGAGGCGATTTTTCAATCTGTAGTCTGCTGAAGATACTGGAAGCTAAGTGTGAATTAGAAACCACATGAACGTGAATTAGACTTTTTACTTGTATTGGAGTAACATAAGCAGCACGTATCTGTACTTTTACTCATGTATGGCTGTCTGGTACTCTTTACAACTCTGGTGGCCTGTATCAGCACCAAAATATACGGAGGTGTATGCAATATTGGATGCGGTAATGGATGGGGAGCCAATGAAGTTGCTTTAGAAAGGGAATGATGTGAGAAATGAGTGCGGACCTGGTGGTGGTGATGATGATGCATGCTGCAGAATTTTCTACCAGCTGAAGTTTATGGGTAGATTTTTTTTGGGCAGACCAGTTAGGAGAGAATTACAATAGTCCAGCCGAGAAGTGACGAGACTATGAACCAGTATGGAAGCTGAATGAGATGTAAGAGAGGAACGCAGGCGATTTTTGCTACGGAGATGAACGTAAGCTGAAGGCGTAATGTTGTTTGAAAGAGAGTGTGATGTCGAGACTCTTCACCTGAAAGGACGGTGATATGGAAGATGTGTCGATAGTTAAGATACAACTGGTCGGTTTGGAAAGTGAGGATTTATTACAGACGAGTAGCAATTCTGTTTTGTCGTTGTTTAGTTTAAGAGAGTTCCAAGATAGCCAAGAACGTTCACTTTTCAACAGTTTCAATACTTTTCCAACAGTTTCACCACTGCACTGTTCACTTTACCTGGATACTGGACACTTTCACCTTAACTGGTCACCTTTACAACACTTGCTGGATCACATAGTCACTTTTTAGTCATCACTTTAAACCAAGTCACTTTTGTACATTTGTCTTCGACTCACTTCGGCGTTATTCAGTTGCACTTTTTTATTTCGGAAATGTTGTATTTTTATTTATATTTCATATTCTATCTTCATATCTTGTTTTTATTGTATATCTATTGTTATTATTTTTTAACCTTTTTGGTATTTCCTTTGCACATTTTGAATAGCATATTTTATCTTTATACCCTGTTTTATCATATTTCTTTATCTTTTTATTGTATTTCCCCCCTTGAACATTTAGTTGTACCTCCCCCATCTCTACGTTTAATGCTGGAACGACCAAAAAACACATTTCACTTCATGTTGTACCACGTATAATTTGTATGTGACAAATAAAATTTGAATTTTGAATATGAACGTACGTCTAGTAAGCATTCAGAGAGGCAAGAGTAAGGGAGGATGGCATCTGCTGAGAGATAGAGAGAAAAGCGCCCTACAAATACTCATATTATTATTATATTATTATAGAGTTGGGTGTCATCGGCGTAACAGTGAAATTGGATGTTGTGTTTCCGTAAAATATGAACGAGCGGGAGGATGTAGTTGATGAATGAAGGACTTTAGTTTCTCTCACCGTAACAGAGTGGCCGTCAGTCCTTTATAAAGCCCGGCGATGCCTTTCTGCTTCAGCAACTCTCTGGAGAGACGCAGCGCAGAGGGAGGCTTCACCTCCACGGCCCGCCCACCGGACACGCCCCCTCCGTTTGACTGGCCAATCAGCTTCCTCTGAGCCTCTGCGACGGGATGAGCGGTGTGCGCAAATCACCTCAGATTTCAATTCAGTTATAATTCTTTTCAGAATCAACTTTGTTGGCCAAGTTGCAAGTGACAGCAGGGAATTTAGCTTGGTCTGACTCTGCCTTTTCCCGCTCTATTTTGCATATAAAAAGCAAAGACATGAAATGTATGAAACATAAATAACGGCACTGCACATTTTTACTACACTGTCATCGTCCACAAACTGTGAAAAATGAACTGCACTCCAAATTCTAACCAAATTCATTTAAAATTATGGATCATCATCAATGGGTCCGGAATTTTCGGAATTGTGGTGTGCGTTATGTAGGGTCACCACCTTTAATACCGAAAAATATCCGGACAATCGGCTGGCTAAAATATTTGCCATTTTTTGGAGTATAAGCATTCATAGACTGGCTAGTAAAGTTATTCATAGCCTACTTCTAAAATAAAAGTATAGAGAGTCGCAATTTACCATTTTATTTGACTTACACATGGGCATACAGTAAAAGAAAGAAAGAAGAATCTCCATAAAATGTCCAAGGAATCATTTGCATAAAACGCTGCTTTAAAAAAAAAAACTATACAAAATACGGGACAAAACCGGTCCTATATCGATTCAAAACGCCCCATTTGAATCTGTGATTTCAAAGGACGGGTGGCAAACTTTGTGTTAACAATAATAGTAGTTTAGTAAGTGTTAATAAGTTTACTATTGCCTGCTGAAATAGTAGTTAATAGTAGTTGTAATGTACGTTATTTTTACCTATTCGTCCTGCATCCTGCGATTGGATCTTAAGCATCTCCATAGGAGTAGTTACTATCACCTGTCAAAGCACAAACAAACACTTTCATTATGTTACGACACGTTTCAATGTGTAACATATACATGCATACATGTATATTGTTAACATTTCATATGAAGCCCAAAGAAGACAGAAAGACTGAAATATATGAACAATGACTATAGTTCCAAATATCTTCAGCCAAATAGTAAAAGCAGAATACATTTTATATGTAAATATATTATAAGGGGGGTAGTTTAATACACACATTTATATGTTAAAAACATATTTAAATGGGCTTCTAAATATTTTCCCAATTATGTCATATAAACGTAAGTTTCAGTTACGAGGTGCTGCAATGATTATAATTTAATCTTATATAGTGTGATTTGACATTCAGAATAAACAATATTTATTTATGTTATTAATATGTTATCGATATTGTCAATGTTGACATTTAAACTGTAAATATTAAAAAGCTTTTTTCCAATGTGTGTGTGTGCGTGCGTGCGTGCGTGCGT
>CM051504.1:12857841-12875417 GCA_028031935.1 Paedocypris micromegethes
GGCTCAATCATACACACACACATACACCTAAACACATCTACACACACACACACACACACCTAAACTCCTCAAGGCTCAATCATACACACACATATACACCTACACACACTCACTCTCTCTCTCTCACACCTACACACGCACACACACAAACACACTCACAAACACACTCTCACACACACACACAAACACACTCTCACACACACATACACACACACACACAAAATCACACACACACCTCACACCATCAACTCACACACACACCCAAAACCATAACTTCTCAACGCTCATCACACACACCCACACCCGCACAACACTCAACACCCCCACAACACACACACACACACACCTAAACTTCTCAACGCTCAATCATACACCACACACTCTCACACACTCACAACTCACACACCCACACACACAACACCACAGACCACCACTCTCACACACGTACACTCTCTCACACCCCACCCCACACACATCACACACAACACCACCACAACCACACACACACACACACACACACACACACACACACATGCCGCTGTAGAGCTGAGTGGTGCCGCGCTGGTTCTGCAGTCGTGTTTTGGCCAGGTCGATGGGAAAGACACAGGTGACGCCCGTCAGTCCGGCCACGCCCCCATTAATCAGTTTAGCTGCGAGGCTGAAACCACCGGCTGTCATTCATTTCACCGTTACACTTACTTCACAAAGTCACACGTGCAGACAAATGTTTAAGAAATGACGCATTCGTTGAATAATTCCTACCTGATCTGGTTGTCAGACATTGATTGGTGTTTTGTGTCTTTTTCCAGGAGGAAATAAGTTCTAGTGTCGATGTGGAACAGTGAGGCCTGAGTGTCAACACCAGAAATAAAGAGAGAATTAACTTCACTATCGTATTGTGTCGAGTCTTTTAATGCATATGTAGACAAAAATCTTGTGTGTTTGACGTATCTGTGTGTGCGCGTGTGTCATTGTTTTGACCCTTCTGTTATGTTCGAGGCAAAATTTAAATGTTTTTTTATTTTTTATTATTTTATTTTTTCACTTTGACACTTCTCCTCGTCTTGGTTTTTTTTTTTTACAAAAATAATGTTTGGGTCAATTTGACCCTTCAGACAAAATAGAAGCTAAAAAGAGTCATAAAGATCAAATACTATTTGTTTCTTTGCAACATTGAGACATGATACACCGCTGTCTCACACACACACACACACACACACACACACACACACACACACACACTAACACTGTATCTTTGAAATATAAACATGTAGCGTGGTGTTAAAAATACGTGAACTGAATATGTTTGAATCATTGAATCATTTATATGATGGTTACACCAAAAAAGACAAGCAGGAGAAGTTTCAAAGTGAAAATGTTTTTTAACTATTCTTTGAATATTTGTAAAACTTTGAAAACCTTTTGACACAAACATAATAGGAGGGCAAAAGGTGTGGCTAACACACACACACACACACACACACACACACACACACACACACACACTGATTTCACATTTTTGATTCACTATCAGCATTATTCTCAAGTTAAGTCTTGTCACACAGGGACTCACAGTGTTCCGTATTACAGGTGCTTGAGGTTATAGGTGTAAATATTAACTTCTTATTAAATATAAAGTCACCAGTATACATACAAATATGTGTGTGTTTCATATACATTGAAGCTATTGTATGATCATTTGCATATACCGTAATTAGAATATGCAGGTACATGAAAAATATCTTTTTGTGAAACATGTAATATCTAAAAATGCTGAGAACTTGAACTAGTTGTTATAATAAAACATCTTAACCCTCCTATTATGTTTGGGATAAATAGACCTGTTTTCAAGGTTTAAAATTAATTAATAAATACTTAAACTTATTTTTTCACTTTGAAACGTCTCCTGCTTGTCTCATTTGGTGTAATTATCATATAAAAAATATAATGATTCAGTTAACATATTTGTAACACCACACTACATGTTTATATTACAAAGATACTGTTGGGGTCAATTTGACTCGTGTTAAAAGTTTAAAAATAAAACAAAATACCTAAAATAGTTTTTTTTTCACTTTGAAACTTCTCCTGCTTGTCTTAGTTAGTGTGTAATCTACATATAAACAAAAATGTTTCAGTTGACATATTTGTAACGCCCGCTACATGTTTTTGTTCCAAAGATAATGTTCAGGTCAATTTGACCCTTCAGACAAAATAGAAGCTAAAAAGAGTCAAAAAGATCCAATACTATTTGTTTCTTTGCAACAATGAGACATAATACACTACTGTCTCACAAACACACACACACACACACACACACACACACACACACACACACACACTTTTTTGGGGAACTTTTTGGTTTCTGACTCTTATATGCAAAAGGCCCCGGGTCAAATTGACCGTTGAATATTATTGTCGTTCCTCTGAAACGAACAGAAAAGAAGGGTTAATTCACAAGAAGTAATAGTTCACACTAAGTTATAGTTCACATCTTAATTCACATTAAAATATAGTCACATTAAAGCTATAGATTACGTTTAAATTTCTATCAAGATTTAATTCAAGTAAAGAGTGTGGTGAGCATTCTGTTAAAAAATAAATCTCAATCTCAGTCATCTAAAAATTATAAACCGGCATGAAAACCAATAAAACCATCTGGAAACCAAAAAACCAGCCCTTTGAACTTAAAACATGTCGATATAATTTACAACACACAGAAATGTAACACACAATAATCCAAAATATACGTTGCAAAGGTACAAATTTTACAATTTTAATGTCTGTATGAACTCGCCAAACCAAAGTGGTCTTCACTTACTGGAGCCTGCTGAGACCTCCAGAGCTGGAAAAGCAGCGTCCGTCCGAACCTCTTCCCAGGGCGTAGATGTTGAGCGGGACAAGCCTGCTGAGTGACGGAGACGCCCCCAGCCTCACCTGGATCCTCCAGCGGGCCACACAATACGTCCCATTGAGAGATCATGTTCCGGAACCCGAGACCAGCCGGAGATCAGATGGAGGAACAGGCAGCTACTGTATGTGTGAAGAGCGGCTGAACGGACCAGAAGACCAGAGCAGAACCTCAACAGTGTTCAACATTTGTTCTCTTTTTTTGGTATTTGATCTCACACACTCACACACACCTATTTCAAGGCCCAAAAGCAGCTGTGTGAGTTCAAAAAACGAGGAGCTGAGAGCAGAACCTCAACAGTGTTCTACATTTTTTCTCTTTTTTGGTATTTGATCTCACACACTCATTTCAAGGTCCCAAAACAGCTATGTGAGTGTGAAAAAAAAGAAAAAATGGAAAAAGATGGCTGAGTTATGTTCATTGTTCCTCTGTTTTAAACGACCTGTGAGCATCTCCGTCTCGGATGGAGGGAGATGTAATAAACCTAGGCAGGACCGACTCACTGGTGCCAGTCTCCCCTGGCATCCTGACATTACAGTCTTTGTGAGGACGGTTCCGGATCAGTCTCTCTCTCTCTCTCTCTCTCTCTCTCTCTCTCCTGAGGGGCGAGTGAGGCGGCTCCATCACTCTCACCAAGACGCAGCATCACTAGATCTCCCCAGTGGTCCAGAGGAGGCAGCACACACCAGAAGATCCAGATCCATGATGCCAGAAGAGCCAGCAGTGAAGATAAACTCATCCAATGTTTCTAGAAGATGCCATCTTACCAGCGAGATGTTGGGCCGCGATGTAGATAATAATAATAATAATAATACATTTTATTTGTAAAGCACTTTACATTTGCATTCACAACAGAGAAAAGAGAAGCAAGCTGTAATAAAGAGTAATAATTATTAATAAGAGTAATAATTACTGTAAAATGGAAATAATTTAGACAGGTTAAAAAGTGATAGACGTTATTTATTAGCGGTATTTATATCTGCTTTATTGAAAATTTACATCTAGACAAATATGCAAATATACATCTTCAGAAAATATAGACTTAAACAGATTTACTGTTCCTGAATCTCGAATTTATAGTGATATACTATCCGAACGTCGATTGTATTTGATTGAAAAATATAGATATTCTAAAAAACAAACGCTTCTTTTTGACTAAGCGTATGTAACACCAAAAAGCTCTCCAAATGTTTGCAGGTTTCTGTGGACAGATATTGTTTATTAGAATATTTTTTATTAGAATTGTTTATTATTAATTTTATTAGAATGTATTAGATACAGTATATCCGTCAGATTTCCTTTAGTTTCTGTCAAGAAACGTCATAAAATGATACGACGAGAATCAGCGAAAATAAACATTTCGTATTTAACACATTTTTTTGTACTCAGGCTCGTGTAGAAGGCGTAACTTTCTTTAAATATATAATAAAATACTATTTCATATCAAGCAACAACGACATCTGCCGAGCCGAGGGATGCGACGCGACGGCGCCAGAGCCGCGTGATTGACAGGCGCTTCCGCCTATACGATCGTGCCGTGTCAGTGACGTCACAGACCGTGACGCTTTTCCGATTTTCTCCGCCTTTCCGCTTCCTTTCCGCCTGCTCGAGCCCGCTAGTGAACACGCGAGACTTCTTCTCCCCATAAAGTGAGTGAATAAAGGCATTTCCTCATCAAACACACGCACTTCAAACCATCCGTTAATACAAAAATACGTATTAAAACGTGAGAAATGCGTCAACACGTCGGCAAAGTTCACACCATGACGGGGTTTTGTGCTTAAACACGGGCAGCTAATGCTAACGCCGCCATGTGGCTCACGCTTACGGGTTTAAATTCAAAACGCTTACATTTGCATCGTTTTCTGACTGTCAAAACACAGCGTTTTATTCAACTAATACTTGTTAAATGTAAACCGTGCAGCTATTAATAACGCGTGTGTACGTCTGTACATGTGGCTTTGTTGTTTGACGAATTCTGTTTTTTTTATTGTGAATTAACTGTATTGACGAGACATTTTCATGCATATTAAATTATTTATGTAATATGTGCAATACCCATATTTTTCTAATAAGTAATGCTGTCACGTTTTTCTGTTTTACCTGCACAATCCGTGTATGTTATTGTGCAGATAAAACAAATAAAATCTATGTGATTTTATAATAGATAAACTCTTTTATTTCCATTAATGGAAACGTTAGCTTTGTTGCAACAGAAAATAAAAATACACAATTGTCATCAATCAACATTAATATTTAGGTTCTCCAACACACTGAAAACACTTCATTTCAGACACGCACTTGTTTATTACTAAACTTCATTCACCATAACGTAACAATTATTTTAAAAATTATGTATTAAGCATATTTAAAACATTTTATGGACCGTATATAATTCAGGAACCGTTTTACTAAACCCATCTTGTTATAATCTAATAGCATGTTCTCTCTTGTACCTAAATACATGTTAAAATTGTGTATATGCCGTGCCGTGTATATAGCCTCTGCAGTTTAATTGGCAATAAATATAATCAATCAATCAGCGTAACGCAGACTTGAACACGTTTTTTTCTTTGTGAATTTAACCCACAACATTTGTGATGCTGCCAGAACGTTCCAGAAGCCCTTTATCGCTGTGTTTTCTGTGTTGCAGGATGCGTTACGTCGCCGCTTACCTGCTCGCCGCTCTGGGTGGCAAGGACAGTCCCAGCACGGGCGACATCAAGAAGATCCTGGACAGCGTGGGCATCGAGGCAGATGGCTCCCGCATGGACAAGGCCAGTCTCCCATCACGCTCGCTCAGTCTGCTGGAATCCGCTCCTCAACGTCCGCTTTATTTGTGTTGTAGGTCGTCTCTGAGCTCAGTGGCAAGAATGTAGAGGACGTTATTTCCCAAGGTGAGATGATCTTGCTTCGGTCCAGGGACGGTGGACAAGCGTCTAGAACCTGTCAGGCTTTGATTGTTTGACTTCCAGACTTTTACTTTACAGTCGTTTGGCAGATGATTTTATCCAAAGCGATGGGTTAAATGCAGAGAAAAAATTTCCCCACTGAGGGACTAATAAAGGTTCAATTAAAAAAAAAAAAAAAAAAAAGCGAGGAGCAAGTGAAGCAATTTGTCTAAAGGCTACAGTAGATGGCCCTATTTATACACGGGCTATATGAATGACTTTATTTATCCCACTAAGGAGACATTTTTTGTATAAAGAATATGAAGAAACTTACTACACAGAACAGCATGACAGTCTGTGAACACAAGACAGTTTTTTTAATTAATCAGTGTTAAGGTGCTGTTTAAAGAGCTCGGTTTTTGGTGCATTTTTAAACGTTGAGAAAATTTAAGACGTTTTTCTAATTAGGGGTTTATTCACAAGTTCAGAATGCCAGTCCTTATAAAAGTATAGTCAAATTGAAAGCTAAAAATTGTGCAAAAGACACCAAAAAGCCTTACAATGGATAGATCTTAAATCTTAAAATGAGAACTATCTCTTGATATTGACTAGTTGCAGATGCTGTGTTCTAACAGTCGAATGTGTGTATAAAGAAGTCTGTAAATATGGCTTGCCCGTTTTCTTTTTCCAGAGCTCATATCGTGCACTCGTGCAGCAGTAGACAGCCAGAGAATTTCTCAACTGTTACATTTTGCTTCCAATCAATATATTAGTTTGGGTGACGGATGAAATAATTTTAATGGCTTTGCCTAACTACACAACTGTTAACTGACTGTGTTTGTGTGTCAGGTTTCAGTAAACTGGCCAGTGTTCCGTCTGGTGGAGCCGTGGCTGTTTCCAGCTCTGCTGCGCCACCTGCTGGTGGATCCGCCGCGGCCCCTAAAGGTCAGACTCTTCTCCTTGTCCAGCACTGTTGATTTACTGTAGGCCTCTATAAGTCATCCAAGGAAACTTTACAATAAATTAATATACGCTCTCATCTTGTGTGAGTAAACGTTATACATGACTATAAGATATACTGGAGGTCCCATTATAAGTAAAACAAGCAGTTATTTTGTGATGTCTAGATCTGATTGTCAGACTGTATAAAAAAATAGAAAAAAAAACTGGTAAAAATGTAAAAAGTTTCTTGTGTCGTTCTGCAGCTGCAGAGGAAAAGAAAGAAGAGAAGAAAGAGGAGTCAGAGGAATCCGATGACGACATGGGCTTCGGACTCTTTGACTAATCCGTCTTCACGGGACCAAAATAAAATTGAACAGAGTTTTGCAGGCTTTTTTATTTGTTTTTTGAAATCCAGACACAAACATTTAAAATGACCGTAAAACATTAAAGTTACCGTGTGGTTTATGATGGGAGGACAAATGCTGCTTTTATGATGCCAAAATAGTTTGATGGCAAAATGAAAGATAAAAAATAAACACTTTTGACATGCTGGATTAACAACTTGCCGATGTCAGTAACACAATTGAGACGCTAGACTCAACAAATCATATGAAAACGTTTAATACGCATTACAGTGATTTTCTCAGCAGCGTGAAGTTTGTTGCTATGGTGATAATAATTTCACAGACCACTGACATCACTTGATTTACGCTCTTATTTTTTTCTTTTATATATAAGCTTTGTCATATAGGTGAGAATCCAAAAGCAAAGATATGTTCAGTCCCACAACTTCAGTACAGATGGTCCGGTGTTCAGTATTTCTTCGGGAGTCCTTTAGGTCTGAAGACGTTGGGGTTTCGTCCGCTCCGTCCCCAGCGGTTGGCGAACTGGTCAGCGGCCGAGTCCCCGGCTCCGTGGCCCATTAATTTCTGCGCGGCTTCTCTTCCGTCACTGCGGACGTCACAACAGTGCGGTCAGCTTCACGGTGATGGTCAGGAGCTGGTCTGCTGGACGTACCTGATGACCCTGGCTGCCCACCTGCCTCCCGGACCCCGTCGTGCCGCATCGTAGTTTCCGCGCGCGTGGAAATACTTGTCGGAATTCTTCCAGTTTGCCTCCCTCATGTCCCGGTACGCACGCCACATGTCCATAGAACCTGAGAACAGTGATGGAAGACTTGACTGCTTGGACATAAACGGAAAAACAGATGGAGATAGAGAAAAAGAAATAAACAGAAGCATGATGAAAAGACACAGAAGAAGAAGAAGAAAACCTTTATTTGTCTCAACAAAGAGAAATTTACATTTTGCAACAGCCCCAATGGTAAAAACAATAAATAAAGATAAAGAATATGAATGGATTAAATACATAGATAGACAATTGATGCAAAAGCACAGACAACCTCCCATTTTCTAGCACTTGTTCCACTTCTGGGTCACAAGGACAGAGAAGTGATAGACTTGTTGTATTTTCTATATCATTGCACCAAATAAGCCAAGCAGAAGTTTCAAAGTGAAAAAAAAAAAGCACCTTTAAGTAGTTTTAAAATATTTTTAAACTTTGAAATCGGGTCAACTTAAAAGTTTTTTTTTTTTTTCACTTTTAACAGAACGGAACAGTAACTTTGTAACAAAAATGTAGCGTGGTGTTACAAATACGTGAACAGAATTGTTGTATTTTCTATATAATAATTACACAAATAAGCCAAGCAGAAGTTTCGAATTGGGGAAAAAATAGTATTTTTAAACTTTATTTTTTAACGGGTCAACTTGAACATAATTTGAATAGAAGGTTTAATAATAATAATACATTCAATTTTATTTTTGTGGGGCCTTTCGAGATCCTCAAGGACACCTTACAGAAGTATATTTATTAATGTACAGACGGCTCACCTCTAGCGGCTTGTCTTGGGTACTGGTACCATTGCGCATGCGCGGTCATGGCCACCATCAGCAGCACAAGTGCAGCCAGAACAAGCTTCATGTTTGCAGCACTAAGAGTCAAAGTAAAAAAAAAATCAAAGAAAAAACGACAAAACATTCAACGTTAAAAAAATTGCATAAAAATTAATTTGCACGTAATTATTCCTTGAATATACGTATTATTCGTATTAATTATAACAGCAACTGTACGGTTTGCAGTCAGAAAGATGCTCACGTGATTGAGAAAGTTCCTCTGTCCCGTCTCAGTCCAGCAGCTCGTGACTTCTTCTTCACCGAGCGCGAGACGTTTTATACACCACGATTGCGCTCGGTTGGATTTTCCCGCCCGTGATTGGTTCCAGTAAAGGACCGTTACACAACCGTTTCTGGGAAAAATCTGCGATTTCACAAACCTTGCTGTTTTTGATGTTTCGGTTTGTACCCAGATGTTAAACAAACATTTCTAGTACTCACACTCACAGGAATGAAATGCTTTTTTTTACTTTAATTTCCAGGTGTATTGCAAACTTATTTATTATACAATTTCAACGTTCTTACGAAAAGACCCCCCCAACAAAACCAATCTTTTTCACACAATTGTGTAATTAAGAAATACTGTACTTTGGTTTAAAAACAACTTCATTTCTTTTGTTACTTTATCATCACAGAATTATTTTTCGTGTATTTCAAAGTAAACGTTTCAAAGTAACACTTAGGAACTCAAGAATGAAACTGTACAAACCACAACAGGTGCAGAAACGAAAGCACGTGATTTATAATAACGCACAAGTGAAAGATCTTTATGCTCAAAACAGTGATGCTCTTATTAAAAATATATTTCCGTTACATAAGGTCCATTATATCAATAGCATCTAAAAACCGAGAGAGAAGTGAAACAGAACAGTTTCTTGTTTCATTTCCTTCTAGATAATTTTAAAAATAATAAATCATTATTTGTTTTTTCTTCAGTGCTTTATAAGTCCACGTGGTCTTCTCAAAGTGCATTAGCAATGCAATGAAAATTATGAATACATTATTAAATAGTATATTTATGTATATGTATACAATTTATATAGTACTATATATATACACACTACATGTATGTGTACTTTATTTTTTACATGTAATACTACTGTACTTTTGTGATAAACTCTTCTCAGATTTAGTCTTTTAGTTTGCCTTTTATAGCCAATTCAACTCCATGGATACGTTTGTCTTTCACTTAATCTAAATATTATCAAAGATGTAAATATTCACATTTAGTTCATTGCAGGTCACATGACTTATTTCATGTTTGTTTTTATTCTATTTGGAATTTATTACAGATGTGAATTTATGATAAATATATAATAGATGAGATGATTTTCTCACTTTTTCTGTATTTTTCTCTTCATTGTATTTTTATTCATATTATATCTTGCATATTTCTCTTGTATTTTACTCCCTTTATTGTATTTTTATGTTTCATATTTTATCTCTAATGTATTTAATGGAGTTTCTCTTATCTTATTGTTTTGTACGGTTTATATCCCCCACATGGTTTATATGCCGGACGAATGTAAAATGCATTTCACTTCACATTGTTGCAAAATAGGTGTTTGTGACAAATAAAATGTGAATTGGATTGTAGTAAAGGGTTTAAGGAAAGTGGCCAGGACTCTTTAGAACCAGACTGGGTCTTAAATGAATCACACACGCACACACACATGTGGTCAGTCATACTTTGTGGGGTCCGAGAAGCAGGTCAAGCTCAAGACAACAAACAGTTCAGATCCCAGAGGTTGTTTTTATTGGTTTGGATCACATGATCACGAGCACAAAGCACATGCAGGAAAAGATGAACGTGCTGAAGTGAAGACAGACGCTCTGCTGCTTAAAGCTAGAAACAGGCAAATCTCCCAGACATAGATAAGGGACGGACGGTCTAGCTGCTGCTGTCGTCGCCGATGGTGAGCTTGTCGAACATGTACTCGGCCATGCCGTTCTGCGGAGCGCCCATGCGGCGGAGGTTAGTCACCCAGTCGCCCAGCTGCTTGATGGACTTCACCTGCTCGTCCAGGTAATGCGTCTCGATGAAGTCGCACATCTGGAAGAGAGAGAGAGCAGGGTTCATTACGTTGACTAAATATTTTCGTCTGACAAAAACGAAACGAGAACTATATAAAAGCTCCCGCTCAGGGACGAAAACTAAAACTTCATTTATTGACACTTTCGTCAACGAATAAAAACGAAACAAAGATTTTCATGACGGCGTCCAATCATAATCCGAGCTTGTGGAGAAAGGCCTGAAGAGTTTGAAACTTCTCTTTTTCACCGTGCAACCATTTGTTACTTATAAACGTGATGCAATACTCTTCATTTTATTTTAGCGTATTCATTTTTCTCTTTGTTGAGGTTCCATTTATGAGAACACAATTATTTGGATTGAAAGAAAATTGCATTTAAATGTTAAAGTTGCATGTTTTTCCAAATAAGATCTTTGTATATATTTTATATGTTCATAGTTAACTACGTATTCAGATTTCTTAGACATTTAACATTTCGAATATATAGCACTTATATTTTCATTGACTAAATCTATACTGTAATTTAGTAGACTAAAATTAGACTAAAAGAAAATTTTTTTTTAGATGACTAAATTGGGACTAAAACTAAAACTAAATTAAGAATATTTGTCAAAATGAACACAGAGAGAGCGGAGCAGTGAGGGCGGGGCGGTGGGCGTGGCTTACGTGAGGGTCGTTGTGCTGTGAGCTGAGCTTGTGCAGCTCCAGGAGCGAGTGATTGACGCTCTTCTCCAGCTGCAGGGAACATTCCAGCGCTTCCAGTCCACTGCCCCACTCGTCCCGCTCCGGCTTCTGCCACACAACAATTACCACGTTTACATATACACACACACACACACACACACACACACACACACACAGGAAGCTCAGAGAGGATGAGGATGAGGCTGGTTTGGACCGGATCATCCCGCTTCTCACTGGTACAGGACAAACAGAGGTTTTGAGTTTTATTGATGATTTTTACGTGATGGTGGGAGGCGTATTAATAATAATAATATTAAAAAAAAAAAAAAAAAAAACACCACCATCATTACTTCTAGAAATGTTGTGATTGTGTTGGATCTCATGTTTCACTGACAAGAAATTATAATTGTAAAGGTTTTGCAATCACTTTAAACTGTATTGTTTAAAAACTAAAATTGTAAAAAGCTGCAGTGCTTGTTTACCCTCAACATCCACTAAAATCCTGCAGATGAAAGATCAAACACAGATACTTGATACAATTTTACAATTTAACATGTTGCAAAGCAATTTCCCCATTTTCCTGACACCTGTGCAACATTTTGAGCCCATGTCAAATTATAACGTATTATAAATGTTAGAATTACGTTGTTAAAACGCAAATCTGCAATTTATTTGCAGTAAATTAAAGTCTCGCAGGGTGGAATTTTTTTTGGGACATTTAGGCCTTTTTGATACATTTCAGGCTAATTTACAATAACCTAAAAACGGCAACTGTTTATTTTAATCAAATAAAAAGTCCGTTACTAGACTTGCATATATATAGGACCATGTTGATGTAGATTTTAAATTCATATATGGGGCAGAACATAACAGAAATATAATACTCAACAAAGTGTTCTACGTTCTGCATAACCAATGTAGGTTTATTAATGTAATGTTTATGTAATACATATCATACGTGTGTGGATTAAAACGATTTAATGAAATGGATTTTGATTTCACAAAGGTTGAGCACTCAGTTGTGTTTGTGCGCTCATAAAATTACTTTCTAAAACGTTTATCAAAAAAATCTTTAACTGCAAGTGCACTTTCTAAGACGTTTGTAAAAAACAAATCTTAAACTGCAAGTATATTTATCAAATTCAGTGTCACACGCATCTTCGTAACAACTCGTTAAAACAAAGAAGCGGGAACGTTTGTGCTTCCTGTCAGTTACAGTTCCGTGTCTGCAGGCGATAAGAACCCCGCCCGATTATCTGCGCTCTACACGAGGCTCACGCACCTTCACGTCCTGCAGGAAGATCTTCCCTCCTCTCTGGTTCTGAAACTTCATCAGCTTCTCGGCGTGTTCCCGCTCCTCGCTCGACTGCTTGCGGAAGAACTTGGCGAAGTTGTGCAGGGCCTGATCGTCTCGGTCGAAGTAGTACGACTGCGGAGACGGACACCGATGAGGTATAATAAAGAATAAAAGGTGGACCATTAACCCACGTTTACCACCAGTCAAAGTTCTCCCGACTCACCATGGAAAGGTAGACGTATGATGCGTACAGCTCCATGTTGATCTGCCGGTTGATTCCCGCCTCGCAGGCGTCCTCGTAGTTCTGTCGGATCTGAGAAGCCATGTTTCTGTACACACCGAGCAGAAAGACACACGTTTACATCACAGAGCATTACGGAATCTCTCACAGTAGAGCTGCATAAAAACTCGTTATTTTCGAATTGTTTCGTAAGATAGCGATCTCGATTCTTTAAAAAAAAAAACGAGTGAATTAAAAACGCAATGATTTAAAACACTCAGCAAACCACACACAGCAAACATCTACAGTTGAGGACAAAATTATTAGCCCCGCCTACAAAACAATCATTGTTTGATAAGAATTACAATAGTGCTTTTAAACAGAGCTAATAATCTTGTCCTCAACCGTACATAACACTGTACCTTGGATTGTTCATTTTTATTACGTTTAATGGGGATTTTTCGTCTTTACATTAAATTTAAACGAACGTAATGAAAAATATATTGTAACGTAAAAGTAAAGCAAAGAGTAATATGTGTTTCTATAGTGCCGTTTGACAACCTGATTTTCAGGGTTAAAAATGTAAAATAAAATATTGTAAGAATCGAAAAAATCTTTATACTAAAAAAAATATACATATATATATATATTTTCTACTATATATGTATATATTTCTAATATATACATATTCAGAATTGTGCAGCTCCATCTCAAAGCTTCTACTTAAAAGAACAGTCGAGATCCAACTCTAGGCCACAACTTGGACTTGAACCGGAAACCTTGTGGTTGCAAGCCTAACAATGCCACAACTGACCTTAGATCCTAACTTTATCGCAGGTTTAAACAACGTTGGATTCAAATTTCAAAGGCAGTTGTGTTTGCAACCACAAGGTGGTAGGTTCGAATTTCAGACCGATCAAACTTTCTTCCCCTGTCATAAGCACCACATGCTCGACACCTGCTTTTGTCCGACAGATGCTCTAATCTGCAAGTCATCGTGCGTTTCTTAAATTCTCGAGACAGATGGCGGAACCATTAATAATCTACTGCCCTTCATTTGGCGCGCCACACGATGACGTAATCGTTCCTGGGCCGGGGAGATATCCACAAGATAACGGTGACCGTTTTAACGCGCCTCCTCGTTCTTGTTACTCTAGTGAAACTTTGGTGAAAAACGTGTGTAATGTAATTCAATAGAAAGGCCAAATTGGCTTAGAATTAGATTAGTGACGACTTAGAAAAATCAAGGTTTAACCTGAATAAGGATTAAAGAGGATTCGTAAAGTGGATTAAATAATGGGAAAACTTGGTGGGAAAATATTCGACTGGTGTAGAACTTAAAAAAATAAAAATAAAATAAAAATAAAGGATGGGGTATGCAAAAACTGTTACAGTGTAAATAAAAAAAAAAACGAGGAATTACAAAATAATTCAAACTAATGGAAATTATGGACGAATGTGCAATACAAACAATCATTTTGCTTCGTTATATTATTGTTCGCGTCATGTACAAATAAAGTTGTATAACCGTAACGTGTACAAAATAAAGATCATGGTTAGATGATATTTTATCAGTATAAACAGCGATAACGCAGGAGCGCCATGTTAAGCATTAACCAAAATAACGTTTGGATGAATAAACGAACGATTATCGGAAGTAAACGACGTTTTTAAATGTACAGAGCATGATTTTTCCATCAAGAGTCTGAAATAAACAAACCGATAAAAACAAACGGCTAAAGATGGCGCGTGGCGTCGCACGAACGCCTGCGATTTAACCATAAACGTCGAAATAAAAAGGTCATACGAACATTGTTATCTAAAAGTGATCATTCCGATTAAAAACAAAAGTCAACCTACCTTTAAATAAACACCACTGATCTGAAGATATACGCAATGGTGGTCGACCACGAGGGTTCGTCGAGAGTATAATAAATCAAGTGCTGAAAAACGAGCGCGGGGTTTATTTAGCGATCAAACTGGACGGTTTGCGACGAAGATCGTGGACTAAAGAGACAGAAGCTCGGTTGCCGTTCAAGCACTGTTGAAGCAGGTAACCTTGACTCTGTCCTCCAGGCTCTTCACTTAGCTGCGCAGTGTCTACTCTGCGCGGGGCTTCCGGGCCGCCTTTATAGGAGGCGACGTGACTCCGCCTTTAGAGAAGTATGCCACGCCCACGTACTCTTGTTTTTGTTTATGTCAATTCATCAGGATTATATAATTTTTGGATATGATTCGTAAACGCTTTTAGTCTCTAATATTTATTTACGGTATTGGCTTTTACAAAGATTTAGTACGTATTTCTTTTGCATTGCATATTACATATTACATTAGTTTTAATCGCCGGTGCCCGTTACGTTTGGGTGGAGCACAAACTCCTGAAAAGCGTTGCCACAAACTAATTAGAGTTTTCTTCAAAAGTAGCGTGGCTCAGGCATAGGCGCCACCCTATAGTTGAACCGGAATAATAACATGGTTTTAATGTGCTGACCTGAAAAAGACCAGAAACAGTAGATATAATAAATATATCAGCAAAGAAGAAACGTCTAGACGTTTCTAACACGGTTTTTATCAGCGGTGCATTTCATAGAAGGTTTGAGTTCAACAGTTTGTTACGTGCACCGGTACACCTGTACACACACACACACACACACACACACACAACACACACACAACCACACGACACGCACGCAACGCACACAACAACACACACCACAAACACACACACACACACACACACACACACACACTCTCGCTCTGCGCTCTCGCTCTCCTCTCTCTCTCTCTACCACACACACACACGCTATAAAAATTGGATACTATCTATCTAACTGTCCGTCTATCCAGCCGGCATATCTAGCGAATCGATCTATCGAGCGATCTATCTATCTATCTATCTAGAGAGAATCTAGCGATCGAGCTATCGAGCGAGCTATCTAGCTATGATAGATAGATCGATCGATCGACATCCAGCGAGCTAATCCAGCATCCATCCGAGAGAAGCTATCAGAGCTCTATCTCTCTCACACACAC
The DNA here is from genome assembly GCA_028031935.1 of Paedocypris micromegethes. Taxonomy (NCBI): domain Eukaryota; kingdom Metazoa; phylum Chordata; class Actinopteri; order Cypriniformes; genus Paedocypris; species Paedocypris micromegethes. Next base: position 12,873,808 of record CM051504.1, read on the forward strand.
ACACAACACACACACAACACAACACCCAAACACACAAACACCACACACAAATCCATCCACCAGAACCACCGCCACCACACATATACTCCACCTCATCACATCTCAATCCTATCATCCACTAAACCAACACACACACACACACACACAGCATAGATAAAATATAAACCATACTATCTATCTAACTGTCCCGCACCAGCCCCACACACATGACACAAACACACACCCCCACCGCCATCGCCATCAGAGAGCCTCAAATCACGCATCCCACAGATCCCCCCCAAACCGGATACAGCAACACCATGGACTATCAATAACTCGTATGAAACATCTCCTCCTACCACAAACACACACCTTAAAACCATTAATCTAAATCCACCCATATCGTAGCTAGCAATGACACCCCAGTACCACAGACCTCCTCATACATCCACACCATTCCACTGTGGTCTCGTCACCCTGACCACATCACAACTCACCCACCCCGACCCATACAACACACAGTAGACCCACTGAGTCCACACACATACACACACACCATTGATCACGGTTGATTTGCGCTCGTACTGTTCACATCGCGCCAGTAGGTGGCACTAGATCACTAATAGCATCGAACTGACAATCGCATCATCAAAAGTCGAACCCGCGCGCCAACAAACTGCTCCAGCTCCCACTCTTTCACCCATATAAACAATTGGAATGTACATCTTAAAGTGTGTCCACAGAGTTGCACGCCCACGACGCTGCTCGGCATCTGGTTTATCTCGAGCGTTTCACTCGGGGTTTTAAAAAACCGTTGTACGGACGCCTGCGTCTCTCCACCAATCACCGTCACCGGAAGTAGCAGCAATTGTCGGCGTGAGGAGGAAAAACACACCGCGAGATGCAGCTCCGTGTTCCAGCGGCGGAGAGAAACACCAGACGAGCCCCAAAGCGCCGCTTGTGTGTGGAGTAAAAGCCCGTTGAGCGATACCACTGCCCCGTATCTGCGCGTGAGGATGTCGGTGGCGGGATTTAAGAAGCAGCTGCACAAAGCGAGTCAGGTGAGGAGACGCCCGATCGAATGCTGCTGTTGGCATCACTATTATGTATTATCACCACATCATCTGACTGCTGGATGTGATGGGTGGAGATCTGAGACGCTTCCTGAGAGGTTGACGTGCTTTTTGAGTCTGGTTTGGAAATCGAGAAACGGAAACGGGAGTCTCGTCGGCACATTGTTTTCCTCTGGTTTAAACTTTGATTCATATGTCGACTTTCGTGCTTATGGAAATGTTGCGAATTTATTTATTTATTTATTTTTTGGTTTAGTAAGTGGTATTTATAGTTTTGCATGACAGGACTTATCGTAATAAACTTGAGCTTTGAAATGTAACCACGAGTTGTCGTCACGTGAGGGGTTTTGCATAAATTACGTCATTGGTTATAACGTCTGACCGTGGCCAAAAAACTAAGCCGTATTGATTTTTCTGCAGTTGTTTGTTTATTCTTTGGCACTGATGCTTTTAGGACATAGTCCAGTAAACCCTCTCTTTACACACACACACACACACGCACACTCTCTTTCTCTCTCTATCTCCGTCTCTATGTCTGTCTATCCCGCTTTCTCTCTC
>CM051504.1:12875442-12887477 GCA_028031935.1 Paedocypris micromegethes
TTCTAGAGTTTCCGCGCGCGTGGAATACTTGTCGGAATTCTTCCAGTTTGCCTCCCTCAAGTCCGGTACGCACGCCACATGTCCATAGAACCTGAGGAACAGTGATGGAAGACTTGACTGCTTGGACATAAACGGAAAAAAAACAGATGGAGATAGAGAAAAAGGAAATAACAGAAGCATGATGAAAAGACACAGAAAGAAGAAGAGAAAGAAAACCTTTATTTGTCTCAACAAAGAGAAATTTACATTTTGCAACAGCCCCAATGGTAAAAACATAAATAAAGATAAAGAATATGAATGGATTAAATACATAGATAGACAATTGATGCAAAAGCACAGACAACCTCCCATTTTCTAGCACTTGTTCCACTTCTGGGTCACAAGGACAGAGAAGTGATAGACTTGTTGTATTTTCTATATCATTGCACCAAATAAGCCAAGCAGAAGTTTCAAAGTGAAAAAAAAAAAGCACCTTTAAGTAGTTTTAAAATATTTTTAACTTTGAAATCGGGTCAAAAAAGTTTTTTTTTTTTTCACTTTTAACAGAACGGAACAGTAACTTTGTAACAAAAATGTAGCGTGGTGTTACAAATACGTGAACAGAATTGTTGTATTTTCTATATAAAATTACACAAATAAGCCAAGCAGAAGTTTCGAATTGGGGAAAAAATAGTATTTTTAAACTTTATTTTTTAACGGGTCAACTTGAACATAATTTGAATAGAAGGTTTAATAATAATAATACATTCAATTTTATTTTGTGGGGCCTTTCGAGATCCTCAAGGACACCTTACAGAAGTATATTTATTAATGTACAGACGGCTCACCTCTAGCGGCTTGTCTTGGGTACTGGTACCATTGCGCATGCGCGGTCATGGCCACCATCAGCAGCACAAGTGCAGCCAGAACAAGCTTCATGTTTGCAGCACTAAGAGTCAAAGTAAAAAAAAAATCAAAGAAAAAACGACAAAACATTCAACGTTAAAAAAATTGCATAAAAATTAATTTGCACGTAATTATTCCTTGAATATACGTATCATTCGTATTAATTATAACAGCAACTGTACGGTTTGCAGTCAGAAAGATGCTCACGTGATTGAGAAAGTTCCTCTGTCCCGTCTCAGTCCAGCAGCTCGTGACTTCTTCTTCACCGAGCGCGAGACGTTTTATACACCACGATTGCGCTCGGTTGGATTTTCCCGCCCGTGATTGGTTCCAGTAAAGGACCGTTACACAACCGTTTCTGGGAAAAATCTGCGATTTCACAAACCTTGCTGTTTTTGATGTTTCGGTTTGTACCCAGATGTTAAACAAACATTTCTAGTACTCACACTCACAGGAATGAAATGCTTTTTTTTACTTTAATTTCCAGGTGTATTGCAAACTTATTTATTATACAATTTCAACGTTCTTACGAAAAGACCCCCCCAACAAAACCAATCTTTTTCACACAATTGTGTAATTAAGAAATACTGTACTTTGGTTTAAAAACAACTTCATTTCTTTTGTTACTATCATCACAGAATTATTTTTCGTGTATTTCAAAGTAAACGTTTCAAAGTAACACTTAGGAACTCAGAAGAATGAAACTGTACAAACCACAACAGGTGCAGAAACGAAAGCACGTGATTTATAATAACGCACAAGTGAAAGATCTTTATGCTCAAAACAGTGATGCTCTTATTAAAAATATATTTCCGTTACATAAGGTCCATTATATCAATAGCATCTAAAAACCGAGAGAGAAGTGAAACAGAACAGTTTCTTGTTTCATTTCCTTCTAGATAATTTAAAAAATAATAAATCATTATTTGTTTTTTTCTTCAGTGCTTTATAAGTCCACGTGGTCTTCTCAAAGTGCATTAGCAATGCAATGAAAATTATGAATACATTATTAAATAGTATATTTATGTATATGTATACAATTATATAGTACTATATATATACACACTACATGTATGTGTACTTTATTTTTTACATGTAATACTACTGTACTTTTGTGATAACAAACTCTTCTCAGATTTAGTCTTTTAGTTTGCCTTTTATAGCCAATTCAACTCCATGGATACGTTTGTCTTTCACTTAATCTAAATATTATCAAAGATGTAAATATTCACATTTAGTTCATTGCAGGTCACATGACTTATTTCATGTTTGTTTTTATTCTATTTGGAATTTATTACAGATGTGAATTTATGATAATATATAATAGATGAGATGATTTTCTCACTTTTTCTGTATTTTTTTCTTATTTTTTTTTTTATTCATATTATATCTTGCATTTTTCTTTATCTTGTATTTTACTCCCTTTATTGTATTTTATGTTTCATATTTTATCTCTACTGTAATGTTTAATGGAGTTTCTCTTATCTTATTGTTTTGTACGGTTTATATCCCCCACATGGTTTATATGCCGGACGAATGTAAAATGCATTTCACTTCACATTGTTGCAAAATAGGTGTTTGTGACAAATAAAATGTGAATTGGATTGTAGTAAAGGGTTTAAGGAAAGTGGCCAGGACTCTTTAGAACCAGACTGGGTCTTAAATGAATCACACACACGCACACACACATGTGGTCAGTCATACTTTGTGGGGTCCGAGAAGCAGGTCAGCTCAAGACAACAAACAGTTCAGATCCCAGAGGTTGTTTTATTGGTTTGGATCACATGATCACGAGCACAAAGCACATGCAGGAAAAGATGAACGTGCTGAAGTGAAGACAGACGCTCTGCTGCTTAAAGCTAGAAACAGGCAAATCTCCCAGACATAGATAAGGGACGGACGGTCTAGCTGCTGCTGTCGTCGCCGATGGTGAGCTTGTCGAACATGTACTCGGCCATGCCGTTCTGCGGAGCGCCCATGCGGCGGAGGTTAGTCACCCAGTCGCCCAGCTGCTTGATGGACTTCACCTGCTCGTCCAGGTAATGCGTCTCGATGAAGTCGCACATCTGGAAGAAGAGAGAGAGAGCAGGGTTCATTACGTTGACTAAATATTTTCGTCTGACAAAAACGAAACGAGAACTATATAAAGCTCCCGCTCAGGGACGAAAACTAAAACTTCATTTATTGACACTTTCGTCAACGAATAAAAACGAAACAAAGATTTTCATGACGGCGTCCATCATAATCCGAGCTTGTGGAGAAAGGCCTGAAGAGTTTGAAACTTCTCTTTTTCACCGTGCAACCATTTGTTACTTATAAACGTGATGCAATACTCTTCATTTTATTTTAGCGTATTCATTTTTCTCTTTGTTGAGGTTCCATTTATGAGAACACAATTATTGGATTGGAAAGAAAATTGCATTTAATGTTAAAGTTGCATGTTTTTCCAAATAAGATCTTTGTATATATTTTATATGTTCATAGTTACTACGTATTCAGATTTCTTAGACATTTAACATTTCGAATATATAGCACTTTATTTTCATTGACTAAATCTATACTGTAATTTAGTAGACTAAAATTAGACTAAAAGAAAATTTTTTTTAGATGACTAAATTGGGACTAAAACTAAAACTAAATTAAGAATATTTGTCAAAATGAACACAGAGAGAGAGGAGCAGTGAGGGAGGGGCGGGGCGGTGGGCGTGGCTTACGTGAGGGTCGTTGTGCTGTGAGCTGAGCTTGTGCAGCTCCAGGAGCGAGTGATTGACGCTCTTCTCCAGCTGCAGGGAACATTCCAGCGCTTCCAGTCCACTGCCCCACTCGTCCCGCTCCGGCTTCTGCCACACAACAATTACCACGTTTACACATACACACACACACACACACACAGGAAGCTCAGAGAGGATGAGGATGAGGCTGGTTTGGACCGGATCATCCCGCTTCTCACTGGTACAGGACAAACAGAGGTTTTGAGTTTTTATTGATGATTTTTACGTGATGGTGGGAGGCGTATTAATAAATAATATTAAAAAAAAAAAAAAAAAAACACCACCATCATTACTTCTAGAAATGTTGTGATTGTGTTGGATCTCATGTTTCACTGACAAGAAATTATAATTGTAAAGGTTTTGCAATCACTTTAAACTGTATTGTTTAAAAACTAAAATTGTAAAAAGCTGCAGTGCTTGTTTACCCTCAACATCCACTAAATCCTGCAGATGAAAGATCAAACACAGATACTTGATACAATTTTACAATTTAACATGTTGCAAAGCAATTTCCCCATTTTCCTGACACCGTGCAACATTTTGAGCCCATGTCAAATTATAACGTATTATAAATGTTAGAATTACGTTGTTAAAACGCAAATCTGCAATTTATTTGCAGTAAATTAAAGTCTCGCAGGGTGGAATTTTTTTTGGGACATTTAGGCCTTTTTGATACATTTCAGGCTAATTTACAATAACCTAAAAACGGCAACTGTTTATTTTAATCAATAAAAAGTCCGTTACTAGACTTGCATATATATAGGACCATGTTGATGTAGATTTTAAATTCATATATGGGGCAGAACATAACAGAAATATAATACTCAACAAAGTGTTCTACGTTCTTCTGCATAACCAATGTAGGTTTATTAATGTAATGTTTATGTAATACATATCATACGTGTGTGGATTAAAACGATTTAATGAAATGGATTTTGATTTCACAAAGGTTGAGCACTCAGTTGTGTTTGTGCGCTCATAAAATTACTTTCTAAACGTTTATCAAAAAAATCTTTAACTGCAAGTGCACTTTCTAAGACGTTTGTAAAAAACAAATCTTAAACTGCAAGTATATTTATCAAATTCAGTGTCACACGCATCTTCGTAACAACTCGTTAAAACAAAGAAGCGGGAACGTTTGTGCTTCCTGTCAGTTACAGTTCCGTGTCTGCAGGCGATAAGAACCCCGCCCGATTATCTGCGCTCTACACGAGGCTCACGCACCTTCACGTCCTGCAGGAAGATCTTCCCTCCTCTCTGGTTCTGAAACTTCATCAGCTTCTCGGCGTGTTCCCGCTCCTCGCTCGACTGCTTGCGGAAGAACTTGGCGAAGTTGTGCAGGGCCTGATCGTCTCGGTCGAAGTAGAAGTACGACTGCGGAGACGGACACCGATGAGGTATAATAAAGAATAAAAGGTGGACCATTAACCCACGTTTACCACCAGTCAAAGTTCTCCCGACTCACCATGGAAAGGTAGACGTATGATGCGTACAGCTCCATGTTGATCTGCCGGTTGATTCCCGCCTCGCAGGCGTCCTCGTAGTTCTGTCGGATCTGAGAAGCCATGTTTCTGTACACACCGAGCAGAAAGACACACGTTTACATCACAGAGCATTACGGAATCTCTCACAGTAGAGCTGCATAAAAACTCGTTATTTTCGAATTGTTTCGTAAGATAGCGATCTCGATTCTTTAAAAAAAAAAACGAGTGAATTAAAAACGCAATGATTTAAAACACTCAGCAAACCACACACAGCAAACATCTACAGTTGAGGACAAAATTATTAGCCCCGCCTACAAAACAATCATTGTTTGATAAGAATTACAATAGTGCTTTTAAACAGAGCTAATAATCTTGTCCTCAACCGTACATAACACTGTACCTTGGATTGTTCATTTTATTACGTTTAATGGGGATTTTTCGTCTTTACATTAAATTTAAACGAACGTAATGAAAAATATATTGTAACGTAAAAGTAAAGCAAAGAGTAATTTGTGTTTCTATAGTGCCGTTTGACAACCTGATTTTCAGGGTTTAAAAATGTAAATAAAATATTGTAAGAATCGAAAAAATCTTTATACTAAAAAAAAAATATATATATATATTTTCTACTATATGTATATATTTCTAATATATACATATTCAGAATTGTGCAGCTCCATCTCAAAGCTTCTACTTAAAAGAACAGTCGAGATCCAACTCTAGGCCACAACTTGGACTTGAACCTGAAACCTTGTGGTTGCAAGCCTAAACAATGCCACAACTGACCTTAGATCCTAACTTTATCGCAGGTTTAAACAACGTTGGATTCAAATTTCAAAGGCAGTTGTGTTTGCAACCACAAGGTGGTAGGTTCGAATTTCAGACCGATCAAAACTTCTTCCCCTGTCATAAGCACCACATGCTCGACACCTGCTTTTGTCCGACAGATGCTAATCTGCAAGTCATCGTGCGTTTCTTAAATTCTCGAGACAGATGGCGGACGGAACCATTAATAATCTACTGCCCTTCATTTGGCGCGCCACACGATGACGTAATCGTTCCTGGGCCGGGGAGATATCCACAAAGATAACGGTGACCGTTTTAACGCGCCTCCTCGTTGTTACTCTAGTGAAACTTTGGTGAAAAACGTGTGTAATGTAATTCAATAGAAAGGCCAAATTGGCTTAGAATTAGATTAGTGACGACTTAGAAAAATCAAGGTTTAACCTGAATAGGATTAAAGAGGATTCGTAAAGTGGATTAAAAATGGGAAAACTTGGTGGGAAAATATTCGACTGGTGTAGAACTTAAAAAAAAAAAAAATAAAATAAAAATAAAGGATGGGGTATGCAAAAACTGTTACAGTGTAAATAAAAAAAAAAAAACGAGGAATTACAAAATAATTCAAACTAATGGAAATTATGGACGAATGTGCAATACAAACATCATTTTGCTTCGTTATATTATTGTTCGCGTCATGTACAAAAAATAAAGTTGTATAACCGTAACGTGTACAAATAAAGATCATGGTTAGATGATATTTTATCAGTATAAACAGCGATAACGCAGGAGCGCCATGTTAAGCATTAACCAAATAACGTTTGGATGAATAAACGAACGATTATCGGGAAGTGTAAACGACGTTTTTAAATGTACAGAGCATGATTTTTCCATCAAGAGTCTGAAATAAACAAACCGATAAAAACAAACGGCTAAAGATGGCGCGTGGCGTCGCACGAACGCCTGCGATTTAACCATAAACGTCGAAATAAAAAGGTCATACGAACATTGTTATCTAAAAGTGATCATTCCGATTAAAAACAAAAGTCAACCTACCTTTAAATAAAACACCACTGATCTGAAGATATACGCAATGGTGGTCGACCACGAGGGTTCGTCGAGAGTATAATAAATCAAGTGCTGAAAAACGAGCGCGGGGTTTATTTAGCGATCAAACTGGACGGTTTGCGACGAAGATCGTGGACTAAAGAGACAGAAGCTCGGTTGCCGTTCAAGCACTGTTGAAGCAGGTAACCTTGACTCTGTCCTCCAGGCTCTTCACTTAGCTGCGCAGTGTCTGCTCTGCGCGGGGCTTCCGGGCCGCCTTTATAGGAGGCGACGTGACTCCGCCTTTAGAGAAGTATGCCACGCCCACGTACTCTTGTTTTTGTTTATGTCAATTCATCAGGATTATATAATTTTTGGATATGATTCGTAAACGCTTTTAGTCTCTAATATTTATTTACGGTATTGGCTTTTACAAAGATTTAGTACGTATTTCTTTTGCATTGCATATTACATATTACATTAGTTTTAATCGCCGGTGCCCGTTACGTTTGGGTGGAGCACAAACTCCTGAAAAGCGTTGCCACAAACTAATTAGAGTTTTCTTCAAAAGTAGCGTGGCTCAGGCATAGGCGCCACCCTATAGTTACCGGAATAATAAACATGGTTTTAATGTGCTGACCTGAAAAAGACCAGAAACAGTAGATATAATAAATATATCAGCAAAGAAGAAACGTCTAGACGTTTCTAACACGGTTTTTATCAGCGGTGCATTTCATAGAAGGTTTGAGTTCAACAGTTGTTACGTGCACCGGTACACCTGTACACACACACACACACAACACACACACAACACACACACAACCACACGACACGCACGCAACGCACACAACAACACACACCACAAACACACACACACACACACACACACACACACACTCTCGCTCTGCGCTCTCGCTCTCCTCTCTCTCTCTCTACCACACACACACACGCTATAAAAATTGGATACTATCTATCTAACTGTCCGTCTATCCAGCCGGCATATCTAGCGAATCGATCTATCGAGCGATCTATCTATCTATCTATCTAGAGAGAATCTAGCGATCGAGCTATCGAGCGAGCTATCTAGCTATGATAGATAGATCGATCGATCGACATCCAGCGAGCTAATCCAGCATCCATCCGAGAGAAGCTATCAGAGCTCTATCTCTCTCACACACACACACAACACACACACAACACAACACCCAAACACACAAACACCACACACAAATCCATCCACCAGAACCACCGCCACCACACATATACTCCACCTCATCACATCTCAATCCTATCATCCACTAAACCAACACACACACACACACACACAGCATAGATAAAATATAAACCATACTATCTATCTAACTGTCCCGCACCAGCCCCACACACATGACACAAACACACACCCCCACCGCCATCGCCATCAGAGAGCCTCAAATCACGCATCCCACAGATCCCCCCCAAACCGGATACAGCAACACCATGGACTATCAATAACTCGTATGAAACATCTCCTCCTACCACAAACACACACCTTAAAACCATTAATCTAAATCCACCCATATCGTAGCTAGCAATGACACCCCAGTACCACAGACCTCCTCATACATCCACACCATTCCACTGTGGTCTCGTCACCCTGACCACATCACAACTCACCCACCCCGACCCATACAACACACAGTAGACCCACTGAGTCCACACACATACACACACACCATTGATCACGGTTGATTTGCGCTCGTAATGTTCACATCGCGCCAGAGGTGGCACTAGACACTATAGCATCGAACTGACACAAATCGCATCATTCAGTCGAACCCGCGCGCCAAAACAAACTGCTCCAAGCTCCCACTCTTTCACCCATATAAACAATTGGAATGTACATCTTAAAGTGTGTCCACAGAGTTGCACGCCCACGACGCTGCTCGGCATCTGGTTTATCTCGAGCGTTTCACTCGGGGTTTTAAAAAAAACCGTTGTAACCTCTCACCGTCACCGTCAAGGAAGTAGCAGCAATTGTCGGCGTGAGGAGGAAGGAGAAAAACACACCGCGAGATGCAGCTCCGTGTTCCAGCGGCGGAGAGAAACACCAGACGAGCCCCAAAGCGCACGCTTGTGGTGGAGTAAAAAGCCCGTTGAGCGATACCACTGCCCCGTATCTGCGCGTGAGGATGTCGGTGGCGGGATTTAAGAAGCAGCTGCACCAAAGCGAGTCAGGTGAGGGACGCCCGATCGAATGCTGCTGTTGGCATCACTATTATGTATTATCACCACATCATCTGACTGCTGGATGTGATGGGTGGAGATCGGACGCTTCCTGAGAGGTTGACGTGCTTTTGAGTCTGGTTTGGAAATCGAGAGAAACGGAAACGGGAGTCTCGTCGGCACATTGTTTTCCTCTGGTTTAAACTTTGATTCATATGTCGACTTTCGTGCTTATGGAAATGTTGCGAATTTATTTATTTATTTATCTTTTGGTTTAGTATAAGTGTATTTATAGTTTTGCATGACAGGACTTATCGTAATTAAACTTGAGCTTTGAAAATGATAACCACGAGTTGTCGTACGTGAGGGGTTTTGTCCATTAAATTACGTCATTGGTTATAACGTCTGACCGTGGCCAAAAACTAAGCGTATTGATTTTTTTTGCAGTTGTTTGTTTATTCTTGGCACTGATGCTTTTAGGACATAGCCAGTAAACCCTCTCTTTACACACACACACACACACGCACCACTCTCTTTCTCTCTCTATCTCCGTCTCTATGTGCGTCTATCCCGCTTTCTCTCTCTCACACACACACACCACACACACACCACACACACACAAACCACACACACACACACCACACACACACACAACACACCCACCCCCCACACACACACTCTCTCTCTCTCTCTCTCTCTCTCTGTGTGGGATCTTAACATGGACTTTAATGGGAGGCTTTTCACAAGTGTATCTCTCATTGTTCCAGTTGTTTCCCATCGTCCTGTTGTGGAACCTCACGCTGTTCTCAATAACAGTCAGATTTAACCTTTTGTTGCATAAAGTGGAAAATATTCCGTGCCGCCTACGAAAATCCACACTTGTGCACATAAGCTACTGTAGTTCACTGTACTTTTAAAATTCCCATATGAGGAGAATAAACTTTAATAGTCAATGAACTAGATGATGATTACGTGTGTGTTTCGCTCTGGTTGTGTGTGTGTGTGTGTGTGTGTGGATAATAATCGCATGTTGTTATAATCGCATGTTGTGATAATAATCGTGTTGTTACTCACGACGTGATGAAGGACCCAGCGACTCTCCAGTTATTGGCTTGTTTTGCTCATAAACAGTCTGATATAGTCATTACGGAGAAATGATGGGATTTTCCGGGATGGACGGCAGCGTAACGGTAAACGAGACGCCGGTAAGTGGGATTCGCGCGTTCGACTTGAGGAGGATCATGTTATTCTAAGGACTTCAGAGCTTCTTCGGAATAGGAGGAACAGCGAGTGCGATCAGCTGGTTGGCCAGAGTCGTGTTAACCTACGTTCCCAATTCGTACGTATGATGTTAGACTCTTGTCATGGTGGTCACGTGACCTCACAGATGTTCCTAGAAACCACAACCATTTCAACCTGAAGGATTTCACCAGGAATTGCGTTTACGAACTTTGTAAAAGATGCAAAAAAAGTGATGAAAAGTTAGATTCTAGATGAAAGTAAAAGTATGATTTCTATATTGCCCCTCTATCTGTTTGTCTGTCTATCTATCTATCTATCTATCTATCTATCTATCTACTTATCCATCTATCTATCTATCTATCTATCTAGCCATCCAGTCATCTTTCGATCTATCTACTTATTCATCTATCCGTCTATCTAGCCATTCATCCATCCATCCATCCACCCATCCATCCATCTACGTATCTACTTATCCATCCATCTATCTAGCCATCCATCCATCCATACATCTATCTAGCCATCCATCTGTCTATATATCTAGCCATCCATTCATTATTCAATCCATCGATCGATCTATCCATCCATCCATCTATCCTTTCCGTCAGTATATATGTCTATCCATCTATCCGTCCAGGTGATTTCCGGACTTTTCTGTCCTAGCAACAGTGATGTTTGTCCTGACTGTCGCATTTGGGTCACTGTGGTTTGAGTTTATTTAGCATCTGTGATAGTTTACAGGAAGTGGATCTTTTCCGCAGTGTTTATTAAGGTCGGACGAGTAAGTCACTGACTTCTGCGCACATACACAGCTGATGCGATTATTGGAACATTGATTAACAAAAGTTCTATCTGTAACAATATTAAATAGCTGAATGTAGCTATTGTGGAGTTTATATTGGAAATTGTGGAGTTTTTAAAATTAATTTAATGTCGCATTATAATAATTCTCTTGGGAATTTTACTTTTTTTTTTGTACTCCCAAAAGCAAATCAATTTAGTATTACTTCTTGTCCTATTTTGTAAATATTTGTCATTTGTAATAATCATATCATTATTGATCAGGGCATATTGATCCCAGACTGGCTGTTTATTACTGGCATTTGTTCAGCTTTGACACAGGAATGGTTTTACAGTAAGTGGGCGGAGCTACTGAATATGGAGCCGACTGATCAGTTTGACTCATGAGTTTCATTTGTATGTGTGTCTATAAATGTATATTATGTATGCTATTACAATGTAATTATTTATATTATTGTAATTAATATATGTACAGTATTTGTGATTCAGATATGGACTGTTCCATTGAACGTCCCTGTCCTTAGATCACAATTGGTTTAATCCAGTGATGCGCTGTTAGCTTGTTAGCACAATAATTGCTAGCATAACCGACGGTTGTAGTTTACGCTGTAGTGAGCACACCTTATGATTTTGTAGTTTTGTGTGTGTTAATGTGCGATAAGCGATGAATTACTCTGGTAGTCTCAAACCGTATTACATTTAAGATTTAATAAAAATAATATTAATTAATATTTCTCATTTTAGCGTCATTTGTAAATTGTTTAGTATTGTTCTATACATGGAACACACCTTTCCCGGGTAATTGCAGGTGTGTGTGTGTGTG
>CM051504.1:12894592-12908183 GCA_028031935.1 Paedocypris micromegethes
GTGTGTGTGTGCAGCCTCCAGAGCCAAACTGGGAATGCTGAACACGGTGTGTAAGATGCGGGGTCAGGTGAAGGTGACAGGTTACCCGCAGACAGAGGGGCTTCTGGGAGACTGTATGCTGCGCTACGGCCGAGAGCTCGGAGAGGAGTCTGCTTTCGGTAAAGTTCACACACACCAGCATCTATCTATCTGTCTCTCTCTCTCTCTCTCTCTCTCTCTCTCTCTCTCTCTCTCTCTCTCTCTCTCTCTCTCTATCTCTCGCTGTCTTTCATTCACTCTTTTAAAAAGTGAAGTGAAGGGAGTTTGTCAGTGTGGCCACTAGGAGCAATATTGAAACCATTTAACAAGCTCTCACTCGTTTTTTCTTGTCTTTAAACGCTCTCTGAGATGTGTACTTTATTCTCTCCCCCCGTCCTGTGTTTCTCTCCTCTGTTATTCGTACCTTCAGTCTCGTTAATTTCCTTTCACTCGTTTCCTTGTCTGCTTTCCCCTTTTCTCTTTTTCATGTCTTATTCTTTCTCTTTTTTTATTGGATGTGTAGCTCTCAAACTGTATGTTCCTGAAATATGGTACATTATTTGCCATATAAAAAACAATTATGTAAATGTATGAATTTAAACAAAGGTTATGCAGTATTTTTTATTGTGACGAGGATCTTTTTGCTTTTAACGTTTTTGCTTGGTCATAATTTCAAGACTACATTTATCAGCACTTTACAATTGTGAATCTTTACTTCTTTATTTTTAAAACACTTTACTAACTTTAGTTCTTTAAAACTGTGTCTTTTAACTATATAATGTCCAAACCAGGAAATAATATTTTCATCCAAACCTTGCATCCTCGTGTGGTTTCAGGCTCTGCGCTGACGGACATCGGTGAAGCTATGAAGCAGATGGCCGAGGTGAAAGATGCTCTGGATATTAGCGTGAAGCAGAACTTCATTGACCCGTTGCAGACGCTGCAGGACAAAGACCTGAAAGAGATTGTGGTGTGTGAATATCTGTGATGATCATCGACTCCACAAATCGTATCGATATATTGAGGAGAGTAAATCAGGGTCAACACCAACGTTCCTCGGGCACCAGGACGCCCACAAGGACCATATGAGTCGCCCTCGGCCTTTCTAAAAATAGCTCATTGTAGCGGCAAATCATCAGTTTATTTTAAGTATTAATGCATCAATTAATTATTAAGTGTTTATTAATAATGATATTTAACACAATAATTATCAGCACTATAGAATCGACCAATTTTTTAAAATAGCTCGTAGTGGCGCCAAATCATCAGTTTATTATTAAGTATTAATGCATCAATTAATTATTAAGTGTTTAATAATAATGACATTTAATACAATAATTATCAGCACTATAAAATCAACCAATTTTTTTAAATAGCTTGTCGTGGCGGCAATTCATCAGTTTATTATTAAGTATTAATGCATCAATTAATTATTAAGTGTTTAATAATAATGACATTTAATACAATAATTATCAGCACTATATAATCAACCAATTTTTTAAAATAGCTTGTCGTGGCGGCAAATCTTCAGTTTATTATTAAGTATTAATGCATCAATTAATTATTAAGTGTTTAATAATACTGACATTTAATACAATAATTATCAGCACTATATAACCAAACAATTTCTAAAAATAGCTCATCATAGCGGCAAATCATCAGTTTGTTATTAAGTATTAATGCATCAATTAATTATGAAGTGTTTATTTATAAAGACATTTACCCACAGTGATTATCAGCACTGTAAAATCATGTAACAATGTAAACAATGAAATCAACAACATGGTGATCATTATTTATTAAACAAACATTTTTAAAATAGAATGCTTTTTATTAAAAAGATGTTTTATTTTTAGTGTTATTTTTATTGTTTTTATTGTTTATTGTTGGTGATCACTATTTATTAAACTAAGTATTTATAATAGAATGCTTTTTGTTGTCATTGCATCACAGGGTTATAATGAAATCAGTGTTGCTACTCTTGCTAAAAATACACACTGAATTAGTAAATGCAATAACTAAATAAAATACGGTAAATTAAATTATGAAATAAATACATTAATAAAACATAGTTATATTGAACAAATAAATATTTTCAAACTGGCTGTTTTTTTTATTAATGGTTACAAAAAAGATTGGTGCCCCCTGCTCTATATAATGTAGAGAAGCATTAAGCGTGATTCAAGTTTCACGCCCCCTTGTGGTCACTTCTAGTATTCAGCCCAGATATTGCACTGAAAATACATTATTTTAAATGGTTAACATTACTCGAATATTATGGTTCTCGTATATTTTATTAGAAGAAATTATATTTATATTAAATGTATTTTTATTGTCTTTTAATATTTCAGATGTTATTACTATGATGTCATTTTTCGTCTCTAATTATTTGTCTCTTTGCTTTAATATTAATAAAATTGGTGTATTTTGTGATTTTGTGACAGCTCTGTCTTTTATCGTCTCTCTGACAGCACCATCTGAAGAAGCTTGAGGGTCGTCGGTTAGACTTCGACTACAAGAAGAAGCGCCAGGGCAAGATTCCGGACGAGGAGGTCAGACAAGCCGTGGAGAAGTTTGAGGAGTCCAGGGATCTCGCAGAGAGGAGCATGTTCAACTTTCTGGAAAACGATGTGAGAAACAATCAAAATCAAAATATGATCTAATTCGTACAATCACGTACATATACGTAGAAAAAAGTTTCTTTGACTTTGACAATCATTCAGAATCAGTAAAATTTGTAAATAAGATGCAGATAAAATTCACCTTTTGAACACTGTGATGTCGTTTTTCACCTCTAGGTAGAGCAGGTGAGTCAGCTGTCGGCTTTAATCAAGGCGGCGCTGGATTATCATCAGCAGTCTCTGGAGATCCTGAAGGAGTTCGACAGAAAACTCCAGAACAAGTAATAATAA
The DNA here is from genome assembly GCA_028031935.1 of Paedocypris micromegethes. NCBI lineage: Eukaryota > Metazoa > Chordata > Actinopteri > Cypriniformes > Paedocypris > Paedocypris micromegethes. The sequence goes on from CM051504.1 coordinate 12,897,523, forward strand.
TGGCAAACTGCTAATACCTGTGGCTTGTTTTTTCTCTGTCAGTAACAATAATCATTAATCCTACTTTATATGCTAAAATAATCTGTTCCAGAGCCAAAGACCCTAAAATATTATTTTGCATGTTTGTGATGATGTATTGGGAGTTTTATTTTTTTTTTGCCAATTTAGATGTTGCTATTTTAACTTGATGTCTGGGAATCGGATAATAATTACTTTTTTTCCTAACCCGAATAATATTGTTCGGATGTTGTGACCAGAATCATTATATTTGAGTAAATATAGTTTATTTAAATATAACATCCCAAGTAAATTTAAAAACAATTTATTGTGCGCCTAAGTTTCACAAATATTAATACAAAATATTCGAGATTGGTGGGGAAATTATCTTAAACTTACACTGAAGAAAAACAAACAGATTCAACAATTGATTCATATTCATTTGCTGCTTCAGCTCTTAAAGAGACAGAGACGCGTGTCAGGAAGCTGCAATCACAGTGAGACAGAATCCAGTAAAACACTTGTTTCATACGTGTGTTGATTTTATTTTCGCAGGATTTCCACAGCGAACAGTCGCCCCAGAAAAGAGTTCAAGCCAAAACCTGTTGTGTCCAGTTCAGAGACCAGTGAAAACACACAGCACAACGGAGTGAGACACACCTCATCTGTCAAGACCACAGGTAACACACACACACACACACACACACACCTCATCCGTCAAGATCACATGTAGCACACACACACACCTCATCTGTCAAGACCACAGGTAACACACACACACACACCTCATCCGTCAAGATCACATGTAGCACACACACACACCTCATCTGTCAAGACTACAGGTAACACACACACACCTCATCTGTCAAGACCACAGGTAACACACGCGCACACACTTCATTCATCAAGATCACATGTAACACGCACACACACACATCGTCTCTCAGGTATTAGATTATCAACATGTGTGTTTGTGTGTTTTTTCTGTTTCCATTTGTCGGTGTGTGTAATGTGTATTAACGCATATGTGTGTTCTGCACGGCTTCATGTTTCTCTGTCCTTCACAGACGTTCACGTCAATCACACTGGAAACGGGAAAAGTAGGTGCTAATGTTTGATTTTTACCATATACCATCATATATATACCATATGTATTAATAAATTAAAGAATACATTCATAAAAATATTATTTACAGTATGTGTAAGATTCTGAGTCGAATGCTATGGTTTTGTGTGTGTGTGTGTATATCTGTGAGTGCGTGTGTGTGTGTTCTACGCATCATCTCTGTGTGTGTGTGTGTGTGTGTGTGTGTGTTTCACGTCTGATGTCATTCTTGTACTCAGTCGATGCGTTCACACACTCCAGCTCCATAAGCGGCGTCACGTGGCCCGAGCGCTTTCAGAGTAAAGAAGGTGAGTAGTGAAGACACCGTCAAGATTTACACAGGAAACTTTACTGTGACTGTCTATAAACAATGTTTTAAACATACACTCAGACTCTTTGAAATCTTCCAGAAACTGTCACTAAAAAACAAAAGTCTATGGTTATTTATTTTGTTACCTTTTGAGTTGTTTTTTTTTTTTACATTTGGTCCAACGTTCTTGATGTTATTCAGCACGGCAGTTATTTTACTTTTTAATGTGAGAGCGATAGATCTACGGATGGACTGACAGACAGACGGATGAATATATCAGTGTTTTAACGTGTGCTGCAGAGACGCTCACGCATTACTATTACATTGCGTCATTTACCATTCAATTTATTTACCTTTAAAGCAATACGTAATATGTGTTGTTATATTGCTGTTTGACAACATGATTTTCAGGGTTAAATATTTAAAATTAAGTAAATATCCAGAATATCCACAAGTAAATTGATGTTGAGTTGAAATGATTCTATCATTTTTTATCACTAAGTTACTGGAAAACTTGTTTTGTTTATAAATAGTGTGTTTATTGTCTGTGCTGAACTGAAAATTTGTGGGGTAATAAATTCGTGGAATGACATGCCTGGCAATTTATGGCGTCATATTTTGCAGGGTTAATTATGCATGTTGATTATTTCTGTATACAAATGACGTAAAGAGAAAGTCGGGTGATTACAAAATGCACCAACGGTTTTCGAACGTTTTTGTTTTAAGTACAATTGTTCTCCGTTCATCTTATCTTTGATTTATTTATAAAAAAAAAATCTAAATAATACAAAGAAATCGGTTACAATTCGACTACTGGTCGGGCCAAAATCTCAAAGTGATCACCTGCAGCCAATGATGGACAAGCGGGGCGTGTCATCACAAATCATAAGAGTATATGTATATGTCAAATTTCAGTTGTTGATGTTCATCAAACAACCATATGTAAGATCTGATGTTTCCTTCAGTTATTTTAAAATCTAGTACTAAACTCTAGTAAAATCTCTACACACTTTTTGTACAAACCGCTGAAACTCGCTAAACGGGTAAACGCAAATATGACAACGTCGCCCCTATGCTACCCATCAAATACCGGATTGACTTCAAAATCCTATTTTAAATGTATCCTTTATAAAGATTTAATCTGTTTTTTAAGCACTCATTGGCCAAGTTCCTCTCTATTTGTCAGAACTTTTCTCTCTGCAAACCTCAGCGAGAACTCTTCGTTCAAACGACCAAAAGCTACTGTCATATAATGCACTAAGTTTACTTTTAATCTTTTAATCTACTACCTGTACCCATTCTTAATGTACTACGTAGTTTTTTTTATTTGCCTACCTCCTTGCCTATTGCACTGCCTAATTGTTGTTTTACATTTAGATTTGGTTTGATTTGTTTTGTCCGTGTCTCGTGCAGTGATGGAGTCGCACCTGGACCAGCCGTGCTGCCGCTCGCTCTACGACTTTGAGCCGGAGAACCAGGGCGAGCTGGGCTTCAAGGAGGGCGACGTCATCATCCTGACCAATCAGATCGACTCTAACTGGTATGAAGGGATGATTCACGGCGAGTCGGGCTTCTTCCCCATCAACTACGTGGAGGTGCTGGTGCCGCTGCCGCAGTGAAGCTCCGCCTCCTCGCTGGGGGTCCGCCTTTCCGCTCACTCAGACTCCGGAAGCTCGGACCAGTACTTATCTTCATCACTCAAACTCTCTTCTCTGTGAAGGCCTTGTTTCCCAGCAAACCTCCAAAGATGCACCGCTGATGTTCGCTCTTATTTCACGCCTCGAATCCGTGTACTGCCGTTTAAATGTTTGGGGGTCACATTTCAGTTTCTTGGCAAGTTGTTGGCCTGGAATAGCCTTCGTTTCTAAGAACAAGGATAGACTGGTCGAGCTTCATGAACGTTCTCTATTTCTGGCCATTTTGAGCATCTGATTGACTCCACAAATGTGAAGCTTCAGATTCTCAAGCTGCTGAAAAAGTCAGTTTTAAAGCTTCTTTAACCAGCTAAACAGTTTCCAGCAGCGCTAACATGATCAAACAAGACTTTTACAATCATCCATTATCCTTCTGACACCATTAGCAAACACATTGTGCCATTAAGACACTGGAGTGACAGTTGCTGGAAATGTTCCTCGTCACACTTATGTAGATATTGGACCAAAAACCAGACATTTACAGATGAAATAGTTATTTACCACATTAGCAATGTACAGAGTGTGTTTCTGGTTTAAAGTTATTTTCATTGACAAAATTAGTGCTTTTCTTTCAAAAGTAAAAACATTTCAAGTGACCCCAAACCTTTGAGCGGTAGTGTACACGAGCACGACGTTTGTACATTTTTAGCGGCAAGTTCCAAATGTGAATAAGAAGAAAAGGTTTGTTTGTGCTGTAATGCAAATCGCTGTTCACATTCACGGTAATGTTTCAAACAGGACTTGCAAACGGTTGATCTATGTACGTAGACTGTATATAAACACACATTTAATTTATCTGAGGGATAGATGACACGCAGATAGACAAGCAGTTAGACAGGTCTGTGCAAGCGTTTTATAGTTTGTGTTGATAGATTCATAGACGGACAGATGGATGGATGGACAGACTTCTATATTTTATAAAGATAGACAGGTAGATAAAAAGACAAGGCAAATAGACGCACAAACAGATTAACAGACAAAAATAGACAGACTGACAGATAGATAGATAAACGGACATAAATATAAATGGATATTTTGACATTTGAAAGGACAGAATGACGAACAGATATTGAAAATGGACAGTCGGAAATGTCTGTAGAGAGACAGACAGACATAAACGTATTGACAAATTCACATATGTATAAATAGACAGACAAAAATGTAGACAGAGAGACAAATATACGTATAGATAGAGAGAGAGACAGACATGAATAGACAGACTAAATTATAGACGGAGAGAGACCTATGAATAGACAGACAGTCAAATATATAGACAGACATAAATGTAGACAGCGTGACAGACGGACATATAAATCGACAGACAAAAATTTAAATGGAGAGACAGACAAATATAGACAGAAAAATATATAGACAGAAAGACAGACATAAATAAAGACTGAGAGACAGACAGACAAAAAATAGACTGAGAGACAGACAGACATAAATATAGAGAGCGAGACAGACAGACATAAATCGACAGACAAAAATATAGATGGAGACAGACAGACAAAAATATAGATGGAGACAGACAGACGTAAATCGACAGACAAACATATTGATTGAGAGAGACAGACCTATAAATAGACAGACAAATGTAAATATAGACAGCGAGACAGACAGACATATTAGTTGACAGACAAAAATATTGATTGAGAGAGACAGACCTATAAATAGACAGACAGACGTAAATATAGAGAGCGAGACAGACAGACATATAAATCGACAGACAATAATATTGATGGAGAGAGACAGACTATAAATAGACTGTCTATTTATAGTCTGTCTATTTATAGTCTGTCTATTTATAGTCTGACAAAATATAGATGGACAGAAACAGACCTATACATTTTCAGACAGGCAAAATTATATTTCTAAAGAGAGAGAGAGAGAGACTGGTGTGGATTTGCTGGTGAAGAAGGGTTTTCTCCGTCAGTGTTGTTCTTTCTGAGCCGTGACTGATGAATGTGTTTACAGACGCTGGTGAGCATCACTGAAGCTCCAGAGTCTCTCGCTCGCTGCTTTTACCTGTAGTAGCTTCTTTTTAAACGTTGCACTTTTTACGGCTGGACTTGGTTTTTTCTGCCTCACTGAGAAACACACCGTGTGTGTGTGTGTGTGTGTGTGTGTCTTCAGGAACGTGTCTTGGACTTTCGATACTGGCCTTTCTTCAGCCGCCGTTCTTTTGTCACGATGCAGGTTTTTTGTATTGTTGTAATGACTCTGACGTGTCTTTATATCAGAACTGCTGTTTATTGTGATATTTCAAGCCATGTCCGGTGTCGCTCTTGCTATTTTTATGAGTATGTCGAGTGCAGGACACGCCGTCACCGTTAAGTCATTCCTACTTTTGCTGACTTTTAATTTGTGGTTTTCTTTTTTATTTTGGTGTCAATATTTTCTGGTAGAATAAAGCAGCTGGAGAGCAAACTGGTCGAGTACACTGCAAAAATTAAATTCTTGACAAGCTACTAAATCATGAAATTAGACAATAAATTAAAATTAATAAATAAAATACATTTTTATTTTTCTTACAAGATAAATGAACTAGCTTAGAATTAAAAGTGAAAATTACTTTGCTTTTTTCAAGAATTACTTTGCTTATTTCAAGAAAATAGGATTTGAATTATCTTGCCTAGAAAAAAGTGCTAATTTGGTTTTACACTAAATTGAGACATTTTTCAAAGTAGACATTATTTTTTAACACAGAACTTTATGAAACAAGAAATGTCAAGTGAAATGTATTTATTTTAATGACACAATCTTTCTCAATTTAAGAAACTAGCTACTTTTTTTATATTAAAGCTAATGAGAACAAGAACTGAAATGCGGAAACAAATCTACCGTGTAACAAGATTCTTTGTCTTGTTTTAAGTCGTCTTACCAAGTTACATTTTCTCACCCCATTGGCAGATAATTTTGCTTGATCAATATTTATTGACTCTATTTGCACTGGAATTGAAATTTCATTTGAACAGCGTAGTAGTAGAAAAACTTTATTCCCGTCACAAACTTTGGTTCAAATGCTTTTCCTACCTCTTGTCATTTCAAGCGTCTGTTCACCGTGACTCACGCCAGAACTTCACAGATGAATAATGGACATTTTTCTTCCATACAGATGAATAATGGACATTTTTCTTTTTTAAAAACTATTTTTTCCTCCATTGTGTTGGTCTTGAACTAAGACAAGCGCTATATGAATAAACTTGAACTTGCTCCTGAAAATACGTTTACAATGAAAAAATAAATTCCTGACAAACCAAAAAATCTTGAAATTACTCAATAAATCATGTTTTTTTTCTTACACGATCAATTAGTGTAGAATTAGGAGTGAAAGATTAATTTTCTGGTTTCAAGAAAATGGGATCTCATCCCATAGACAGATAATTTAAGTCTTTATTACTGGTTTTGTTTTTTATTTTCTTATTTTTTCAGGTGCGTTTTTTGCAGTGTAGAAATAATTTAATAATTTGAAAACAATTCCAAAGACAAGACACGGCTCAGTGGTAGAGAGTCGGACTTGCGAACCACAGAAGAATCTGATCTGATCTTTCTGTAAGTCGCTCAAACAAAAGCAAAACGGGAAGACGAGACACGATCCAGCTCAATGTAGATCAGTAGAATAACGTCCTTGTATTCCCGACTCCTGGCGTGAGGAACCACTGTGAGTCTGTTTGCTCTCCGGCTGCATGTCCACGCAAAGCTGTTTGTAGATGTCGCCAATGAATCTGTTGCTTAAATAAACGAGAAAATCCGTCCATTAAAGGTGGAGATTTTTTTTCTTCTTCTTCCTCAACTCTCAACCAACTTCTTTAACCTCTTGAGATCCGAGCTCTGAAATGACATTCTTTGAAAGTTTCACTTGGCTAGTTGGGCTTTTAGAAGCAGAATAAGCGTCATTTTTTTTTTTACATGATTAAGTGTTGGAGATATTACGTGAGTGATTACTAAATATTTACGCATGTTCATCTATCTTTTGCGTCTCACCTAAGCATCGCGCTCATAATTTTCCGTAAATAACGAGTTCAAACACGTCCTTCGTAAAGACCTCGCACATCAGCCCACAGAGCTTCCGTCCGAATCTCCGCCACGTTCGATAAAACCACGAAATGCGCTTGGACGATTGGACCACGACAACACGGTGGATGCGTTTCAGCACGTCCCTTAATTTAGGGTTCATTTTGTGAGGCGCAGTACACAGACGTGGACACCAGGACCCGGCAGGTCAAGACTTCTTCTTGCCACGTCTCTCCATCTAAATCCACACCTCGCTGCTCCGCGCTTTCGATTCTTTGCTCTTGGCTTTCCCGGCCTCGGAGATCTCGTCGTTCCCGGCGCAGGTCCAGTCGGGCTGATGGTCCACCACCAAGTTGAGCGTCGGGAGCGAGGAGGTGGCGTCCGGGAAGGCTGACTCCGCCCCCACGGACCTCCTGATGGCCTTCCAGCCCAGATGGTTGAGCTCCAGGAAGTTGAGCAGGACGCAGAAGACGCCCACGCCGAACATGAACAGCAGGAAGACGGTCTTCTCGGTGGGCCGCGAGACGTAGCAGTCCACCCGCTGGGCGCAGGGCCATGCGGTGCAGACGAAGTGCGCGGGCACGCGGAAGCCGAAGAGCCGCCACTGGGCCACCACGAAGCCCACCTCCAGCAGCGCGCGGAAGCAGACGTGGCAGGCGTAGAAGGCGGAGGGCCCGTGGAGCCGGCGCGAGGGCCAGGCCAGGGTGTGCCAGGTGTAGACCACGAAGCAGAGCGAGGGCGTGGAGACGCTGATGATCTGGAAGACCCAGAAGCGCGGCTGGGAGATGGGCGAGAAGGCGTCGTAGCAGACGTTGGGGCAGCCGGGCTGGAGGGTGTCGCAGACGAACATCTCGCGCTCGTCCGTGTAGACGTCCTCCGTGGCCACCGCCACCACCAGCAGGCGGAACACCACCATGACGGTCAGCCACAGGCGGCCGATGATGGTGGAGTGCTGGTGCACGGCGTCCAGCAGCCTCTTGAGCAGCGTCCACTCCGTCATGTCTGGCCTCCTGAAGCTCAGCCCGTGGAATGGCTCGCCCTGCGCTCTCATGCTCCGGCTGTGGCCCATCACTGCTGCTAGACATCTCCTTCTCCTGACGAGATAAGCTCCGCTGGACGCTGCTCACGTGACACGCCGCCCGCCCGATAACACGCTCTCTTCTGAGGGACGCGCGCTTAAAAATACGCCGCTGATAGTGGAGCATCTGGGCACAGCTGCTTGTCTGGTCATCGTCAGGAGTGGACGACACGGCGTGTGTGTGTGTGTGTTTGCATTCTTCTATTTTTATATGCCGTTTGTTTATTGAAAGTGTGTGTGTGTGTGTGTGTGTGTTTATATTTCTATATTTTTATTTCCATAGTATTTATGTTTATAGTATATTTTCTATATATAGTATTTATATTTCTATATTTAGAAATATGTATATTGCAAATATACGTTGAATTGTATATATTGATAAATAACTATGTGTGTGTGTGTGTGTGTGTGTTGTCTGGCCATCGTCAGGAGTGGACGACACGGGGTGTGTGTGTGTTTATGCATTTGTCTATTTTTATATACAGTTTGTTTATTAAAAGTGTGTGTGTGTATTTTGAAATATGTATATTGCAATATACATTAAATTGTATATATTGATAAATAAGTATGTGTGTGTGTGTGTTTATGCACTCATCTATTTTTATATACAGTTTGTTTATTGAAAGCGTGTGTGTGTTTATATTTAGAAATATCTATATTGCAAATATACGTTGAATTGTATATATTGATAAATACGTACGTGTGTGTGTGTTGTCTGGTCATCGTCAGGAGTGGACGACACGGTGTGTGTGTGTTTATATTTAGAAATATGTGTATTGCAAATATTCATTGAATTGTATATATTGATAAATACGTACGTGTGTGTTTATGCATTAATCTATATGAATACACAGTATATTTGTTGAAAATGTGTGAGTTTATATTTAGAAATATGTATATTGCGAATTTGTTAGCATTTATAAATAAGGAATTGATAAGGAATATATATTGATATATACGTATGTGTGTGTGCTGTCTGGTCATTGTCAGGAGCGGACAACACTGTCACATTTACATATACAGTTTGTATATGTAAATAATTTAGCAATTGACATGTAAAATTCACAGCATATGTAAATAAACAGACGTGTGATTTTGTTATATAGTGCATACGTATAGTGTATGTAAGTAATGTATACGTATGTATTTTTTATATAAAAAGTCACACACACACACACACACACACACACACACACACACACACACACACACACACACATGTATGTATTTCTATAGTTAATTATATTGCTTGTGCGTATTTCGATTCTTCGTTTGTTTTGCAGTGACGGTTAAATCTCCTCTCATCCGTTCACACTTCACACAGGAAGTTTTTCTTTCTGCTTTTTCATCCGATGCGGTTTCATTCCCACCATAATCCCCCGGTGTCTGGGTTTCCTCGCCTCGTCTCGGAGGTGTCAAAGGAATTATTCAGCCCTGCACGCGGCTCATGACCAAATACACAATGATGTGCGTCTCCACCGGCCGGTCTGTCCGACAGCTTGGCCGTGAATTGCAGACAGGATTAGTGCCAGACGCTCACAAAGAGAGAGAGAGGAGAGGGATTCTCCTGCTTCACTTTCACTTCATCTTACGTTTGACGAAACACTTTTTTTTTTTGGTTTTGTTTTTAAACAATAATGTGATCAACGCTCAGAAGTGCCTGGCTCATTTTTTGTTTATTTTTTATTTATTTGTTCTTCAACGGAATATTTTTTCATAATTTTTCAACACGATTGAACAATGGACATTTTTCCCTCTTTCAAAACGATTTTTCCCTTATTCCGCATAGCGACTTTGCGTTGGTCGGATACTAAGAGAAGCGCTGTATAAATTTGACTTTCAAAAATTTTATTTTTAGGGGCTGATAAAAAAAAACTTGAACTTGAACAGACCCTCAAAATGTATTATTTTTCATGAAATGCATTTCACCTCCACTTAATGGTTCTCGTTTTCTAAGGTTCAATTAGAAAGTCAATTTTCTGGCACATCTTTCAGGAACATTCGTTTAATTCCTGACACCCCCTCTCCTCCAAAAACAATTCATTTAATTGTTCCTTTAATTTACTTTTTTATTTTTTAACATAGGTTTTGTTTCAGAATAACATCTAGAAACTGTAGCATCCGCTTCACTCTTCTTTATTGCGATTGCTTATAAATCCACAGCTTTTTTTGTGTCTTTTCACAGTATTTTAAATGAAAGTCGTCACAATGTTGCAGTTTAAGTGCCATTTCCGTTGCTAATGAAAGGAGCCCCTCTGAGGTCTGTCTTCGGACCAATCAACTTCATTTGGTCCAGTTCTCAAAACGCTTTGTACGACCTCGCAATAAAACTCTGACAATAGATATATTGTATTTACGAGAATATAAGCACCTGTTTTTTTTTCTTTCTTTTTCCAATTGTAACGGCTGAAAAACTTGAATATATTATTTTTTTATTATTAAAAAAAAAAAAAAGACATTAAA
>CM051504.1:12914648-12939183 GCA_028031935.1 Paedocypris micromegethes
TTTTTTTGCGTTTTTTTTTTAAATCAAGGGATTTTTCACTGGTCTTCCTCTCCACATCACTAAATGCTTTTAAATCTATAACTACAACTCGTTTTAACTCTTTCGCTTCTGACTGATACTGAGCACATATTTTCGGAATAGTTTGTTGGCGTTGAATGATTTTATGATTATGTGTGTTTCTTGATGAACCGGGCGTGTCCCTGCAGTGGTTGACGGCGCCGTCCATGCAGCATCAGAGGCGGAGCCTGTGTGGCGACGCCCTCTGCTTCCTGTTCATCACTCCGCTGGCGGCTCTGTCGGGCTGGTTGTGTGTGCGGGGAGCCGTGGATCTCTACTACAGCAACACCATCCAGGCCGCGGGGCTACTGATGCTCACACTCACACTCCTCACCATCTACCTCTTCTGGACCGCAGTGAGTACAGCATCATCACTCACTCTCTCTTACACTCTGTCTGTCTGTCTCTCTCACTCTGTCTGTCTCTCAATCTCTCTCTCTCTCTCCTCTCTCTCTCTCTCTCTCCACCACTCTCACCCCCCCCCCCCTCTCTCACACTGTCTGTCTCTCTCTCACTCTCTCTCCTCTCTCTCTCTCTCTCTCACTGTCTCTGTCTCTCTCTCTCTCTCTCTCTCTCTCTCTGTCTGTCTGTCTCTCTCTCTCTAACACTCTGTCTCTCTTTCTAACACACTCTGTGTCTCTCTCTTTCTCTCTCTGTCCTTCCCTCTCTCTATCACTGTCTGCCTCTCTCTCTCTCTCTCTCTCTCTCTCTCTCTCTCTCTCTCTCTCTCTCTGTCACACTCTGCCTCTCTCTATTTGCATCTTTCACTGTGTTTGTCTATCTTTCTCTGTCTGTCTGTCTGTCTGTCTCTTATTTAAATGCATATATGATTCCGTGCTCTCTTAAATATTTATAACTCAAGTAATATCTTTTATATAAATATTTATGCTCTCTCAATTTTTAACCCTCCTATTATGTTCGCGTCAAACTGAACCGTTTTCAAAGTTTAATTATTTTTTTTTTTACTAAAAAGTATTTTTTTTTTCCACTTTGATAAAGGGTCACTTTTTGTTTGGGTCAAATTGACCCGTGTTAAAAGTTTAAAAATAAAGAAAAATACTTAAAAGTATGTTTTCACTTGTCTTTATTTATGTCTTCATTTGTCGTTATTTGTTTCTTTGCAACAATGAGACATAATACACCACACACACACACACACACACACACACACACACACACACATAATAATAATACATAATAAAAGTCCCCCGAGCCAAATTAACTCGCGTACATTATTAACGTAATAAAATTAACGAGCAAATAAACCGTCCATTAATTGCGTGTATTTCCGTTGACTGGTCAATATCAAGTGGATGTGATGGTTCTGTCCGGCAGGTTTCTCTACGGTACCACGTTCACCTCTTCAGGACGTGGAACGAGACCAATCCCAGCGTCCGCCTGCAGATTCCTCGCACTGGGACCAGCAGCCACCACCACCACCACCACCAGCACCAGCAGCAGCACAGGAAAGCCTTTCTCACCGTGCACTTTTTCTGCAAACACGAAAACAAGGAGACTGGAGTGTGAGGATTCCGGATCGGGAATGTGTCGGAACCTGCTGGATTGATTTGTTTTGACGCCGATTCAGCAGAAGCGTTTATTTTGGGGACAAAAGTTAAAGTTTAAAGTGGCAATGTGGATCTGGAGCGACTGGAATATTCTTGATTTTTGTGAAATATTTGGACATTTTCAGACGAATCAGACTTGACGGATAATCTGTGATAATGTTTGACGTGTGAGATCTCAAGGAGAAACAACTGCGTATATATTACTCATGAATATTAATTAAGTAATGCGTCTAATCTTGAACTGTATTTCTGTAGTTAGATCAGACAATCGCTAAGTAAATGTTAATTGTGAAGGAAAGTTTATTGTTCTTCCTCAACATGAACTGACCTTTTCCTCTCTTTAATTATATTGAGTGTGTGTGTGTGTGTGTGTTTTGTATTATCTATACACACGCCAGCATTGTACATAATATTAATTTCATGTTAACGTTTTTGGCATCAAAAACATTAAAATAACCCCTACATTGTGTTTGCGGATGTTAAAGCAGGTATGTTTTTTAAGGCTTCTTTTGTTCATTTTTCTTTCTTTTACTGAAAAATGGATTTGTGTCGTGATTTGATAAACGTTTAACTTGTGTGGTTGTTTTGTACCAGCAGAGGGCGCCAAAACTCTTTCCTGATTTTACCGGTAAATTATTTCTTCATTTCATGAAAGAAACGTAATTTCTTTTTTCCTCTTGCCTTCTCTCTCCTTTTCCTTTTTTCACTCTTTATCAGTCTACTACTCTCTGTTTTTTATTTTGTCTTATGTTTCTTTTCCAGCATTGTCACCCTGTCTTTCTCTTCATATCCCTTCGATCTCTTTCTCTTTCTTCTCTCGCTTATTGTATATTTTTTTCTCACTTTATTTTTGCTTTTCTCTCTCCATCTTTCTCTTTCATCCTCTCTTTCTCCGTTGTCTCCTCTTTCCTTTCCTCTCCTACGCTCTCTTTTTTCCTCTTTACTGTCTCTCTCATTCCCTCTCTTCTCTCGCTTAAGTGTATTTTTCTTTAATTTCTTTTTTTTTGCTCTCTTCATCCTTCTCTTTCCCTCTCTCTCACCCTCTCTTCGTTCTTTCTCCATTTCCTCTTTTTCCTTTCTTCTCTCTCTTGCTCTCTGTACTTCTTATTCCTCTGTACTCTCTCTCTCTCTCTCTCTTTCTTCTCTCGCTTATTGTATTTTAGTTTTTCTCTCTCTTTCTTCTATCCTTATCCTTCTCTTTCCCCTTCTCTTTCGTCCTTTCTCCGTTTCCCCCTCTTTCCATTCTTCTCTCTCTTACTCTGCGTACTGTTTTCCTCTGCTCTCTCTCTCTCTCTCTCTCTCTCTCTCTCTCTCTCTCTCTCTCTCTCTCTCTCTCTCTCTCTCAAATCTCCCCTCTCATCAAATCTCTCTCTGAACCAATTTTGTGGTTTTTGACAATTTACGCATAAACAATGTACATTTTACGCGTTTGACTTGTTAAAAATCCGATGACGAAGCAATATTGACTCGTGTGATTCAATTCAACTTCGTTATTGGTTTATTGGCTGCAGTTCCGCGCTCGTCCGCCAGACGTCGCGCTTTAGTCACGCTGTGGCCGATCAGCTTTTAGCGCAGTAACTTCTGTCAGATCGGATCACTCTCTGGCGGCTGAACACACGGGGCGAGTTCGCTCTCGTCCACGCCGCGATCCGTCTCCACGCTGCCCGCCGGCGATCAGGCGTCTCCCCGCGGTCTTCTGCGATGTGAGTCCCCGCAGGTACAGTAAGCGGCGTCGCGTCTCCCCGCACCTGCGCGGTAAAGTCTCGCCGAGTTCCGGACCCGCGATCGCCGTCGCCGAGCAACTTTCATCGCTCGTGAAATGGGATATTTTTTACCTCACGTTTCGGTTTTTCTTATCGGTTCCGGTCCGTTTTTTTTTGTTTTTAGATTTGGATTCAATCTCCTCGCCGCTGGAGCAGAATCGGCTCCGTTCCGAATTTCTCGCTCGTTTGGGCGATTTTGACGAGCGGTTCCGATCCGATTGGTGTTTTAAAGTGTTCGCTCTGCTTCATCTCCAGACCAGAATCAGACTGACATCAATCACCGGGCAGATCTGGAAGAAGATGCTGAGTATGGAGAGATTGGTCCTGATGCTGGTGCTGATGCTGATGTGCTCGACTCCTCAGGTTGGTCTTTCTGTCTCGTGTCTCAACGCAAAGTTTAGAATTTGACTTTTTACAACTCGTGTGGACTTTCCGGATAAACTACAACCGCTATGTTTCATACTGGGATTCAAACTTCTCTATTTATCTATTCATCTCATCGGTCTCCTATTCTATCCGTCCCTTCGTCCATCTCTGTCTCCCAGCCTATCCATTTATTGCACTGTCCGTCTATCTGTCCATCCCTGTCTCCTAGTCTATCCATCCATCCATCCATCTGTCTGTCCATCTCTGTCTCCTAGTCTAACCATCCATCAATCCATCTGTCTGTCTATCTCTGTCTCCTAGTCTAACCATCTATCCATCTATCTGTCCATCTCTCTCTCTCATGCGATCCATCCATTCAACCATCCCTCCATCCATGTCTGTCTTACAGTCTATCCATCCACCCCTCCATCTGTCTGTCCATCTCTGTCCCTAGTCTAACCATCTATCCATCCATCCATAATTCCTCTGTCTGTCTGTCCATCTATGTCTCACAACCTATCCACCCATCCCTCCATCTGTCTGTCCATCTCTGTGTCCTAGTCTAACCATCTATCCATCCTTTCATCCGTCCGTCCATCTCTGTCTCTTAGT
Organism: Paedocypris micromegethes; assembly: GCA_028031935.1. Lineage (NCBI taxonomy): Eukaryota > Metazoa > Chordata > Actinopteri > Cypriniformes > Paedocypris > Paedocypris micromegethes. The sequence goes on from CM051504.1 coordinate 12,919,015, forward strand.
CTATCCATCCATCTGTCATTCTGTCTGTCTGTATGCCTGTACATCTCCGTCTCCTAGTCTATCCATCCATCTATCTGTCCGTCTCTGTCTCCTAGTCTAACCATCTATTCTTCCTTCCATCCATCCATCTGTCCATCCATCTGTCCAGTCAGTGTTCAGTCTGACTGCGCTCAGCTTGTTTCGTCTCTGCACTGTATTTACTGATGCCCACGTTGAGTGGCGAGGATGCCACGGCGGTCCAGAGGGAGTTCAGTGTTGTGGGCTGAGTCAAATGCCCGCTCGCTGATAAATGATAAGTTCTGAGCATTTGTAAGGTACTTTTCACAGTTTGAACTGTCTCAAAGCGCACGTGTGAATTTGTAAGAGAATTATTGCTTTTTATTCACTTGATCGTCTGGTTGTTGGTGTTTAAGTAAATGGCTGTGATTATGACAAAGACAAAGAGCAGTGAGCAAGCACATGTGCGACAGTGTCGGTAATAAACCTCTCTAATGAGGAACAAACCCTGTGGAGAACCCGGCTCACTGGTGCCAGTCTCCTCTGACATTCTAACACTACACAATCAGTGCGTTGGTTGTTCCGCGCCATTTTAATGATGGTTCCGGAAGATGTTTCCATCCTCAGTGGGGAAAGAGGCGTCTCCATTTCTCCACGTAAACGGCGTCATCAGGTCTACAGAGCTCCAGGAGGCATCATAGAGAAGATCAACCCCAAGCTCCTAGGAGATTCCGCTCGTACGGCACTCGGCGCTCAGGAGAGGAGTGAAACACAGAGAAAACAAAGCAATTAGAAAAACATGAAACACCAATTAAAGATTTTGACAGTTTTAGGAGGTGCAGGTGTGATTCGGTTCCGAGCACTAAACTAGGCAGCCTTTCTATACGATATATTAACTTTTTCTGTAAGTAATTATAACAGGTCAATAAATGCTTCGTTGAAGAGATGCGTCTTCAGTCTAGACTTAAATTGACTCACTGGTACTCGAATTGGACTAGGCAGAGCATTCCATAGTTTATGGGTTGCTAAGTATGCAAATGATCTTCCTCCTTTTTAGAGATTCGCTGTATTATAAGCTGCCCGGAGTTTTGAGTTGTGTAGGCTCGTAGTAAGTGATGAGCTCGCTGAGATACAGAGGAGCTAAACCGTTTAGTGCTTCATGCTTGATTAAAAGAATTTTAAACGGAATGCGATATTTAACAAGTAACCAGTGTAGCGACATTAACACTGGACTAATACGGTCATACTTTATTGTTCTGGTGAGTAATCTAGCAGCTGCATTCTGAACTAACTGAAGTTTATCTATTAGTTTGGCAGCAGAAGCTCCCAGAAGAGCATTACAGTAATGACTGAGGGAGTGTTCCGTCAGCTCGGCCACACGCGAGGAAGCGTCTGGGCTGGTTCCGGCTGAGATGCGGGTAGTTAGCGGCTATATATAGAGGGAAGCTGGTGAATGTTAATGGAGGAGCTGGCATGGGCGCGGATGCCTGCGTAATGTGCAGCACTCGGCCGCGGGACGACGCCTCGTTACACTCAGATCAGCCACCGAACGCACACGCCTTTTGTCCCGAAGCCTGGCGGTGAAACCCGAGCTCTTGCTTTGTGTGCCACGCCAGGCAGGTGGCGCAGTGCACTCTGGGAGAGAGTTTCAGGCCGGAGGAGCCGAGTTTTAATTCGCTAATTTAATTTGGATATAGCTAACCACACTTTCTCTCTCTCTCTCTTTCTTTCTCTCTCGCTCTCTTGATCTACCTCTCTCTCTCTCTCTCTCTCTCTCTCTCTTTCTCTCACTCTTTCTCTCTCTCTCTCTCTCTCTCTCTCTCTCTCTTGCTCTACCCCCCCCCCTCGCTCGCCCCCCCCTCTCCTCTCTCCTCCCACAGTCACTCACTCTCTCTCACACACATGTATTTCATGTACGGGAGTTCTATCAATCTCTCACCCTTCTCTTTTCAGATCACCTGCTTTTATTTTGCCTTAATTTGTCCTTCGGATTAGAGTTCAACCTTTTCTTCTGTAACACTGACAGCTCACGGATGTTAGCTGTGTGTGTGTGTGTGTGTGTGTGTATGTGTGTGTGTGTGTGTGAGACCAACATTTGGTTTCATTTACAGTTTTACAGATGAGGCTTTAAATCGCAGAGGCATTTACGTCCGTGAGTCAAACCGCGCAGCGCCGCAATCGTCCTGAGATAAATCCCGTGTTTCACACGCCGATCTGTTAAACCCGCGTTTACTCAACAGCAGGAATTTAGCAGGGAGGAAAAAAAGAGGAACAAAAGACGCGTCGGATTCTCCTCACAATCATTTACCATCCACAAGTTTCCGTCTTGAACATCAATCTTGAAGATAACGTCTTATTCATAAATCTAGAAGTTTCAATCCAGAAGATAACGTCTTTACCCTAAATCTTAAAGTTTCAGTCTTAAATGTCAATCTAGAAGTTTACATCTTAACCTTAAGTCCAGAATATAACATTGTAACCGTCAATCTAGAAGATAACGTCTTAACTTCCAATCTAGAATTTTCTGTCTTAACCGCCCATCTAGATGTTTCCATCCTAACCTTCAATCCAGAAGATAACATTTTAACCGGTAATCTAGAAGTTTCCGTCTTAACCACCAATTCTTGAAGTTTCAATTTTAACTGTCAATCTAGAGATAACATCTTAACTGTCTATCTAGAAGTTTAAATTTTAACTGTAATTCTGTTAGTTTCCGTCTTAACCGTCAGTGCAGAAGATAACGTTTTTTTCCGTAAATCTAGAAGTTTCCATCCTAACCGTCAATCCAGAAGTTTCAATTTTAACAGTCCCTCCCGAAGATAATGTCTTAACTTCCAATCTAGACGTTTTCGTCTTGACCGTCAATTCTAGAAGTTTCAATCTGAACCCTCCTCAGAAGTTTCTATCTTAGACATGGTTGCAGACGTTACCGTGGTTCTAGAAACTAGCGTTTGAATGCTCCAGTCACTGGATTGGTTCTTGGCCTTCACAAGGTGTCATCTGTGCTGGAAACGCTCCTCGTCCAGCGTTTTCACCTTCAGTTTGTCGTTCTTCTCCTGATCTCTAGTGGCAGGAACCGGGCTGAAAGACTCATTCATGACGGAAACTGTGTGGCCATTCACGCTGTCTGGCTGTAAACGGACCGGCAGAGCCTTCTTCTCCTCCTCCTCCTCCTCCTCCTCACTAAACCGCGAATCTTTTCAGTCGCAGATTCTGCCGCTCTGGGATTTCCTGGTGGTTTTTTTAGCATCTTGAATCCACTGGTTTTGCGGCGGCTTTATTTTACATCTCGGCCAATATTTGCCGCTTTGGCGTGTTGGTTTAGGGCAAAAGTAAACCACAGACGACACTCTACTACAACCAACCACTCGGTAAAAAAGTCAGTCTAAATAAATTGCTGAGTTCTGCGTTAAGTTTGGCATGAGAAGCCCAGAGGAGCGTTGAATTGAAGGTTCTCCTGGGTTTCCTCCAGGTCTCCGGTTTCCTCCCACAATTGTCCATACGTTTGTCTAGTCTGTGATTGGTCGGCCACCAATTCAGGGCGTGTCCCACTGTCAGGCCCAGTGATGATATGATTGGCTGCAGAAATGGAAGAAGTGGTATGATGGAATGTGTAATTATCAAGTTTTCAGGAAAATCCAACAGGTTTCTTGGTTTAGTCAAAGTGCTTTTGGTCAAAGATTCACACAAATTATTTTCTAAATGAGGTAAAAATTTTGGCCTTTTTTTTCAGTGGTCGTTTGATTTGAGTGGTACAGATGTAAGTTATGGATGTGGTGGTCAGAAAATCTTAATATCCAACAAATTGTTCAAATACTCTCGTAAAAAGTAGCAGCAAGACCACGCCCCTTATGCAAATTACCCATGTCTTTCTTGAATCATGGGCGGAGCCAAATGCAAGCAGGATTGTTCCGGCTTCCTTTGTGAATATATTTTCATCTAACTATGATAAAGCGATTGTCACGCAAAAGTTTTTATCGTCTTCTACTTTTTTTTTACCTTCTAACTTTTTAGAAAAATTTACCGAGACTGTGAGTCGGTGTGGCTGTGTAGAATTAGCAGTATTGTGAGCAGGTACACAAATAGACCCGGAGCAGCTGTGGGAACGTTGACCTCGCTCTCATCTCAAGGTCGACCTGCTCCAGACTTTCTAGAATGTTCCACGCAGCTTTTATTTCCAGAGCTCAGAGCGCGCCTGCGGAAACTGATCGTAGATTTAACATCCAGTCATTTCCCTGCTTTTACTACATTACTGTCATGTTCAAGTCTTCATTTAAGCAAGTGATGCAAACTAGTACATATTTAGAAGTGGTACAAGATGAATATAGCTGAAAGCAGCAATGGTGGAGTTTGATAATTGTATTGTGTTCTATTATAACAGACATACTATCTGAGAAGTAATGAGACGGTGTCGGGAAAGAGCAAAACTATTCTGATTGGCTGATGATGAAATGACTTTGGTGTGTTTTGACGCAGCGGTGAAAGTTTGGGAAATAATTCTACAAATTACAGAATTATAGTTGATCCAATGACACAAATTCCTATTGCCAATACCGTACATAACTGTAATTTTGTTCATGTTTTAAATTAATATTGAGAGCGAGACTCGAGATTCCCATTAAGACTGGTTTAATGGGTCTTTAATTGGGTTAAATTGCATCAAATAAACAGACAAGTGTAATTTTGGGTCAAATGTAATTAATCCAAACGATTGCGAAATGTTCAGTGATTTAATAGAAACGGAGATACCGTATTTGCCTGAATATAGGCACCCCACGAATATAACCACCCCCTCAATTTTTCAGACACGAAATAATAAGAATTTTGACATTTAGTTTTTACATTTCTGGCTAAATCGCGTTAGTTTTGTCTTTTGTCTGGAAAAATGAGTGCTTATATTTACGTGTGAGTTTGAAATCGGCGAATAAAAGCACCACACTAATTTTTTAGCCGTTAAAATTGCGAAACGAAAAACGATGCTTATATTGGCGTACTGTAAATACAGTATACGTTTGTTCATACTGGTCAAACTTGCGCGCACAAGTCACAGTTTTACCGGTTTGGTATGAATCAAGTGAACTTGTCGTTTTTTTTCACCTCTCGTTTCCTTCTCGTTCGCGTGAGAACTTCCCTCGTGCGTGCGCGCGCGTGTGTGTGTGTTTGCCTCGGTGGCATTCGGCGAGCACATTGGTCACGCGTCCGTCTGATGAAAGAGTCTCCAGGACTCACCTCCGTCCTCCCGGCTTTCTGCTGACAGATGGAAACCTGTTGGTTCATGATTCGGCAGATGCTTCCATTCAGAGTCTGAAATCCCTTCACCATCAAATCAAACCGACGTCTGGGAACTGAACCCACAGCCTTTGGCGTCTCTAACCCCCAATTAAGCGAATCCACAGAAAACTTGATCACAAGGGGATCGCCAGAGGTGTAAAGTACTTGAGTAAAAGGACTTTGTGTTTTTTGCTACTTTGTACTTGTACTGAGTATCAAAAACAAAAGCAAGTTTTACTCTCTACTCCACTGCATTTGTGATTGAGTATCTGTATCTTTACTTTGCTACATTTGAATGGACACGTGCCGTTACTCGTTACATTGTGATTGTGCGCGACAAGCCGGCATCGATTTATACCGCGGTTTATTTCTTGGGCGAATGAGGCAATAACGCCATCTGTAGGAAGCTGAAGGTATTGGAAGCTTTTTATCAGCTAAATCACGTGAACGAGAATTATAGGCGTGAATTTATGAATACTATTTATTATTAGTCACTTTTTAATTATTTGTATTTTAACAAAATGTTTATGCAGATGTACATTTCTATTTTTGTTTCTTTTATTATTATTATTATTATTATTATTATTATTATTATTGTTATTATTATTATATTTCTCTTTTGTGTGAGAAACTGTAACCAAAAAACTATTTCTCCGTGGGGATGAATAAAGTTTTTTGAATTGAAATGAATTGAATGTATTTTACTAATTTTATTACATCATATATACTTTACTAATCGGAATTTTATTTTACACATTTCTTGTATTTGGACACTTCAGTTTGACCGAGACTGACTTTTTGTTCTTTGTATCTACTTTGTTCTACCATTTTTAAAACATTGGGGTGGTAAATTTCGTTTTTGTATTAGAAGATATTGAATAGAGTTTGTTTTCACATTTCTTTGTTGGGTTTTTTATGTGACTAAATTCAGTACAGAGCAAAATACCCAAGTTCTTTTAAAATGAAATACTTTGCTACTCAAGTCTTTTTGAAATTGGTGACTTGTTACTTGTAATGGAGCAATTTGTTACAATAATTATCTGTACTTTTACTCAAGTATGGCTGTCTGGTTCTCTTTACAGTTCTGTTTATTGCTAAGGCCTTTAAATCTCTAAGTATTATTACATTTAGATGACTACAAGCTAGTGTTAAGTGAGCACCAGTATTGTGTATAGTGTGTGTAGTGTTTTATACTTATAGTGTATGTGACATTTTCAACAGGATTCAAACCCAAAACCATTTTTTTCCTCATGCACAATGGCACAAGTACAAGGTTTTATATGTGTTATTAATAATAAATAGGCGTGGCCCATCCACATAATGGCGACGTTTCTGCGCCTCAAATGCCCTGAAGTATTTAGCAATAATCTGAGGGTTTTTTCCTCAAAGTTCTGCAGATGGATGAGCCACGGTTGGGCCTTTTGTTTGGTTTGGATCTGCTCTTGAAGCTTCAGCGGCACACGGGACATCTTCCGCTCGGAATATCGTGAGATTGTCGGAGTTTTTTCTTTCGGATGGCTGATGGTTCTCGGGGCTTTCACTCTTCTGGATCTAAATGTTCTTTAGTAGATTTCCTGTGGTTCCATCTTCTGGCTCGTGGAAGCCCGCCTGCCCCTGGTCAGTGTGTAACCGGACCCACGCTGTATCGCGGTCCTGGTTTGATAATCGAGTCAAATCAAAAGCGGGATAAATTACATCCTCGTAAAACAGCCCAGCTTGACTGCTTTTACTATGATTTGTGAGTAAAAGCCGAGATTGTGCTCATGACGTGTTTTGTTTGAATCTCCTTTCCCTTCCGTCCTGAAAAACAGATTTTTTTCCCCTTAGTACTAAATAATAGCTCCATGTTCAAACGCAATGCATATACCATCATGTATATATAATATATATATATATGGCACTCTATTGTAAATGACTCCCAATGTATATAATCGCAATATCCCTCCATGTGTAATATCCCTGTAAAACAACTGTGCAATTTCCCTCCTCTGTTGCAAAAAAATCTGTCTGTGCTATATTTTATTATATTTACATTTTTGGACTAGAATGATTAACACAGGTGCTATAATTTCATTGTACATGTACATGACTTACATTGTATATGTGCGCAGTGACAATAAATTGCTATTCTATTCTATTCTATTTAAGGAGGCTTTTCCTGTTTAGAATAGAATGCCGTCATTTTCATTGTAGCACAATGAAATTAGTATTGGAATGGTAAAATATACACACACTGAATAATCAATATAAATAACTACAATATATTTAAATATGGTCCGAAATATAGATATACAATATGGTCCAAAATATAGATATAGATATGAAATGTGGTCCAACGTATAGCTATAGATATACAAGATGGTCTAAAACATAGAATAGAATGCCTTTATTTTCATTGTATCACTGGGTTTCAATAAAATTATTAAATCATTACAATAAAATATTGTAATGGCAAAAATATACACACTGAATAACCAATATAAATAAACTACATTAAAATATGGTCCAAAATATAGAAGGCAAGAAACGGTTTAAAAATAACACAAGATACAAGAGCACCAGAAAAATGCAATTGACTCTTTAATCAATATTAATTATTTTTATTTTTATCGCATTTTGCCTATAGTGCATATTGTCAATGAAATGTGTATTGTAATGGTAAAATATACACACTGAATAACCAATATACGGTAAATAACTACAATATATTAAAATATGGCCCAAAATATAGAAGGCAAGAAACGGTTTAAATATAACACAAGATACAAGAACACGAGAAAAATGCAATCGACAAAATATACACAGTGCAAAGGTAAATATAAATAACCGAAAGTGGTTAGAAAGTGAAACAGGTTTATTTATCACGCTATTTAAATTGCCATTCGAGTGTTTGGAGAAAGTGTCTATAAGGATGAGAAGATCTTGGTGGCCTTTAGGACCCTGCGGACCTCCGTCTCCCCTCAGACGTCTTTATACTCCGTTTCCCGTGTGTTGGACCTGTTGGTGCTGAGCTTGTAATCCCACGTTATTGTGAGATCATGTGAGGCTTCCGGAGCTTTCCTGATCTTCTAGCCCATCGCTTCAGGAGGACAGTAGATTTAATCAAGGTGCGAGATTACCGAAGCCGCCTGACAAATCTGTACACACATTGATAATTAACTTTACGTCATCTGTTTTATCTTATCATTTCCATTACAGCACTTTGTATCAATTGTATTTTTTATATGTAAATATTTGGACTAGAATTATTAATGCGTGTTGCACTGAGAGAAAAATGCTATCATTTCATATGACTTATATTGTTAATGTGCACAGTGACAAAAAATGGATATTCTATTCTATTCTATTCTACACTATTCTATTCTATTCTACACTATTCTATTCTATTCTATTAAATGAGAATTTTTCTGTTTAGAATAGAATAAAATAGATTCGAATAGAATTCCTTTACTGTCATTGTAGCACAGGGATACAATGAAATTAGTATTCTAATGGTAAAGATATACACACTGAATAACCAATATAAATAAACTACAATATATTAAATTATGGTCCAACATACGTATAGGAATATGGTCCAAAATATAGAAAAGAATAGAATAGCTACATATATAGCTTCTTACAATGAAATTAGTATTGTAATGGTAAAATATACACACTGAATAACCAAAAAAAAAAAAAACCTACAATATATTAAAATATAGTCTAAAAAATAGAAGGCAAGAAACGCCTGACAAATCTGTGCACTTTACTCACTTGATAATTAATTCCACTTTTATCATATTTTTTTCATATAGCTTTATCATATAATTTCCTGTACAGCACTTTGTATCAATTAACTTTGTGCTAAAGGGCTTAAAATAAAGTTACAATTATAATGAATTGTTCAGTGACATCAAAGCGTTGACATATTAAAGAGAAACAGACTCGAAGGTCACGAGTTCTGCTCTAAAAGTCAATCTTATTCCGGTCAAGGTACCAAATATCATGGTCATTTAAGCTGGAATAGATGTGAATTTGAACCAGGGGATCAAATAAATCTGGGTGTTTTGGATATGGACCAATGAGCAATGAGCTTGCTGAGTCATTCTAATTGTTTTAGGGGCGGGGCTTACAGCATGTGGGGCGGAGTAACATCAACAAGCAGCTGCCTTTTACTATTTGGCTGCTTTTCTATTGTTAAACTATAAATGTAGTTGTAAAGCAATCTAATTTAATTTTCAGTGACACTGATTTATCGATGTTCACCGGGCTTTTTGAGTTTATTTCCAGTAAAAGAATGACGCTCTCAGAGTTTCCATTTTGTGTTTGAAATACAAAAGCAGGCTAGACATACAAAGACCCACTTTAGCTACAATTTCCTTGACTTAAACTGTATTTTTTGTGTTGTTGGTTTATAATAAAATATATAAAAAAATCTAAATTATGTTATATTTAAATAATAATTAGACACACACACACACACACACACACACACACACACACACACACACACACACACACTGGGCCGTTAATTCAGGCTTGTACTATATAAGCACGAGGGGGCGTGGCATTAGCGTGTTTTACACACACTCGTCCCAGGAGAACGTTCCAGTTTAAAATTAGATTAACTTTGTGTTACTGATACTTTGAGATTTGAAGCTTTGAACGTCCCTGTCTGAGCAGTGAAAACAAGCTGTGATATGACCGACTAAATGCTGATATAAAACAGGAGATATGATTTCCTGAATATTAAACCAAATGAAAACAAACGTAAACAGTACGTGGAAAACGATAAACAACGATGGATCATTTGTAAACAATCAGTGGTATGTTGTAAGCAATCAGCGATAATTTGTAAACACAATTAACTGTAACCAATCAGTGATAATTTGTAAACATAATGAAATGAAAACAAGATGTGATATTTTGTGAAAACAATGTTACAACAGTAATTGATCTATGTAAACAATAACAGAAGATTTACATCAAGAAGTGATAATTTGTAAACAATAGGTGTTATTTTTGTAAACGATAACTGATCACATGAGCACACAATAGCAAGTTATTCAATTAATAACACTGTATTTGCAGTAAAGCAGCTTTCAAAATCCGTCTGGGTTTTTCTTTTTCAAATCAGACGCATTTCTGTAACAAAATTGTGTTTTATGTCAAATTCAGCGCGTGAGAGATTGAGAAGAAACACATTACACACTACAGGTTTACTATATGTGTGGCTCTTCAGCGCTGGTGGGAGGATGGAGACGGGAAGCAGCTGCCGGCTTGAGGATCAGGAATTTCTGATCGTGGAGAGACGCACGTTTATGAATATTGTTTTTGTAACTTACACTGAACCAGCTTTACTTATGCTGTGCCATTTTTTCCCCAGTTGAACTTGTGAAGTACTACTGTAAACTTGGTAACTACATAACATACAGAACATTCAAGATAAATACATTGTTACTACAGAACATTCATGAAAACAACATTGTTACTACAGAACATTTATGATAACTACATTGTTACTACAGAACATTCATGATAACTACATTGTTACTACAGAACATTTATGATAACAACATTGTTACGACAGAACCTTCATGATAACTTCATTGTTACTACAGAACATTAATGATAACAACATTGTTACGACAGAACATTCATGATGACTACATTGTTACTACTCATGATAACATGATAACAACATTGTTACGACAGAACCTTCATGATAACAACATTGTTACGACAGACCATTCATGATAATTACATTGTTACTACAGAACATTCATGAAAACTACATTGTTACTACAGAACATTTATGATAACAACATTGTTACGACAGAACATTCATGATAACTGCATTGTTACTACAGAACATTCATGATAACTACATTGTTACTACAGTAAATATGATAGCTACATAACATTTATGATAACAACATTGTTACGACAGAACCTTCATGATAACTACATTGTTTCTACAGAACATTAATGATAACAACATTGTTACGACAGAACATTCATGATGACTACATTGTTACTACTCATTATAACATGATAACAACATTGTTACGACAGAACCTTCATGATAACAACATTGTTACGACAGAACATTCATGAAAACTACATTGTTACTACAGAACATTTATGATAACTACATTGTTACTACAGAACATTTATGATAACTACATTGTTACGACAGAACATTCATGATAACTACAATGTTACTACAGAACATTCATGATAACTACATTGTTACTACAGTAAATATGATAGCTACATAACATTTATGATAACAACATTGTTACGACAGAACATTCATGATAACTACATTGTTACTACAGTACATTTTGATAACCACATAACATTCATGATAACCACAATGTTACTACATTGAGAGAGACGTGCAATTTCGGCAAATACTCCATTTAGTGATAAAATATTTAAACATGGATAAATGTGTTTATACACTTATACACATAAGTCGACTTGACAGTTTCATCATTTCACAGCAAGAAAGACCATAGTAAAACAAGTTCTAGGCCTGGTCCCGGACATGTTTGCGTGTTCTTTCATCTTTCATCGTCTATCACATGTTTGTGTCTTTTCCACAGTTCAAATACATACACGCTTTAAAGAGAATTGGAGCGTCTCTAAATTGCCTGTGTGGGTGTGGCGCTCTGTGGATTTAGGGGGGTTTCGACCCAGGACGTTTGGCCCCCGGGGCTTTGGACCCGGACGATTGATCCTTAGGACGATTGGACACTAGGATGGTTAGAACCGTGACGATTAGACCCGAGTTTCAAAATTTGACAAGCTCATGAGTAAATTTGAAACAGAAAAAATGTGTTAATATATCTCTTGTTGTTTGGACTGTTCTTTAGCATGCTTTGTGTATTTCACCACACGCTTATGGGATAAACAAGTATCGGCAATTTGGAAAGCTATTTAAGCAAAGCGGCTGCGCGCCCTGCATGAACTGAAGCCGCGGGCTGATCAGGACCAATTCCGTGCGATCCCGTGGATGAAAATCGTCGCGAAAACGAACTTCGGTCCGAATGGGTTTTTACTCACGCCTGTCAAATTTCTAGCTCGCACGGGCATGAAGATATGAATTTTAATAAGCCGCGGCGCCGGTCAATCCACCGTTATAAGTGCTTCTTTGCGGGACAAAGGCGCTCGAATCGGGGCAAAGTTATGCTTCTTCTCTGGAGTAAATGCAAAGGAGCCGCCTCCCAAATGAGCCGCCTCTAACCATCCGAGTGTCCAATCGTCCTAAGGATCAATCGTCCGGGTCCAAAGCCCCGGGGGCCAAACGTCCTGGGTCGAAAAGTCTGGTCACCGCTCTGTGATTGGTCTGCCTTCAATCCAGGACACTTAACAGAGACTAAGGATCCTTTCACACCTGCCTTGTTTAGTTGGATTGACTCGCACCAGAGTTGGTTTCCCTGTTTGGTACGGTTCGTTTGGGCAGGTGTGAAAGCGGCAATCGAACTCTGTTCCGCACCAAAAGCGGACCAAACAAGCGTACCGAGACCAAGAAAAAAGCTGGTCGTTTGATTGGACCGTTCCAAATGCAAAAGCGACTGCGCATTTTGACTAAATTCCGCTGCCGTAGTGACGCTGCGCTGAGGAAAAACCCCGGTAAATGTCTGTCACGCTTTCTCCTGAAGTGAAGTGCAAAGCGTCTTCGCGCGTGCAGCTTTCAAACATTTTTGGCAGTCGAATTCTCTGAATATAAATGTGTGTATAGAATAAACGTTTGTCCCAAGCGATCAATACAAACTATATACGACAGTCCTATAGTTTAATACAGGCACAAAGCCAGCGCAGTCGTCTCTCCAGACTAAATAACGGCATGTTGTCTATTTGCTTTATTTATGGAATTTACCCGCAATTCTGATTAGTTGAAAAGCAGTTTAATAAATATTTAAAAGACACATCTGGCCAATGAGTGACGTGGATGCTGTCACATGACTGAATTTTGGTTCGGTTCGGATGAGAGCAAAAAGTGTGTGTGAAAGGGGACTAAAATGCCAGAGAAATGCAACAATGTATCATTATAGTCTTTTGGTCCGGACCAAATGAACCGAACTACAGGTGTGAAAGCAGCCTAAATAACACTGGAAGTACGATTCAACTAAATATAGTACAATATTATATTTTATTATATACAGGCCTGAGCTTGAAACTATTGCTCTGCACATGGGCGGAGTCTGACTGGAGAGCAAAGGATCTTGGGAGCTGAAGTCCTGACCACTAGAATCGACTTTTTGTTATCTATTATTCTGCTTGTTGTCTTTATAAAGTTTATTCTATGCTGAAAAACCAGGGGGTGCTTATATTCGCGTAAATACGGTAGTTTATATTCAACTTGATTTTCTTTGCATAAAAGCACAGGGACTAGAAGTTGACAATTTATGAACATTAGCCTGCGTATATGAAAATACAAACTCATAATAACATCCTCTGACTTCTGAATCTCATCAGATTGTTTTTTTGTGTTTGGTTTGATAGAGAGTCTCGGGCGACGCCCAGGACGCCTACTTCCTGCCGGAGTTTGCACTGTCCCCGCAGGGAAGCTTCCTGGAGGAGACGGTGGGGGAGCAGTACCTCACCTATCGCCACGACGACCAGGTCAGTCTCAGCCGAACCACCATGTCTTACGTCACGGAATGAACGGGTGCTCAGGTTTCACACACAATCCAAAAACTCTGCATTTCAAGTGAATCTGTGTGTGTGTGTAGTGTGTGTGTAGTGTGCATGCCCGGATGGCACGTTTGGTTGCCACAATTTTTCCGGGCAAAAGGTAGAATGGTGTGTGTGGTGTTCTGCGTTGTAGGCGCTTTGTGACCGTAACATGTGATCATAATTATTTATCATAGTGGATAATAATTGGCTTTTTTTTCTGCTGCAGTTGATCAATAGTTCTGATGAAGTTTGCCTGAACATCTTGAGTTATTGGCCATGTTAGGTTAGTTAGGCTAGTTACGCCTGGTTAGTTACTGTAGCTTTAGTCTGCTTAGTTTCTCGATTCTTGCTTGTGGTTGTAGATTTTTGCCTTGCAGAGACTTTTACCTGTTTGTGTGTGTTTTTGTGTACCTATGTATATATACACACATATAATATATATATATATATATAATTTTATTTTTTTGCGTTTTAATCCAGTGTGCGATGGTGGCTTGTTTTTATCGTTTTTATTGTTTTACCCTTGTTTTATACTTGTTTAGTCTGCATATCTTATGTATCTTTGGACGTTTTATTAGTCCTGTGCAGCACTTTGGTCAACTTTTGTTGCTTTTAAGGTTTTGTTGCTTTATAATTAACGCTGAATTGAACTTTTTTCATTTTCTTCTTTTTTTTTTTTGTTTGTTCCTATTTTCCATTTTTTCCCCTTTTTTTTCTCATGGTCCAAAACCTTACATGTGACCATAATTGTGAGTGTGTAATTGTGTGTGACAATGCAAATGGTTGCCCACGATGACCCGGAAAAAGAATAAGTGGTATAAAATGAATGCATAGATACGTTGTATATTTGAGTGTGTGTGTGTGTGTGTTATGACTGTATATGTAACGCACACTGGTCCGCTGCACCTGACTGTGGCGTGTGAGTGTGTGGTATATATTTCTCGCGCTGTTTGATGTGGATCTGGTCACACGTTTGCCGCGCTCTCCATCCTTCACAGTGTCACGCTGATTTAGTTCCCGCGCACCAGTGTTTTACTCGTTAAACCGCGCGTGTGCGAGTGTGTGGTGTGTGTCAGCGCGGGGGTTTCGCCAGACAGAGCCGCACCTGTTGTGTCCAAGCTCCGCCTCTCAAGGTCACTCAAGGTCAAAGCTGCCACATGTCTCACTTACCGGGCGACAGGTGCGGCGGGCGTCTGTGTTTTACAGTGTGTGTGTGTGTGTGTGTGTGTGTGTTTCTTTATGGTGGGACACGGGGAGACGAGGGGAATTTATGGCTCTGTGCGGAATTCCTGCACAACCCGAGTGTTTGAGGAGCGAGAAAGAGAAGAAAGAGATGAATGATGCCAGACGCTTTCCCGCACTTTAACTCTACAGCTGAGTGTGTGTGTGTGTGTATGGTTGAGCGTTGAGGAGTTTGTGTATGTGTGTGTGTTTATTGTGTGTGTTTAGGTGACTGTGTTTGTGTGTTTTTGTGTGCTTGTATGTGTGTGTTTGTGTATGTGTGTGTGTGTGTGTGTGTGTGTGTGTGTGTGTGTTTTTGTGTGGTTGTGTGTGTGTGTGTGTTCTTGTATGCGTTTACGTGTGTGCTTGTATGTGGTGTGTGTGTGTGTGTGTGCTTGTATGCATGCATGTATGTGTTTAAGTGTATGTGTTTCTGTGTGTTTGTGGATGCACTTTTTGTGTTTGTGTGTGTGCTTGTCTAATTTATATATGTGTGTGGTTGTGTGTGTGGTTATAGGAAAGGAAAGAAAAGTGAGATGATGGCAATATTAGTGTTTAGGTGTGTGTATCTGTGTGTTTGTATGTGTTTAGGCGTGTGTGTGTGTGTGTGTGTGTGTGTGTGTGTGTGTGTGTGTGTGTGTGTGTGTGTGTGCATGTGTGTGCATGTGTGTGTGCATGTGTGTGTATGTGTGTGTCGCTTTTTTCTGTACTGGTTGAGATCTGATGAGTTGAGCTAAATTACAGTAGTGTGTGTGTGTGTGTGTGCGTGTGCGTGTTGCTGGCACAGGTTCAATTGTGGTGTAAGTGTTTAATTATAGCTGGCGTGGCGTTGACAGGGCGTCGGCAGCATCACGGTGCCCATGTTTCTGTGTCATCACGCGCTCTGAATAATCCAGCGGAGCTTTATTATCACCCGGATTAACGCCACACACACACACACTCACACACAATAAACCGACACGCACAGATTTACCGCCGTGTTAGTGCTGCCGCGGAGACGCTCAAGACGCTGATGCACCTGCTCCTCGTTATTCACCCGCAAACACCTGTCTATCTATCTATCTATCTATCTATCTATCTATCTATCTATCTATCTATCTATCTATCTATCTATCTATCTATCTATCTATCTATCTATCTANNCTCTCTCTCTCTCTCTATTTCTTTCTCTCTATCTATCTTTCCATCCATCCATCCATCCATCCATCTATACTTCCATCCATCTCTCTCTATCTATCTATTTGACAGTCTGTCTGTCTGTCCATTATGTCTGTCTGTCTGTCTAACTGTTTCACTCTGTATTTTAAATTCATTGATATATTATCGTGTTTATCCAGTGATGCTTCATTAACTCCTCCTCCTCCGCTTCCTCCTCCTTTTCCTCTTCCTCTGCTTCTGTCTCAGACTCCTCCGTGGCTTCTATCACGTCTTCAAGTCCACCGGTGTTGTTGCTCCGCGCTGCTGTAAATCTGATAAGCGTGTGTTGGTGTTGTTACCGGGGCAACGGCCCGTGGGATGGGTGGACTGGTGTGTGTGTGTGTGTGTGTGTGTGTGGTTTGGCGGTCCTCGGAACATTCCAGCAGATCTGCAAACATTGCTACTAATCGGCGCAGACACACTCGGAGTGTCACGCTGTTCCTCAGGAGGGGAGATGATTGGCTGATGGAGATGTTGTTTCTCTTTCCTGTTGGACATCACAATCCGCAGCTTCGTTGTGAAACCTCCACTCCTCAAACTCTCAGGAGATGCTGAACTGACTCAACATTTTGGCATACACACACACACATGCATTTATATCATAGTGAGGCCCCACCATTATTGACTTACATGCAAAACAAGACGTTCTCGACCATCAAAAAGATCTTCAAAGTTGTGCGGCCCTAAACAGAGACCCCACAAGTACAGAGCGTGGCCCCACTTTGTGCTAAAAACTAGCATTCTGGGCCCAATTTTGGATCTCTCACTCACACTCTTTCTATATTTTCTATAGTCTCTTTAAATATTTTTAACCTTCTCCTTTTAACGGTGTCTTTTTTATTAGTTTTGTCTCTTTTCTTTCTTTCTTTTTTCCTCTATTTTTCTTTCTTCCAAATGTCTCAGTCTGTACCTGTCTCTCTGGTTTCTTTCTTTCTCTCTCTCTCTCTTTTTCTCTCTGTCCTTTTCTATTTATCATTTTTCCATGTCTCAGTCTGTACCTGTCTCTCTGGTTTCTTTCTTTCTCTCTCTCTCTTTTTCTCTCTGTCCTTTTCTATTTATCATTTTTCCATATGTCTCAGTCTGTACCTGTCTCTGGTTTCTTTCTCACTTTCTTTCTATTCTTTCTTTCTTCATTTCTTCTTTTTGTTCTTTTCTTTATGTCTTTCCTCCATTTCTCAGTCTGTACCTGTTTCTTTCTTTCTTTCTTTCTCTCTCTGTCCTTTTCTATTTATCATTTTTCCATGTCTCAGTCTGTACCTGTCTCTCTGGTTTCTTTCTTTCCTTCTTTCTTTCTTACTTCTTTTTGTTCTTTACTTTGTCTTTCCTTCATTTCTCAGTCTGTACCTGTTTCTTTCTTTCTTTCTTTATTTCTATCTCTTTCTCTCTGTCCTTCTCTATTTGTCTCTCTTCCCTGTGTTTCTGTCTGTACCTGTCTCTCAGTTCCTCGCTTTGCCCATCCATACATTGATCCTTCTGAATGTCATCCATCCGTCCATCCGTCCGTCCTCTTGTTGAGTAGGTCAGTTCCCCTCTGAATGCCGGACAGGAATAACGTCTGCTGGACAGCTGCTTCAGGTACAAACTTCCCGGTTTAACTCGTCTTATCTGGGCATAATGCTACTAATATCTCTCCTGACATTCCTGCTAAATGACAGAAGATCTCGGAGGGATTTGGGACGTGACCCGATGATATTAAAAGAAAGATCATATCGGTCGAGAAGCTCTTTCAACCTGGAGAAAGGTGAAGCTGGGGTGAATTATCAAAGTCTTTTTTAGTTCCGTCTTTCAAGACAGTGGCCGCAGTGTGTGTTTAGTGAAGGTCACCTGTATTAGGTTGCATACGCTGCTTTTAACAGTTGTTGCTTAGTATTAGCTCATAAATATAGTTGAGGGAACTGTAACTTATAAAGGTCAGTCCGACGGTATATAAATAAGAGGGGCGGGGTCTTTCGGTAAGGGGCGGGGTCGAAAGAGCAACATTTTCAAAGAAGGGGATATGATCACTGCTTCAAAATGTGTTATGATAATTACGCCGGGTTTTTAACACTAATCCTGATTTATTTTTTTATGTAAATGAGCTTAGCCGCTTTTACCTTTTTTGACCTTTATTTGCCGTTTATTGTATTTTATTTCGCGTTTTTATTTATTACAGTTTATTTTACTATTAGTCTAATCTACAAAACAGATTGTGAAGGGAAAAAAAAGTAGGAGAAACAAGTGAGAAAAAAAATCTGGTCGGATCCAAAAAAAGGAATTTATTACCAGTGCACCTGTAATGTGTAGACACACACACACACACACACACACACACACACACACATACAGAGCAGTGGTCAGTCTTAATCCGGTTAGATAGATAGATAGATAGATAGATAGATGGATGGATGGATGGATGGATGGATAGATGGATGGATGATGAATGGAGAGGACGGACGGACCGATAGTCAGACAGATCGATAGACAGACAGACAGACAGACAGATAGATAGATAGATAGATAGACAGACAGACAGACAGACAAGATAATATAAGATAAGATAAGATACGATTGATGAAAAACGACAGATGTTGAAAAATGACAAAGAGGAGAGAGGAGAGAGACAGAGTGATAGATAGATAGATGGATGGATGGATGGATGGATGGATGGATAGATGGATGGATGGATGAATAGATGATAGATAGATAGATAGATAGATAGATAGGATAGTTAGATAGATAGATAGATAGATCGCTAGAAGATAGGATATAGATAGATGATGGATGGATAGATGGATGGATGGATGGATGGATTGATGATGGATAGTAGCTGAAGGATATCAATGGATAGATGAAGGAAAGACTGGATGGATGGATGGATGGATGGATGGATGGTGAATGGAGAGGACGGACGGACCGATAGTCAGACAGATCGATACACAGACAGACAGACAGACAGATAGATAGACAGATAGATAGATAGACAGACAGACAGATAGATAGATAGACTAAGAAAGCCTTTTTTTTAACAGAACTAAGAGTGAAAGCAGAAATTGCAANNNAAAAAAAAAAAAAAAAACCAAACAGAATAAAAAGATACAAAAAAAGAGTAGAAAAATGGCTAAAAAACAGGATCCTCTGAGCTTCAGGCTTCTCCGGGGACTGGAACCCGTGACCTGTGGTGAGGCAGAGCTCATGCTTTACCTCACTAAGCTTCTGAGATGTTGTGGAGAAGACGCGCTCCCTCCTCCACACGCTCTCAGCTGCTGGAACTAAAGGGCAGGAGTGTGTTTCCTGTGACCGGCCCGAAGTTCCACTCGTCTTTCCACATAAAAGCGGAGGAAGATGTCCAGAGCACTTCATTACTGACAGGGAGCGCGCTTCATTAGCCTGGAGGGAGTTGCACCTTGATGACTTTCCCATCGGTTCTCCTGCCGTTTCCCGGGATCTGGGTTACCGTGGTTACGGAGTTTGGAGATGCCAGGATGAAAGTGACGTGGCGTGGAGTCGCTTTTCGGCTGCCGAGCCTCAGGAAATACTCTCTTCTTTGTGTCTTCAGAAACTTTTGACTTAAAGCATTTATGAGCTCATTAGTAATGACCGTCGTTTGAACGCTAATGTTTTCTGTACTTTTGTACACGCTTTTGTGTAAGTGTGACGTAGCCTTCTTTTGCCTCTTTTTAATTTAATTTAATTTAATTTAATTTATTTTAGTTTAATTAATTTCTTTTTCATTTATTTAAATTTTTACATTTTTTTAAATGTAATTTAATTTTAATACATTTAATTCAATTCTATTCTATTCTATTCTATTCTAGTCTAGTCTAGTCTAGTTTA
>CM051504.1:12942844-12965672 GCA_028031935.1 Paedocypris micromegethes
GGTGCAACAAAATGTGCAAAGGCAAATACGATAAAAAGGAGCAGGATCGTAACAGCAGTATAATTTTATAATAATATTAAATAATAAATAATAGTATTATAAATAGTGTAGAAAGGATCGACTAATGGTCAGATATCAAATGGCAAAATTTTCACTACCCAAATTTTCAACATAGAACTGTTAACACTGTGAACAGAAGATCTTTTCTCCCGTCAGCTGTCAGAAATTTTAATCAGAAATTTTAATCTAATTTAATTTAAATCGTACATCAACAATGTGCATATATATATATATATATATATATATATATTTTTTTTTTTTTTTTTTTTTTTTCTTTTTTTTCCATTCATATTCTTTATCTTTATTTATCGTTTTACCATTGGGACTGCTGCAAAATGTAAATTTCTCTTTGTTGATACAAATAAAGGTCTTCTTCTTCTTCTTCTTCTATTTAATAATATAATAAAATTTCGTTCGGGTTTTCCGTGACGATGCCTTGTGAAAATTCTCGTCTTTGCGAAATCAGCTTCACTCCGTCTTCTCTTACTCTTTTCGGATTCTCTTTGCTCAAATTTTGTCTCGTCTTTTTGAATGAGACTCGCTGAATTGTCTCCGGGGCAAAACCACCACGATTAAATGTACGTTAATAATGGGTTTAATGTACTTAATGGTGTTCTCCAGCTCGTCTCGCTAGTCTCATTTGGCCATGGAGGTGTGTGCGAATCAGAGAAGGTCTCGGCTTTGATGGCCCGCGACTTTTGTTGTTCCACGTGCGAGTGTGCGGTTGTAAGCGATATCCTGGAGGGAATGTCGGAGGCCGGGAAGAATAAGGTTGTTCTTGCTTGGCTTTTTCATCACACTGATCTTGTCCGCGATAAGAGTTATTAGCTTGGAAACGGCTCCGGCTTTATTTAACCTTGCGTTGGATTGAAGGAAATCGTTTAATCCAAACAGACCTCCCGATCCGAGCTGCTTGATGAGCTTTATATACATTCCCGATTCCAGCGTTCCGGAGCAGCTCCGGTTTCTGCTGCTTTGCTTGGCCTTTGCCTGTTTTCACATGGCGATAAATGCCGAAGCGTGCGGTTTAATGCTGCCGTGACAGCGCCGTTAGCATCCGCTAACGCTACGCCAACTGTTGCGCTCCACTTCGCCAGTCATCCCTGGCGTTCCGCTTCTGGTTTCCGGCTCGGAATTCTAGCGGCTTTCACGAAAGGTGTAAATCTGGATGGAACTGAGCTCAACTCCCCGAGCTGTCACGCGTCACGCTAATTAGCTCTCTCGCTCGATTCCTGCAGATATACCTTCACAGAACCATCAGGAAGTCTTATCGGACACTGATACTAATGAGATTTCCGGGTTTTTCCCCTGCACCGCCTCTTGTAAAATCCAGAGATTTTAGACAAAGTTCCACTTTGACTCAAGATGTAATCTAAGCATAAATAGAATAAATATAGCTGCAAGCAACAATGGTGACATTTGAGACTTTTATTATTTCATTTTGACAATGATTTATTATTTAATTTTGAGACTTTTATTTTTTCATTTTGACAATGATCAATTTTTGGAATGAATGATGACTAGTGATGATGGTTTTTTTTCATGGTTTCACTTAATTTTCTATAAAGAATTTCTACATTGTGTGAGTCTAAAACAGAAAAGTATGAATGTTTTTTTTAGCAAGTGTTTATTCTCACACTGTATCTAACACAGGATTCCAGTGCCTCATTTTGGACATCACGTGACCTATGAACGACCTGATTGGCCGATGAAAAATGAACATTTTACCGGTATAAATATTAAAATCAATTATTGGTATCTAATACTAGTGATTGATTTTGTGTTTTCACTCTCTAAACATGGTTTTGTTTAGAACAGAAGGAAAACTTTTAACTCTGATTTTAATAGAAATGGTGGTGTTTTAAGCCAAACTATTCGTTTTTTAATCACACCATATTATTAATGCGCAAAAAATCCAAAATTAGTCTCTGGTGGACATTTCTATGCGCTAGTGTATAGGGAATCAGATTAGAGCCAAAATTATCAAACGTAAATTTCTAAGAAATGAACAAAGTTAATTGTAAGTGAATTCAAAGTAAGTGAATTTAACGTAAAACCCTGTATACGCATTAAATAACGCGAGCAGGCGTGTGACGCAGTCGTCGATTCTGAATGTTTAATCTCTCGCTAAACTCCTCCCCCATTTCCTAGTCAACTGCTGCCAATCACATTCTCACCAGCCAATCAGAGTAAGGGCCGCCCCTAAATGAAAAAAACCAGGGGTCCAAACCCAAAAAAAAGAAATGAAAGAAAAAACCTGAAGCCAAAAATGAACTTTGAAACAAAAACGTGAAGGTTGCAAAATACGTAATACGTAGTTGCACAATACGTCCAAAAATACGTAAATACAAAAAAAATGTAAAAATAATTTTTAGAAATTTACGTTTGATAACTTTGGCACTAATCTAACATGTAAGGTAAGTTTAGCATCTGACGTACACGCTGTGCTATAGTGTCACATTTTAGGCCCGACTCCATATTATTCAGCAAACTAATATCTAAAGTCTGGCTCCGTTGGCTCGAGTGCCGACAGAGCAGCGGATTAATGTGCCAGATTCTCACAGAAGAATCTTATTTTGTGGTTTTCCTCTATGTTAATGCAAACACGAGACGCCCTTCAGCAGACCAGAACTATGCCGTGTATGTTCTGTTTGGTTCGGTTGCTATTGTCCTCGAGATGTTCGTCTTGGTGTTTAAGTCTCGACAAAGAAGACGATAGATTGCTGTGTGTTTAAAGCCACTAGTAATAATAACCTAACCTGCTCATATTTGACCGACTGTTTTTCGATGGATTTCTAATCAGACTTTAATTAATCATTTTGCTCAATTTTCATTTTAGCAAAAGGTTCTGCGCTGAATGTTCCCAACGTCTGCAATGCATTTTTCATACGTTAACCCTCCTATTATATTCGAATCAAATTAACCCATCTTCAAAGTTTGAAAATATTTAAAAAATACTTAAAATTTCTCCTGCTTGGCTTATTTGGTGTACTTATCACACAAAAAGATGTAATGACTCAGTTCACATATTTGTAACATTACACTACACGTTTATGTTACAAAGATACTGTTCGGGTCAAACATTGACCCTTATTAAAAGTGTAGAAATAATAATGTTTCTCCTGCTTGTCTTAGTTAGTGTAATCTACATATATACAAACAACAGTTTCGTTGACATTTCACTACGTTTTACATTAAAAAGTCAGTGTAAACAGACAAACACATAAACAGAAAAAAAACAACATATAATGTTAAATGTAATATTAATAACAAGCTTGTAACATTATCTCTCAAGACTCCCAAAGTCACTGTGCAAAATAAATAATGTAAAAGACAAAGAAGCAAGCAGAAAAGCATCTTTAAACTTACTACAATAAAGTAAAAGACACACACAACAGAAAAAAGCGAGTAAGACAATAATGATTAAAACAAGTAAATCAGATTCTGTTATTTAACACCAAGGCTCTAAAAAGGCACAGAGTTCGAGTCCCAGGTTCAAGTTTAAGGAGGAATACATTTTCACCAAATTGCTGTGTGTGGAAAAAACTGATCCGGAGTGTGTGGAAAAAAAACATCTTTGAATCAATTAAGCTTTTAAATTTATTGAAATCTCAAATTATACTTTTTCTTAATGTTTAAAAATAATGTTTTACATCTTTTGTTTGTTTACATCTATTTATAAATGACATTATTTAAACATCTAATGTCTCATTTTAAGACAAATTGTTTCAATTGCTCCTTTATACAATGAAACAAGATCATGTTAACGTGTTTATGATTTATTTGAAAGTTTAAAAGAGTAAAAGAAAATGTGTACAGCACATGCAAACTTCTCATTGGCTCACTCAATGAGAATTGGCCAATCCAAGAAACAAAGTCTTCTCTTCTCGTCACCTTCTCCGGCTCCAAACCACATTTGTACTTTACTTTAAGAAATCTATTTACTCTACAAGACTTACTTAAAATCAAAATCGAAACAAACATTTTACATTACACTGATGGCTAGGTGGAAGATTAAATGTTTTGCGTTAGATCAAGTATAAAAACGACACGCCTTTTGCACTTTTTTCAGTGCAGAGGATGGATGGATGGAGGGATGGAGGTAACTGCTGCTTTAGTTTGGTTTTCCCTCTCTGTGTGTCTAAGTAATTGAGGAAAGACTAATATTGTGCGTTGATTCGGGAGAATGTTCAGGACACTCGGGAACATTTGGCTTCCATTTGCGTCTCCTGTGTCGGGATCAGACAGTGGTTGATTATGTTCTGGGCCGTACTCGCGCTCGCCATATGGTTCAGTTCCTTGACAACTTTGATCTTTCTATAACTAACAGAAAGCAATTGTGTTTGTCACAGCTTGTTAGAGGAGCCAGCGCCTGGGATGAAATTATGAGCAAACTTTAAAAAAATAAAAAAAAATATTGAAGAAAGAGAAGAGCATCTAAACGCTTTTAAGGAGGTTTGCGTTCCGTCTTTGCCTGATCTCGTTCCCACAGATAACAGCGGTTTCAGCATCTGCTTCCTTTAAACGTTTTCCAAGTGTTTTGTTCCCACTTTGTTCCTCAATGGAAAGTTCATCCAGAGATTTTACAATCTGTGATCTGTTCTTCTGTCTGTGAGACAGGAAAGCTGTCAGCGAGACGTCTCCAAAGCGCTATGTAGTTTTACCGCTGTTGATTTTATTTTTAGAGAGCTTTCAGAACCTCACAGGTCACATTACTTAAGCGTAAATGTATGCAGAAGTGATGAAGAGCTCAAAAGCATCTGATCCAGACCATCTTGCTACACTGCAAAAAAATCCACATGAAAAAACAAGGAAAATAAAAGCAAATTGAGTAAAAAAAAAAAAAACCTTAAATCGAGTAAAAATGTCTGAGAAAATTTTACTTGGTAAGACGACTAAAACCTAGACCAATTTATTGGAAAAAAGCAAATTAATCTTACTCTCCTAATTCTAAGATATTTAATTTAGCTTGTAAGGAAAAAAAATAGATTAATTGTTTCATTTCAATGAATTTTTTCAGTGTCGGTCTTATTTTCCAGTGTTACAATGAAGATTCAATGTTTTGTAGATGATAGATCAGGGTTTGAGGAAATGTATTTAAAAAACAACACTTTCTAATGTCACTTTCATTTATGTTACAATGTTAGTAGTACTATTTCTTAATAGTTTTTTTTTTCTCTTTGATGGTGAAGTGACAAAAAAAAAATTGTTTTTATTTATTTTATTTATCAACAATAATTAAAATGAAGAGTTTATCTATCTACCTACCTACCTACCTACCACCCACCCACCCACCCACCCACCCATCCACCCACCCATTCATCCATCCATCCATCCATCCATCCATCCATCCATCCATTATGTATATACGTCTATTTCTGGGATTTTCTGTGTTCGATCGATCCATCCATACATACATTCCTCCACTGTCTGCTTGATTTTATACAAAAAAGGAAAGAAAAAAGGAGTCAGTAAAGAATTGCTGAAGCTAATGTGCACCTGCTAGATGGCGCTGTTTGTACAAGCCCAAATCTGCATATATACGTCATCTCGTTCAAGATTTGCAGCTTCGGCAAGCATCTTGAACAAGATTAAAAAGCGGAAACTTACTTGACAGAAAAATGTAAATGGTACAACAGTTGAATAAATAAAAATGAGATGTTATGAACAAGCTAGTGTAAGTGTGCGGTGTGAGGGGATCAAATCTGGAGGAGATCACTGACGACTCCGGCGTTTGAAGTGACAGAAGACTGAAGGAGTGGATGATCTGCAGACAGGCCTTAAGTGATGACGATAAGCAGTCCATAAGTCTGGCTCCAAGACCGACAGAACATTCGCAAAACACACTGGCTTCTACTTCTATATGTTTTATGATCCGATCAACTAAGTCCCAGTGGTGTAAAGAGTACCAGACGGCCGTACTTAAGTAAAAGTACAGATACTTATTGTAACAAATAACTGTAATAATAATAAATAATGCATTACAAGTAACAAGCCACCAATTTCAAAAAGACTTGAGTCAAAGTAGCAAAGTATGCAATTTTAAAAGAACTTAAGTATTTTACTCTTTTTTTTACTCAATATTTTACTCAATTTAGGTCCAAAAAAAACCCCCACTAAAAAATGTGGAAAGGAACTATTCATGAGGTTTTGTTTTCTAATAGAGAAGCAAAATTTAACAACTCAATGTTTTAAAAATGGTAGAACAAAGTAGATAAAAAGAACAAAAAATCAGTCTCAGTCAAACCTGAAGTGAGAAAATAAAAAAAAATAGTGAAATAAAATTCTGACCAGTAAATTATGCGATTTAGCTGAAAAAAAAAAAGCATCCAGTTCCTTCAGCATCCTGCAGATGGCGTCATTGCCTCATTCCCCCAAGAAATGTATTGCAACATAAATCGATGCCGGCTTGTCACAATCTAATGAGTAATGCTAAGTGTCCATTGAAATGTAGTGGAGTGGTTTATTTTATTTTTAGAGAGCTTTCAGAACCTTACAGGTCACATTACTTAAGCGTAAATGTATGCAGAAGAAGAGCTCAAAAGCATCTGAATAAGACCATCTTGGTACACTGCAAAAAAATCCACATGAAAAAATAAGAAAATTGAAAGCAAAAAGAGCAAAAAAAAAAAAAAAAACTTAAATCGAGTAAAATTATTTGCCAAAGGGGTGAGAAAATTGAAATACTTAAAACCGTAAGACGACTAGAAACAAGTCCTATTTTTTTTAAACAAGCTAATTAAACTTACTCTCCTAATTCTAAGATAGTTAATTTATATAGTTTTATATTGTAAGGGAAAAAAATAGATATATTGTTTCATTTCAAGATTTTTTGGCTCGTCAAGAATCATTTTTTTCAGTGTAGGTCTTATTTTCCTATGTTACAATGAAGATGAAATGTCTCAAGTACTTTACATCTCTACTAAATCCCGATTTGTTGGCGGATCGTCTTTATTCTAGCTCAGGGGTGTGTAAACTTTTTGATTCGCGGGCCACATTGGGTTCTAACGTTTGACAAAGAGACGGGACCGGGCTTCCTGGTCCAGCAGCTGTCAATCACATTCTCACCAGCCAATCAGAGTAAGGGCCGCCCCCAGGTGAAGCTGGTGCCAGAAGTCCAAACGAAAAAAAAAAAGAAACAAAAAAAATCTGAAATGAAATTTTTTTTAAATAAAAACGTGAAGAAATTTACTTTGGGTATTTTTGGCATCTGAGTCCATAGACTAACAGTATAAAAATAAATGTTAAAAATATACTAGTACAATTCTTTCACGCACATTTTGTGTTTATGGTTTCGCTTTTTAAAATATGTTACATTAACTCAGGTCCATCCAGGTCACTAAGGTCAAATGACCAGTTACTTTTATGTTTTATTAAATCTAGTTTAAAAACGTATTTTTACTCGCTGGCTTTTGATTGACGCTGTATACTTATAAATGAACTTGGTGTTAAATTGTTTAAATTAATCTATATTTTAACTGTTCTCGTTTGTACCCTTGATGTATGAGTTTTATCACGCTGATGAGGTTTTATTCTTCTTCTTATCGTTGTTCCTGATCTTGTACAGCACTTTGGACCAACCACGGTTGTGTATAAATCTGTGCTATATAAATAAATGTGAATTGAATTGAAAAAAATCGAATTAACCGGATTTACATAAAAAAAACTTTCATTAAATCTTTACAAGTTCGCCCCGGCCGGATTAAAACATTTAGAGGTCCGCAGTTTGCCCACCCCTGTTCTAGAGGATTATGCGTGTAGAATCTTATTTTCTACAACTCGTGTTTTCTGAAGGGCTCGCACAGATGTTGAGGCGTGCCCCCCCCCCCCCCGCACACTCACATCTGGAGCGAGCGCAGATATGATGGATGAGAGTTTTCCAGCGGTGGTCTGTGGGAGAGCTGGAGGTGGACGAATCCCCCCGGAGCGTCTGTGGCTGATGAGGAGCTTATCACCTTCTCACACCCACTCCGTCTGAAGAGCCCAGCCACTGCTTCTGGCCTTCTGGCGTATTTGTTTAGCAGATTCTGTCACCCGAAGGCCTTTAAACTGCTCCACACGGAGGTATTAGAAGAACGTTGTTTGTCTGTGGAGGTTGAACCCACAATCTTGGTGTTGTCGACGCTCTTTGTTAGTGGAAGTATTTATGATGGAGTCACAAATCTGTGTCATTAACTTACGCGGGAGATCTACGGAATTCTTTTTGCCCAATGTTGAATCCACAATCTTGGTGTTTTTAGCGCTGACTGTGCTCTACTGATGGATATGGTGTTGCGTGGAGAAGCTTATACAGTACACGATTTTCGGTTCATCTATCCTTCACGTAGCCCATTTTTTGATCCCATGATTTAAAATTTCAGAGACACTTTGGAATTTACATTGTATGTGGGGTTCAAAGCAGTTCATCTCACTTTACTTTACTTTATGTCAGCAACCACAGAAGTAAATAAAAGAATTCACAACCCTAACAAGATATATAGATTAAAGAATGCTTTAATAATGTATATTTTATATTTTTAAAAGAATATAATGAAAATAATAATACAAACGAATAATGATAAAAATAATGAATTAATAATTTGTATTATTTATACGACATGCACGCACACACACACACACACACACACACACACACACACACACACACACACACACACACACACACACACACACACAATATATATTTACACTTTATTACATCATATATTCATAGATATGTACTCAATGAATAAAGATTTGTCTCTGAAATAACGGATTTCTTTTTAACTAATTTATTTATTTCTAATAACTTTTTGACTTTGGATTTTTGGCTTATTTTAATAGCCACATTTTATTCGATTTTTAGTAAAGATTATTAGACATTTTAATGGAGAATCTAGATGTCAATTTCAATTCATATTGTGGTTGATCTGATTGGCTCAGTGTCTTTACTCTAAACTCTCTCTTCACGTGAGACGAGTCGTTTATCCGGAATAAATCCAGCTATGGAGAAACACCCAGAGATGTATTGATTTATTTCTCCGTTTGTTTGACATCCAGAGGAGAGAAGGTAAATGACAAACCAACGTGATCGATCTCGCTAGTGTTGTGCTCTACCGCTGAAAGCAAAAGGTTCTGGCATTCGCAGGATTTACGTAAACCGAAGAGTCGAGGAGTCATTTGAGGACAATGGATCTGTTTCTGGAATCGTCTCCAAACACACGCTCTGTTGGCTCTTGGCCAAGCCGTGATAAGTCCAGTGTGATATGAGACTTGAGAACGGATTGTTATATTTCAAATGCTTTGTTCTACGTTTGTCTACGTACGTGATTTCTCCACCGATTCCCAACTCAGGCCTGAATAATCATCAATACACAGCGACTGAACAGCTCAGGGTTTCTAGAAGCTTCTGGACACTCACAGCGGGTTTGATTGAGTCTTAAGTTTCGACTCACGTTTGTTAGTTGAAGTCGTTTGTTTGTGAGTTGAAGTCGTTTGTTTGTTAGTTGAAGTAGTTTGTTTGTTAGTTGAAGTAGTTTGTTTGTTAGTTGAAGTCGTTTGTTTGTGAGTTGAAGTCGTTTGTTTGTTAGTTGAAGTCGTTTGTTCGTGAGTTGAAGTCGTTTGTTTGTTAGTTGAAGTCGTTAGTTTGTTAGTTGAAGTAGTTTGTTTGTGAGTTGAAGTCGTTTGTTTGTGAGTTGAAGTCGTTAGTTTGTTAGTTGAAGTCGTTTGTTTGTTAGTTGAAGTCGTTTGTTTGCTAGTTGAAGTCGTTTGTTTGTTAGTTGAAGTCGTTTGTTTGTTAGTTGAAGTAGTTTTTTTGTTAGTTGAAGTCGTTTGTTTGTGAGTTGAAGTCGTTTGTTTGTGAGTTGAAGTCGTTAGTTTGTTAGTTGAAGTCGTTAGTTTGTTAGTTGAAGTCGTTAGTTTGTTAGTTGAAGTAATTTGTTTGTTAGTTGAAGTCGTTTGTTTGTTAGTTGAAGTAATTTGTTTGTTAGTTGAAGTCGTTTGTTTGTTAGTTGAAGTAGTTTGTTTGTTAGTTGAAGTCGTTTGTTTGTGAGTTGAAGTCGTTTGTTTGTTAGTTGAAGTAATTTGTTTGTGAGTTGAAGTCGTTTGTTTGTTAGTTGAAGTCGTTTGTTTGTGAGTTGAAGTCGTTTGTTTGTTAGTTGAAGTCGTTTGTTTGTTAGTTGAAGTCGTTTGTTTGTTAGTTGAAGTAGTCGCTGTAGTTTGTTAGTTGAAGCATTTATGATGGAGTCACAGGTTGATGTCAATAACTTACGCGGGAGATCTCGTAAAAAACACTTGTTGTCCCATTTGATGTCGTTTGCAAGCACATCTATCTATTTTTCACGTCTTTAGTAGCAAGGCTGTGTTGGGGTTTCCATCGCCTTACTAGGGTTTATCAAAATGGGTGAGGTTTTTAGTCCGATTTTTTTGGTTCAATTCATTTTGGAAACAAACTAAAACATGGACAGTACACGCCTGAGGTTGAGTCACGGCACTACGGACTACATTACCCAGAATTCTTTCTCTTTTCTTCCATTGTTTTTACAGTGACATGTTTGATCAGTGTCACCTGTGTTCTAGATTGTTATAGTATCTAAATCGTCACCTGTTTCTCGTCATTGTAACGAGTAACTAGTGTAACATGTTTTCTGTTGCTAGTGTTTCCTTTTTTTGCTGTGAAATGTTTGTTTCTCGTTACTTTGGGCTTTGACGTCACACTTTTGTAGCAAAGTCTGACTATATACAGCTTTATATATATATATATATATATATACACATACACACACACACACACACACACACACACACACACACACACACACACACACACACACACACTCATACTCATACACATATTGTATATATGCACTACTATCTATGTATATATATTATGTATGTATATATATTATAACAGTAAACATCCAGTAAATAAAGAGACAGGAATCGGCAAACACGAACATTTTTCGAACATTTTTGTTCAAGCCAATTTATCGAATAACTTTTTAAAAGCGTGTTCGTTTTTTCGCGCGCATCCCCGCCATGGCGTAAAATGAGCACGGTTCATTCAAAATTCTACAAATCGTCTTGAACGAAAATTGTATTTAATTTAAAACATGCGCTCTTTCCTCGTTATTATTTTTTTAGTACGTCATTATAAATCAGTCGTTCAAACTCATGAGGAAAACAATGGTCATCCTCGACCTGTTATGGAATTCCCAAGCAGCTGAAATGCGTCAGACGAGGCCTGGAGAAGCAGCGCCTTCTGGAATTCTGTGTGAGAGTGAGGTAAAGTCGGAATACTTTGGCAAGGTGTCGCTCACACAAACGGCCAAAATATGGACCAGTCCAGTTGCAGTGATCCCCAGGCCGATGCTAATCTCACACGCAGAAAACACCGTCTCCTTAGCAGGAAATGCGTTAGGCTTGATCCCGACCATCGCTCTGAATTCGTCCCTCGTGAACTCGGTTAACAAAACAGAGCGGAGGATAGTTTTCCAGTCTCTGCTGGTGTCAACGTGTGTAACCGGGTGTTTGGATCTCGAGTAAATCTAGAGCAAACATCGCCCGTGTTTCTGGGTGTCACGATGTTTTTCTTAGCGTCTTGGGGTTTTGCTCTCGACTTGCGTCCCGTTTTTTAATGTAAAGAAGGCCGACGGACATAACATTTTAATGGACATTTTTTAGTTTTCATTTAAAGTTGCATCCGTTTTCGCGTTGCATTTCTATTTATGGTCAGAGGTGTTAAGAGTACCATGCAACCATACTTGAGTAAAATTACGGATACGTGCTGTATAAGTTACTCCAATGCAAGTAAAAAGTCACCACTATTAAAAAGATTTGAGTCAAAGTAGCTGTGTCGAATTTTAAAAGAACTTTACTCACACTAAATTTATGCCCAAAAAAAACTAAGAAGTCTGAATAAACTCTATTCATGAGGTTTTATTTTCTAATACAGAAATGAAATGTAACACCTCCATGTTTCAAAAATGGTAAATAAAGAACAAAAAGTCTCAATCAAACTCAGATGTGCATATTAAGTAAATAAAAATAAATAAAATAAATCCTATACAATAAAATCCTTTTTTTTGTTTTTCACGCCTTTAATTCACGCCTCTAATTCACATTCATATGGTTTCTAATTCACAATTAGCTTCCAGTATCTTCGCCTCGTTCATTTAAGAAATTAATTGCGGAAAAGATGGCTAGTCGCGCACAATCAAGATGTAACGAGTGACGCTATGTGTGAAGTGCGTAGTACAAATGTAGTGAAGTGTAGTGTACAAATGTAGTGAAGTGAAAAGTACAGATACTCAATCACAAATGCAGTGGAGTAGAGAGTAAAAGTCGCTTATGCTTTTGATACTCAGTACAAGTACAAAGTAGCCCAAAACATACTTAAGTAAAGTAACGAAATACATTTACTCAAGTCCTTTCACCTCTGTTCATGGTATTTCCTAGACAAACATTACACCGGCTTATTTAATAAAAAACCTTCCCGACCTGAATCTGGCATGTAAACATTGGCCGAGACCAGAAGGTAAATATTATGAATTATGCGTCGACGTGAAGCGAATTCCATCTCTCTCATTATGTGCGTAATTTAAACCACTGCCGTGTTTATAAGAAGCCCAAATCTTGTAAACTTCATATTAAAAGGCCATAAAGGCGACGAGGCCTTTTTGAAATTTGCGAGAGAAAAAAAACGACGTCGGTAGAAAGAAGGTGTTTGTCTTTGGTGTCGGATGCGCGACGCTTCTGCGTGTTTGTGTAGCTGCTTTAGTCGTTGTGCGATGCCACGAGCGATCGCCATCTTCCACCGCTTCTCTGATGTCGTGTTTAATGGCGTCTCCTGAGGTCTGTGGGTTTTTCTGCGTTTTTTAAGTCGGTGTTTTTCAGATTAGGCCTTGATTTGGAAGAATCGTCGCTCTTTAAAACGTCATTTTCGAGTATTTATTCTTGTCATTAGCGAGTATTTGTCCTCATTGCGATATTATTGTTCTTTTTTCATACAATAATAATTGTATAGTATTGTAATAATTTTTTTTTAACAATAATATTGCGTACTTTCTGTCCTGATATTCTCAATAGTCGCCCATCTCGTTTAGAAACTGTTGTTCTGATGACGCCACTCCAGATAAAGACACACCCATTTTGTTGGTCAGATTGAACCAATCAGATTCATGCAATTAATCGTGTGCTGTTTTTTTTACTAAAGTGACTAGACGTGAAAAGTGAATCATTGTTGTGCTAATTTCTGGAATTCGTACCCACAGTCTTGATGTGGCAAACCATTGAATTAAAAAATGTATTAATCCCACAGTGGGGAAATTGATCTGCTGATTTTGATAATCGTTTTATTTTTTTATAATGTTGTATTACATTTTTTTAGGAAACAATGAACACTATAGGCGTCGTCTTTTTCAAAAACGACAAATTCAGACAATTCTGACAAAATTGGCTTTTTCAAAATCAATTCAAATTCAATAATCTGAATTAGGATTCAGAATAGGATTAGAATATATACATATTGGAAAATTAAATGCATTATTATTAATTAATTTATTTAATTTTATTGTTATTAGGATTAGACTACAAATTCAGATTAGGTCCGTTCATAGAAATTCCAAACAAAGCCAAGTCAAATCCCACATGTAGTTGCCAGTTGCGGAATTCCTGATTCTTTTCCAATCCTGGTCGGCCCAGTGTTCCAGTGACAGATGTTCTGTCATCATTTCCACGAAGTATTGTCAGAGGAAATGTATGTATTGGCTCCTATATACGTTGAGTGTATATTACAATGCTGACAGAAGCGGTTAGAGCGTCCATGTTTGGATCCGAGAGCCTTTAAAGCCGACAGAGAAAACAAGGTGCGATTCCCCCCCGAGCGTGTGCGTCGTCTCTGAAGCGGCGGGGATCTCAAATCAAAGCTCCGTTATTGCGTCTCTCCTGACTGGAAACTTCAGTCTTGAGGGAAATGGATCTCAGATCATTGGCGAAGCTGACGTCCCACCGGGAGGCTCGTCGAAGCCCACCGCTGCTGCTGCCGTGTTGTGATTGGCTAGGAAACCTTCACACACGTTTGTCGAAATGCAGCTCCACCAGCGAAGATCCTGCTTTTTTTTTCCCAGCGAAAGTTAATCGAATTCAGGATTTCACATCCGCAGCTCGAGTACAAATCACCATATATGAATATTATACGTTTCAATCCTGATAGCGTATTTTTGCGAGTGTAAGCACCCCACAAGTAGAATCAAATTTACGTCTGAATGTTCCGAATAGTCAGGGAAAATTCAATGAAACCAAACAAACCTGACTTGTGACTCTTTCGATTGAATAGTAGATAAAAAAAAAATTGAACCTCAGTTAAATGTGGTATTTGTGATTGGAACAAGTGGTAGTAGAGAAGCTTGTTGTTTAGCCACTGCCAAGTGCCACGTCTAATGTTTCTATGTTTCTGTTATTCCGAAAAAGTATCTAATGCTTCTTTATTTGTCTTATTCAGCCCAAAAAAAAATCATAAATGCATGTCTGCGAATGTAAGCACCCCTGGAATAGTAAAACATTTCAATCTGAATATTCCGAATATAGAAATATATATTATATTTCATAAAATATAGAACGTCAGCTAAATGTGTTATTTGTGTTTAGAATAAATGGTAGCAGGTGCTAGGTGCCGTGTCTAATGTTTCTTTATTTCGGTTATTCAGCCAAAAAAGGCATAAATGCATGTCTGCAAATGTAAGCACCCCTCGCATAGTAAAAATTTTCGATGTGAATATTCCGTAAAAATTCAGAAAAATTCAATAAAACCAAACCAACCTGACTTGTGACTCTTTTACTTATGTGATTTTGCCTGATCTCAAATTGAGAATGCGTTTGAAAGCAGGTGAAAAATCACTAGAATCCATTGATGATATACAGGGATCAGAATAACGACGCTGGATTATTCGCAGGGCAAATGCAAATCGATGCCAGAGAAACTTTGACAAACGTTACGTATTTGCTCATGATCAAGAATGATAATTGTAGCAATTATGCGTTTAATTGTCTGCAGTTCAGTTTCAACGAGTGTGCTGGAATACTTGCAGAATAACCCGAAATGACCTCGTCAACATAATCCCACGTGGTCGTTCGCGTTCATTTACGCAACACGCGGCAAATTGGGGAAATTTCCAAACTATTCCGGCGAGGTCATGTGCTGCTGCCATTTTTCAAGCCATGACAGTTTGGCGTAATTAAGTCATTCCGCTGTAGTAAACGTGTCGGGGCGGCGGCTGGCGAGCGGGAAAAACAAAGAGCGCTAAAAAACGGCGTTCTCCATAAATCGAAATACATTTGTGTGGGTGAAGCTCTCAGGCGAAGGAGTGGAGGAATGCTGAAGGTCAACATGTACCCAGTGTCAGAGCGGGATTTACTGACGGAGCTGACGGAGCTGACGGAGCTGACGGAGGGCGACCCAACGTAAATAAGATCTGGGAGTGAATTAGTGCCGTTTCTCCTTTAAAACACACGCTCAGCAATAACACGCCCTGCTTGGCCTTCCTGGGTTTCTCTTGAAGGCCTGACGCTGTCCAGCTCCATTTATTCGCCGACAATTTTGCTCCGTTGGGTGGTCCGGTGTAGATAGTGGTGGGCAGAGGTGTCAACTACTTCATTAACTTACTTAAGTAGAAGTTTGGCTTACTTTTACTTCACTAGAGTATTTATTTTTCCCGCTTACTTTTTACTTCTTTACTTCTGCTTCTTATTTTTTCAAGCAAATATCTGAACTTTCTACTCGTTACTTTTTTTTCAAAACTAGCCGCGTTACTGCGATTTAGTTTAGGTTAGTTTTTTTTTCAGTGTTCAAGCGATCTAAAAAAAAAAATGCACAAAAATTGCGAGTAAAACGGCAAAAAAAATTTTGAGACACTTTTTGACAAAAGTGTGAGGCGCAGTGACCGTGTGTAAAGCTCCACACGTCTCACTGTGTAATAAAGTTGCCCGAGATCTCAAAGCTCACGTCAAAACTGAAAAACATTTCAGTTAGTATCTTTGTGAGACTTTGAGAGATATTATTTATTAATAGATCTTATACTAGAGATAAAGGAGATAATGTAATGTTGAAGCTAGATTTTCGAGCATAAGAGTTCATATTTAGGTCATTATTTCATAAAATGTATTTGAAAATAATCTATTTTGTTACACGTTTTTACAGATTTATCAACCTTCGAGAAGCCTGTGTGATTTAGAGTCTTGAGGCCGCACAGCTTTGTAATAAAATGCATTAATTTTCAACGTAATTACAGCAACATTTTAATAGAACAAAATAGTTCTATAATGGCATTTCTTTCTTGCATTACTTTTACTTTTATACTTAAGAGTAGTTTTATCAGTATTAGTAACGCTACTTTTACTTTAGTAAAAAATTGGGCATTTTACTTTTACTTTTGAACTCTAGTAAATATACTTCTAAGGAAGTAACGAAGCAGGTGTTGTTTTTCAGTCGGCGAGAGTGACGCGGTGGGACGAGGAGGACGACACGGGCTGGGACGCCTGGGGCTCGTGGAGCGACTGCTCGCGCACCTGTGGGGGCGGAGCCTCTTACTCGCTGCGCAGGTGTCTCAACGGAGGGTGAGTGATGGATCGTCTATATATTTATATAACATTAATGTGAATACATATGCGGCTCTACGTATACGTACAAACACTATAATTACTTTACAGTCATTTAGATTTTATCCAATGCGACTTCACATTTCAGCAATTTTTCCTGAAACGAACCCATGACCTGGTGGTCCAAACAGCTACTGGTAAAGCATACTTTCATAATTATTATAATTACTTTTATAGAAAGTATTTTTATATAGTATACATATATTATGTAATTTTTTTTATTACAATATCAAAAAGGAAGGTAGTTAGGTAGGTAGGTATCAATATTAATATAATATTAATAGGTAGGAATTTCTAATATGCTTATATAGTTTTTTTTATCTTATTAAATGACATATTTATGGGTTATTTATTATTAATCTAACTGGGTTTAACATGCCAGACGAACTGTTGAAAACTATATATATATATATACATATAAGTTCCTCCACTCCGAGAAGCTGAATTTGTGTCTTCAGACTTCACCAATTGTCCTCTTTTTTGGTAAAGTCAAAATACGGTCGCCCTACTGTAGTGTAGCACAGTAAGTGTTACAGTATCTGTCCCAGTTCAAACAATCCGTGTCTTATTTGTCGTATTTGAAACAGAATCGGTGTTTGTGTGTGAGGTGTTAGCGGCCCGTGAGAAAGACGCGCTCGGAGAACAGGGAAGTCACGGATGGTTGGAGCCGCGATCCTCATTTAGACTAATTGTGTGGTTAGTTCCAGTTGAAAACAAGAGAATGGGCCAATTACATCGAGCTCAGGGTCTGGTTGGAAAAGCCTCCACTGACCCGCGATGGCCATTTGCTCGGCACCATTTGTAATTTAACGCTTCCTCTGAGAAGAGACACTTTTTCCTCAAGAATGTTCCAGAACAAGGCACTTCGGAACATTTCAAAAAAAATGTAAGCGTCTGTAGCAAAGTAAAAAAAAAAAACCCTATTTAGTTATTCACTAAAGTTACTTATTTAGTTTAGTTTGTGTATTAACATATGAGAGCAGCAACAGAATCACGTGCTGAAAATAAGACAAATATTGAATTTAAAACAGAACAAAACACAAACCAAAAATAAAATAAAAAGCAAACAATTCAAATCAACGTTTCCACCTTAATAACTTTATACTGTGAATTCATTATTGTCCTGGTGAAAAATAATAATAATTAATATTTCTACAAAAGTTTCTAGTCTGACACTTATTACAAAATAAGTGTTCTAGTCTGACACTTTTTGTACAAAAGTACAAAAGTCAACACACAATATTTTTGCTAAATCTGAGGGTGAATTAT
Source organism: Paedocypris micromegethes (assembly GCA_028031935.1). NCBI lineage: Eukaryota > Metazoa > Chordata > Actinopteri > Cypriniformes > Paedocypris > Paedocypris micromegethes. The sequence continues at coordinate 12,960,806 of CM051504.1, forward strand.
TAATGCTGGGATGATTCATGGTTTGTTTAGCGTATGAAAAAACATGAATTTACATACATTTCATCTAAATAAATGCTTGACCCTGACAGAATTTCAGTTAAATAAAATGTACCAAATGTACATTTGAAAAAATAATAAAATTACTATACATGCTATATAGACTGTACTATACTATATAGTATAGACAGATACTCTAATAGAACTTTTAAGTACATTTAATTGTGCTAATTTAGGGAAAACATGCAATAAATCAGCATTTATTTAGGCCAGATACATTTGAAGCTTTTTAAAATAGTTAAGATTGACTCCAGATTAAGCTCCCCGTGACCCAGAAATGGAAAGTAGCGAAATAAAAAAAATGTATCATTCTTAAACTGCAAAAAGTACTTGACAAGTCAAAAAATCTTCAAACTAAAAAGTAAATCTTGTTTTTTTTTCTTCTCATTTTATCTCATTCTTCATTTATCTTTCTCAAGATAAATTAACAATCTTAGAATTAAGAGAGAAAGATTAATTTGCCTGTTTGAAGAAAATAGGTCTTGTTTCTAGTCGTCTAACCAAGTAAAATTTTCTCACCCAGTAATAATTTATTACTATTGATCATTTTTTGCAGTTTATCAAGTACACTTGGAGAAATCGTGCGTGTGTGTGTGTGTGTGTGTGTGTGTGTGTGGTGGCACTGCAAAAAAAAAAAAAAAACAACGTGAAAAAATAAATCAAATCAAGTAGAATTGTCTGCCAATAGGGTGAGAAAATTTTACTTTGAAACAAGACACATTTTCTTGAAACAAGCAAATTAATCTTTCACTCTTAATTCTAGACTAGATAATTTTTCTCGTATGGAAAAAAAAACAAAATTGATTATGTATTTTCAAGATTTTTTGGCTCGTCAAAAATTGATTTTTTTGCAGTGCAGGCTAGTGAGTTCAGAAAAAGTAACAAGATCTACAGTCTAATTTCAAGATTTTTTAACACGTGTATTTTGTTCAGTGGTTTTCTAGTTGTCCTCCCCTTGATTTCATGACTGTGAATATCGTGAAGCAGACCATCATGGAGGGTTCTGTCCGCTACCGGATCGGCTTCTCTTCTCGCTCCCGCTGTTTATTGTCAGTAAAACTCTAGCAGGGCTTCAGTTTGTGTGTTATGATTGGATTTGCTCTGATCACTGAAAGTTCTGGAAAGGCTTCTGCAGTTTATTATGAGGACGAAGACACTGCAGCCGCACGTGTGCAGATGGCCGATGCTCTGCCAGAGTCGAGAAGCTCATCCAGGATTTGGGAACTGAGAGTGTTTTAGCGCCAGACACACCGAAATTGGCACGAGTGATGGGTGGAGACGTTTATACTGGCTTACAAACCTCCATAGTTCTGCTGAAGAAGATACAAAAACAAGGCTGATGGAAGATCAGATTGATCTTCACCTGATAGATTACTATTTTGTCATAAAGATAGATAGATAAATGGATAGATAGATAGATAGACAGATATATATGAGAAAGAAAGAATGAAAGAATGAAAGAATGAAAGAATGAAAGAATGAAAGAAAGAAAGATAGATAGATAGAAATGACAAAAGATAGATAGATAGATAGATAGATAGATAGATAGATAGATAGATAGATAGATAGATAGATAGATAGATAGATAGATAGATAGATAGATAGATAGATAGAATAATAGATAGATAGATAGATAGATAAATATGAGATGGATGGATGGATGGATAAACGGACGGACTCACGGACAGATAGAAAGATAGAAAGAAAGATACGTACAAATAGAAAGATCCCAACCGGGGACAAAACAAAGGTTTCTTCTTTCGTAAAACATGTCGTTTTGGAACTAGAAAGCAGCAGAATGTGTCGTGCAAAGCGTCTTCCTCACTGTTTCTTCCTCTTCAGTCTGTAGATCATTTTAATGGAGATCATAAAGCTCAGTGTGGTCAGGAAGCCAGGTTACGTTCAGAACTCCAGGGCTTCATCAACGCTACAGTCACACGTGCAGCTTCATGGTCGTGTCTGTTCTCTCCGAGCAGAAGCTCTGCGTGTCTTCATGCAGATTCACGAGTCGGCCATTAAAGTCTGTCTGTGCTGTCCTTGTGCGTCAGGAACTGCGAGGGAAGGAACATTCGCTACAGAACCTGCAGCAACACGGTGAGTTCCACACACTCGTCAGAAGCTCATGATCATCAGAACGTAGAAGAAGTCTAGATGTTGTGTTCCGTACGTAGTGTGTTCCTACTTACTAATGCTACAAGACTGGTGCACTGCCATATCAGCTTTACACTGTGTTAGAAGAACGTCCAGTTCTTCCAGTTTTTTCCGTCGATATTTCTATTCACCCGTCTGTCTTTCTTTTCATCTGTTTATCAATCTATCCACTTTCGGTCTGTCGGTTTGTTCCAACGACAATGTTCAACAACACATTTGTCTGTTATTCCATCAATCTGTCTGTTTATCTCTCTGTCTGTCCGTCCATTTGTCTGTTGATCGGCCCATCCATTCGTTTGTTCGTTCATTCATTCATCCATCCATTCATCCACCCATTCATACATTCATTCATCCATTCATTCATGCATTCATTCATTTGTCCATCATTCCATCCATCCAATTATCCATCCACCAACTCATCAATCAACCTATTCATTTATCCATTCATCCACCCATCCATCCACTCATCCATCCATCCATCCACACATCCACTTATTCTTCCATCCATCTATTAATGTATTTATTATTTCATCCATCCAACCAACCATTCCTTCATCCATCCATCCATCCATCAATCCATCCATTTATTCATCAATTCGTCCATTCATCCATTCAACTATCCATCCAACCATCCATTTATCCATTCATCCATCCATGCATTTATCTATCCATCTGCACATCCACGTATTAATCCATCCATCCAATTATCCATTATTTCATCCATCCATCCTATTTATTCTTCTATCACCATCTATCTATTATCCATCCAACCATCCAATTATTCATCCATTTGTCCATGTATCCATATATCCATCCATCCATCCATCCATCCATCCATCCATCCATCCATTTATTCATCCATCCATCATCCAGTCATCCATCTGTCCACCTATACATCTATTTACTCTTCCCTCCGTCTATTCATCCATTTATTAATCCATCCATCCATCAAATTGCAATAATGTTCCAGCAGCTCTCTCTTCCAATCAGGACTGTCCTCCAGAGTCAGGTGACTTCAGGGCTCAACAGTGCTCCGCCCACAACGACATCAAGTACCACGGGCAGACCCACGAGTGGATTCCAGTGAGCAGCGAGGCGGTGTCCCCCTGCGCCCTCAGGTGCCAGGCCAAGGGCAACAGCCTGGTGCTGGAGCTGGCACCCAAAGTGCTGGACGGCACACGCTGCAAAGACCAGTCTCTGGACATGTGCATCAGCGGAGTCTGCCAGGTCAGTGTGCCTTAAAGTCCTCGTGTGACACACACAACTCTTCAGAAGCAGATAAATAGACAGATAGATAGATAGATAGACAGACAGACAGACAGACAGACAGACAGACAGACAGCTAGATAGATAGATAGATAGATAGATAGATAGATAGATAGATAGATAGATAGATAGATAGATAGATAGACAGATAGACAGACAGACAGACAGACAGACAGACATATAGATAGATAGATAGATAGATAGATAGATAGATAGATAGATAGATGGATGGATGGATGGATGGATGGATGGATGGATGGATGGATGGATGGATGGATGGATGGACGGATAGATGGAAAGAAATAAAGAAAGAACCATTTATTTTTCCATCCATTCAGTTATCCATCCACCCATCCAGCCATCCATCCATCCATCCATTTATTCTTCCATCCTTCCATTCATACATCTAACCATCCATTTATCCAGCAATCCATTTATTCTTCCATCCATCCATTCATCCATTTATCTATGCAACCTTCCATCTAATTATTCATTTATCCATCTAACCATCCAATTATTCATCCAACCATCAATTTTTCCAACCATCCTTGAAAGAATTGTGATCTTTATTCTAAGCAACAAAAAAAAACCGCGGTTCTCGTCTGATTATTCAGCATCAGAATGTTGCGGCTCTAGAGTCCAGCTATGTTCAAAGTCTGAGTCTGAAAACGCTGTTTATACAGAGGCCGGGTCGAGCTGGCACTTATAGCTCCTGGGTCGAAGCTTTTGTTCTTCAGATTACGGCTTTGACTGGATGATGAGGTGCGAGATGCTCCTCGGACGCCAGGAACCTTGTGTATTTATGAGGACGGATGCTCGACCTTCTCCGACACTCATCAGTGTAGAGTGAGCAGATGGAGAAAAGCTTTGTTTTTTTGGACCGCGAACACTGTCAAATCCGCCGATGTTTCTCTCCGAGCCGTTTGTCTTTAATTTTTGCATTTTTTTTTTTTTCGCTGGTCGAGTTGCCAGCAGCTTTTCCGTTCTGGATGTTCCTGTAGCAGCGACGCACAACTTTGTTTGTTAAAATTGGGGGGAAAAACAAGTAACTAGGATGAAAATATGAATGGAAAATAGTTTTTTTATATTCGAGTCGACTCCAGGTCACAATTCCTTGGGTCTGACTTCATAGCAACAAAGTGTGTGTGTGTGTGTGTGTGTGTGTGTTTGTGTGTTTGTGTGAAAGACTGTGTAAATATGTGAAAGTGTGTGTGTGTGAGAAAGTGTGTGAGAGAGAGACAGAGTGTGTCTGTGTGTGTGCGCGTGTGTGTATGTGTGTGTGTGTGTGTTTGTGTGTGCGAAAGTGTGTGTGTGTGTTTGTGTGAAAGACTGTGTAAATATGTGAGAGTGTGTGTGTGTATGTGTGTGTGAGAGTGTGTGTGTGTGAGAGAGA
>CM051504.1:12974582-13003614 GCA_028031935.1 Paedocypris micromegethes
TCTCTCTCTCTCTCTCTCTCTCTCTCTCTCTCTCTCTCTCTCTCTCTCTCTCTCACTCTGTCTCTCTCTCCCTCCCGTCACTTGTTCTCCCTTTTATCATATATTTTTGGAATTGTATGTTGGCGTTGAATTGTTTTATATTTTAATTGATTACCTTAGTTGCATGTTTATGTTTTGTATTTAAAAAAAATGTTGATATTTATTTATGTTTTAGCGTTTGTTGTTTTACTCTTGTAAAATAGTCAGACTTATCTCTTCAAATCTTTATCTTTCTCATTGTTCTAACTTTCTCTCTTTATTCTCCCCCTTTCTCTCTACTTCTCTCTTGCGCTTTTTCTCTTTGTCTCTTTTATCTCTTCAAATCTTTATCTTTCTCATTGTTCTAACTTTCTCACTTTATTCTCCCTCTCTCTTTATTTCTATCTTGCTCTTTATCTCTTTGTCTCCTTTATCTCTTCAAATCTTTATCTTTGTCATTGTTCTAACTTTCTATATTTCTTTCTCCCTCTCTTCCGCTCCTTTTCTAACTTTCTCTCTTTCTATTTTTCTCTCTTTTATCTTCTCCAACTATAGATTTGTGTGTCAGTCAACTCGGCCAAAATCTGACTCCGCCCTTTTCCAATCTCTTTGTTTCTCATTGTTCTTTCTCTTCTCCTCTCTCTCTCTCTCTCTCTCTCTCTCTCTCTCTCTCTCTCTCTCTTGACTTTGCTATAGCTTTGTGTGTCAGTCGAATCAGCAGAAATCTGACTCCACCCACTATTTATGACATAATCAATGATGGGTGGAGTCAGACTTACCAGCCAAATGATATAAAATTATTTTTATACTGAACTGTAAAGGACAATCGTGAAAATACCAGCCCAATAATTACACAACAGACATTATATATACAATATTTTTCAAACATCTTGAGAAATGTAAGACTCCAATTAAAATTCCAACACAATTTTTTTTTTCTTTTTTTTTTTATTTGGAGTCTTTTAGAAAACGCTTTTCATGGCTGTTCTGTAGTGATTAAATGATGCGGTCTGTCTTCTCTCCTCATCTGCAGGTGGGAGCAGAACCCCTGGACCTCGTGTTCGGTGTCGTGTGGTGGTGGGACTCAGGAGAGAAGCGTGGTGTGTGTGGAGGAAGACGTCCATGGTCAGGTGGAGCAAGTAGAGGAGTGGAAGTGCACGCATTCTCAGCGTCCAATCAGCACGCAGAGCTGCAACGCCTTTGAGTGTCCGCAGTGGACGGCCATGGAATGGTCACAGGTCAGACACTTTTTCGTGTGTTTCCCATAAGCCTGAAGTAAGACCTACTGAAGATCTGAATGATATCATGATCTATCTGTCTATCTATCTATCTATCTATCTATCTATCTATCACTCTCTCTGTCTCTCTCTGAGTAAATCTCTCTCCTCTTTGTCATTTTTCAACATCTGTCGTTTTTCATCAATCGTATCTTATCTTATATTATCTTGTCTGTCTGTCTGTCTGTCTGTCTGTCTCTCTATCTGTCTGTCCGTCTGTTTGTCTATCACTCTCTCTCAGTAAATCTCAGTTGCTCTTTGTCGTTTTTCAACATCTTTGTCATTTTTCATCTATCTTATCTTATATTGTCTGTCTGTCTCTCTCTCTCTCTCTCTCTCTCTCTCTCTCTCTCTCTCTCTCTCTCTCTCTCTCTCTCTCTCTCTCAGTAAGTCTCTGTTCCTCTCTGCCATTTTTAGGTCCTGTTTTTTTTATTCTTCGGAGAGAAAGATTGTTAGCCACAGGCTTATTTTTGAGGCACTATTATGTGGTTCAGTGGAACAACACATTTCCAGCCATTGCTGGGTTGATTTTCATTACGAGCTGAATTACGAGCTCCACCGCAGTAAAGGAAGATTAAGCGCAAGTGAAATATAAAAAAAAGTCCATAAACGAAGAGTTGATTTTATTGCGTTCTCCTTCACTGTGTTTAAACTCGTCGCTGGCAAGGTCAAAACTCAGCCATATTGGATTCATCAAGGTTTTTCAACGCTAAAACATTTGTGCATTGAATTTCACTGTAATAATATACCGTATTTACTCGGTTATAAGTCGATCCGTTTATAAGTGTTCACCTGTAAGATTGTAGTATTCTGTTTAGACCCATTTATACGGGGGAAAGAAATGAGATAAAGTGGAAATAAGTGGATCAATTTGACCTGGGGGTCTTTTATTATATTATAACACCAAAACTGTGTGTGTGTGTGTGTGTGTGTGTGTGTGTGTGTGTGTGTGTGTGTGTGTGTAAGAGTGACAGCGGTGTATTTTGTCTTATTGTTGCAAAGAAACAAATAGTATTTGATCTTTCTGACTCTTTAATCTTCTATTTTGTCTGAAGGGTCAAATTGACCCGAACATTATCTTTGGAACAAAAATATGTAGCGGGCGTTACAACTAAACCATATTGTTTTTATGTAGATTACACTAAGTCAAGTATTAAACTAAGACAAGTATTTATTTATTTATTTTTTCATTTTTAAACTTTTAACACAATGTCTTTAGAACAGTATCTGTATTACATAAACATGTAGCATTGTGCTACAAATAGGTGAACTGAATTTTTTATATGATGATTACACCAAATAAGCCAAGCATGAGAAGAAGTGAAAAACACATTTAAGTATTTTTTAAAATATTTTTAAACTTTGAAAACGGCTCAATTTGACCCGAACATAATAGAAGGGTTAATCAATATACGTCTATATATATATATAAATATATATATATATATAATATATGTTAATGTAATTACCGTGTCAGTGTTTATTTTTGAAAGAAAGGGTGAAATATCCGCTCACCCTTTTCTGCCTTCTGAGTAAAATATTTTCTATTGATCGATATTGCCTATTGATCTCGTCATTTTTACTTGTACTCGAGTAAATACTGTATAACGGAGTGTGACGAATGATAAGTGTGTGTGGTTGATGTGTGTGTCCAGTGCACGGTCAGCTGCGGCCCGGGGTTGCGCTACAGAGTCGTGTTGTGTGTGGATCATCAGGGCCAACAAACCGGCGGCTGCAGCTCCGCCCACAAGCCACAGGTCAAAGAAGACTGTCTCCGCCCCATCGCCTGCCACAAACCCAAAGGTACCAGACGCGGAGAATCATCTCAAGTTCAAGTTCAGGTTTACTTATGTAGCACTTTTCTTAGCTCAAGACCAATGTGGAATTAGGAAATTAAAACTAGTCTTGTGTTATATTTATACAAAGACAAATATTTAAAAATGTGATGTGGTTGTGTTGTGCACTAACGTTTAAAAGTATCTCGGCTATTTCTTGGCCTGGAATAGCCTTCGTTTCTAAGAACAAGGATAGACTGGTCGAGCTTCATGAACGTTCTCTATTTCTGGCCATTTTGAACGTCTGATTGACTCCACAAATGTGAAGCTTCAAAGTCTCAAGCTGCTGAAAATGTCAGTTTTAAAGCTTCTTTAACCAGCTAAACAGTTTCCAGCAGCGCTAACATGATCAAACAAGACTTTTACAATCATCCATTATCCTTCTGACACCATTAGCAAACACATTGTGCCATTAAGACACTGGAGTGACAGTTGCTGAAAATGTTCCTCATTATTCTTATGCATTTATTGCGCCAAAAAACAGACATTTACCACATTAGCAGTGTATAGACTCAATTTCTGATGAGTTTAAAGTTATTTTTATTGACAAAAACAGTGCTTTAAAAAATAAGGATGTTTCAAGTGACCCTAAACTTTTAAACAGTAGTGTATTTTAAAAATTCCTGTTTTATCACTTGTCACATCCTCTGTGGATTTTCATCCGCCATGATTTAATTATTCATTAATTACTGTTCAGCCGCAGTGACTTAACACTAGAAGGACCCAGGGATTGGGCGTGGCACTTAGGATTGGGCGGCTAAAACAGATGAACAGATAAAACTAATTGTATTATGTTAATGAGGTTGTTTGTGCGCCACTTTTTGAACACACTTAGGTAGTGATCATTCCATACATTTGATTTATTGTTTGTAAACATAGCAAATTATTGAAAGGGGTGTTATTTCAAAAACATTAGACTATATGTTCTTATTATACAGTGAGAAATATATTAATGTAGTGAATGATGGATTGCTGTAAGGTTCGAGGCTGTCAGGCTGTTCCACTTCCTTGTTGTCATAACAAAAAATAAAACTGTAATTTGTAAATTAACCAAATTAGGGAAAGTTGTTCAAAAATATTAGACAATATATTTGTATTATACATTGAGGAATGTTTTATTATAGATCGAATGTCTGATTGCAATAAGGTCAGAGCGATCAGGCTTTTCCACTTTCTTCTTCCAGCAGAAGTGAAAGTAAAAAAATTTAAAATGTCAATGGAACGCAACAAATTCGGGGTGGCGTAGTGGGCGAGAATGACTGAATTAAGTTCTAAACCCGAACGTAGCCTTTTTGTGTGGAGTTTTCATGTTCTTCTCATGCTTGCGTGGGTTTCTCCGGGTCTCCGGTTCCTCCTCAAGTCCAAAAACAATCATAAGAAGTCTCAATAATTGCCCAATGGCGTGAGTGAGACCGCACGCTTGTGTTTGAATCCTGCTCTGTGATTGGTTGGCCACCAGGGGGTGTGTCCCAAATTCAGGCCCAAAGCTGCAGTGATTGGCTCCAGCTCCCCGTGACCCAGAAATGGAAAAGCGGTTGAGAAATCCAACGGAAGAATATCGAGGGGTATTTTTGTCCACATTTGAAAACATTTTCCAATTTAATTCCATGTGACGTTCATTACCATCATGTTACATCATTGATTTCCCTGCAAAACCACAGTTCTGGTGCTGCCAACACCGGCTACGAGCTTCAGGAAAGCTAATATTATTCTAAATGAGTCAGCTAACGTTGTCTAACTTTAGTTACATAAATAAGATAAAATAATAAGTGCAACACGGTAATGTGGAATGCCCAGAATCCCAGAGGATTGTTGCTCCAGGCAGTGTGTGTGTGTGTGTGTGTGTGCTATAACCTGTAAATTCTGTGTGTGTGCACGGATTTTTGTCCTCACATCGCCCCTTAAATTCAGCGCGAGTAATGCTGGGAGTTTGACTAGTTAAAATGTTAAATCTCGCCATTGCCCAACTATTTTGCCTGACTGATGCCTCTACAAGGGATTCATGAAAGAATCCGGTTTTGGATTTTCCATCTCAAGCGAAGTATGAGGCGTTATACATCACTCAGCAGAGGGGTTGCCATGTCCTCACGTCGCCTCTTAAATTTCAGCTCAAAATGACTATCGAAGGTCTTGAATGTTGCCATGTGTCTCACAATTCTGCACAACACCAAGCGATATTACTAAAAAGATATCTTAAGAGATTCTGAAAACTTAAGAGGCCTTAGCGTGTCTCCCAAAATAATGAAATGTGGTGGATTTCGGTTTCAATTTTCAAATAAAAAACAAAAAAATATATTACGAAAACAAATGATCTTTATATACTCCAGATTGTGACACAAAAAGCTTGAAAAATAGCAAAACGATAATTTAAAAAGCACTAAAAAAAGGAAGTAGTAATACTAACAACATAACAACACCAACACTAATCACACGCTACATGCAAGAATCCACAAAAACAAAAAAATAAAGTGAGCTTGAAACTATTGCTCTGCGCATGGGCGGACTGGAGAGCAAAGGATTTTGGGAAATGAAGTCCTGACCACTAGAATCGACTTTTTGTTATCTATTATTCAAGTAAAACGATATCAAAATGTTACGAGTCACAAGTTAGACTTGTTAAAAAAAAGAAAAAAAATTGTACGAGAATATTTACGTAATTGAACCAATAACGTTAATAAATAACTTAAGGAAATTGTTTTTGTTTTTATTTTGTGCGTATTTTATTTGCGTAAATACGGTAATTAACACACACTAAACACATACGTTAGCTGACAGGTAATACAATTTCAACTAATTACGTTTCAACAGGGAGCCGTACACTCAGTAGAGCTGGTTTTCGCAACACTAAGGGTCACGGGTTCGATTTCCTTTGAAAGTGTGACATTGTTACAGTGTAGAACTACATTGCAGCGCTAGTCGCTCCGGTTGAAAACATCTGTTAAAGGCCGTAATGCACTTGTAGTGGAAATTGGTTTTCTTCGCTGTAATGATTCAATAAAAATTTCCATTTAAGGCCTCAAGACGTCTGGATCTCCAACGGGCCAAGTTTCGAATGATCTGTAATTACTTAAGCCAAACTGCGTAATGCACTAAGTGTATTTAGTGCTCGCATTTAGAAAAATTGCATTTTAATATGCACTGGAAACTCAAAATAAGCCCAAGGCTCCGTGTAATTATTTTCTCCCGGTTTAAATGTTTGATTCTGTTTCTCTTTGGAGAAGCGTCCAAGTCCGAGTTATTTTAGAAATGACATGGCAACCTCGGAGCGAAAATATTTTCATACGACTCTGCGAATAGCGCCGTGCTTTTTGTTTGTCAAACGTGCCTAAATGGGTTGGGATGGATGCGGTCGACATCACGTCTCTCACAATTATCGCCGAGGTTTGCACGATTAAAATGACACGTTGCGTGCCAAATCCTTTCCGAGCGACCCGACGGAATTTATATGCGTTCATTCACAAATCTGCCAATTTGCTGGCCCAGAATCCATCACGTTTGAAAGGTTTGTGCAACGGAACCAAAGTGTCCGCAGTGATCGTAAGGCGCACGTCTATCTTACTGCGACTGTGTGTTTTGCTGGACTCGCTCCGTCTGTGATCTCCAACAACGCGGCACCAAGATCAACAAATGGCCACAGAAACCGCCCATCGCTCAAAATCAAACCCATTGTGCAGTCAACCAGAGCCGCACAAGCTTGTAAAAGCAGAGTGGGATGAAATGACTCCCCGTCTGCTGTTTCATTTAGACTGTTGAGAAACCTCTCCATCAGAGAAACCCAAAGAGAACCCGCCAAACCCACGGCTTGTTCTACACTGTAAAAAATGTGATGTGCCATTACATATATTATTTTCTCACAGCTTGCTTTTTAAGTAGAACATGCTTGATAAAATAATGTAAAAAAAAAAAAATCTTGAAATATTCAGCCTGACATTATTAACTTAACAATTCTCAGTGGATTGTGCTTTTTAATTTGAGACAAATAAAACCCAATTTTATCAATTTTTTTTGATTTATTGATGGTTTGAATACTAAAGACTCGATTGGCAGAACAACATTTTCATATATTTTGTCACAAAGAGATTCAGCTCATTAGTTAATATTTTCTATTAAGACCTTTAACAGCCTCAACCTCATTCTGAAGAACAGTAGACACATTGAAGGTAAGATGGTTATGTACTTACATTTTAAACATATATTATTTAAACATATATTGTCGTATTTTAAGATTAATCGCTTAAATGTATCCTTGTTATAACGTAACAGTTCATGTAAAAATGTTTATGCTTTTTTTTAATAAAAAAAAAGTTAAAAAGAAAACCAATTGAACCAAATTATTTTAAAATAAATGTGAATTCTCGTTTTGTCAATCTTTTAGACAAAATGGTTTCATAAATTGACCCAAAAAATTGCACTGTTTTGCTTAAAAAAAGGTGAAATTTACATTTGAATTTGTTTTTACCAAAATACATACATTTTTTTCAAGGACACATGCAAATTCGTTTTAGCAATCAAATCATTTTTTAAATGAAAATTCCAAGCCTCATGGTTCATTTTTTACAGTGAAACACGTCCAACAGGCAACAGTGTTAATTTCGTTGACAAAATATTTTCGATTTTTAGTCGACTAAAATTAAACTAAAACTAAAAAACATTAAGATTAGAAGACTAAAAACATTAACTAAATTAGGACTAAAACAACACCACGATTTAGTCAAAAGACTATGACTAAAACTAAATAAAAAATCTTTGTCGAAATTAAATCTGACGGGCAAACATCAACCCACAGCTGCGGTGAACCTACTCCAGACCTGGTTGCTCGCGTAAATATTTCGTTGCCACATTTAGATTTATTGGGAGGAAACGCAGTTTAACTCGAGTTCCTTAACCTCCAGCGAGAGAAACGAGCCAGTGATGGTCCTCAAGAGCCAGAAGAGTCGGCAGTGAAACTGGAGTGTCCCTCTTCAGCTCCACGTTCCTTCCTGACACACTTTATCTTCCTGTCGTCTTTTATCTCCAGCTCACGTTCGGAGGGTTCAGAGGGCCGGAGGTGGACAGCAGTGACTTTATTAGAACTTGAACTTGAATTCTCTGTTCCCGGAAATGTTTTTCTTTTTTTTTTTTTTTCTCTGAAAAGCAAACATTGCATTTTGTAACCCTCCTATTATGTTCCGGTCAAATTGAGCCGCTTTCAAAGTTGAAAACAATTTTGAAACTTCTCACTTTGACACTACTCCTGTTTTTATTTGGTAAAATCATCATACTGTATAAAAGAAAAATAATAATTCAGTTAACATATTTGTAAGACCACGCTACATGTTTATGTTACAAAGATACTGTTTGGATCAAATTGGCCCGTGTTAAAAGTTAAAAAATTAATATAAAATAATTCAAAGTATGTTTCAACTTCTCATTATTGTCTTAGTTAGTGTAATCTACATATAAAGAAAAAACGGTTTTGTTGACATATTTGTAACGTCTGCTACATGTTTCTGTTACAAAGATAATGTTCGGGTCAATTTGCCCTTCAGACTAAATAGAAGCTAAAAAGAGTCAGAAAGATCAAACACTATTTCTTTCTTTGCAACAATGAGACATAATACACCGTCACACACACACACACACACACACACACACACGGTTTTGGGGAACTTGTTGGTCTCTGACACTTTTATTTTATGCTTAATAAAAGGCCCCAGGTCAAGTTGACCTGTGAACATTATTGATGCTCCTGTGAATCAATGGAGGAACAGGAGGATTAAACGCCCTCGACTGGATCTCTGATTGGTTACTGGGACCATCTTGCTGTGTTTTGGTGTTTTCACAGAAAATCAGCCTGTTGAAGACAAACTTCCGTGGATAAAACAAGCTCAAGAGCTGGAAGAGACGAGAGTCGCCCTGGAAGACCCAACGTGAGAACTTCAGTTCATATATCTCTGTCTTATATCCATCCACTAATTATCTGTCTCTCAAAAACTATCCATCATATTCATCTGTTCATTTGTCTGTCTATCTGTTTATCTGTCTATTTATTTGTATATACAGTCTTACCTACACTTACGATTTTTGTTAAAAATGTCCTTTTACGAAGGTGTTACGCTGCTGACGACAGAGATGATGGCGAGGCTTGAAACACAATGGTTTTAATCACAACTTCAAAGATCCAGAAGAAGACGACATAACATAACCAAACATAAACGTGAGCCAGGCCGACGTGGCTCTATTCCTATCTCATAACTGAGTTTGATCGGCAGCTCATGCTCCCTCCGCGATTCCTTAAGAATCCTTTGGTGATGAGGCACACCTGTCGCGGAGGGAGATGAGCTGCAGATGACGGATTGTACTAATTAGTTCTCCTGGGCCGCCACCAGGGGGAGATAAACCCCAGGATCGTGACAGAAGGGCGTCGACAAGAAAATATCGCCTCTTTTAACGAAATTATTTTTCTTACCACTAATAAGCAGAGAGATGAATATTAAATTTACATGCAAAATGCGGCCCATTAAATAAAATTTCAGTTGAGTGACTTCTTTTTTTTTTTTCAACTTTTTAAAGTTTTTTTTTCAACCATGGTGGCCTTATATTAAAGGTGGCCTTCTATTAGAGGGTTGTAGATTTCAACTAGTTGGTCATAATGTTCTACTGTGAAGACTCACCGCACGTCCCTGAGCAGTTGTGAGCATCACGCACATAATGATGTTACTTTATTAAAGCACTGCTTGTACAACTTTTTTCGAAATCGAGCACGGTATTCAGAAAACTTTATTGGCCAAGTTGCAATGACAACAAAGAATTGTGTTTTGACTGACCCCGTCTTTCCCCTCTTTTGCATAAATATATAAATAAATGAAAAAAACAAAAACAATGACAAGAAATAAAAGAAACATAAATAACGTTATTGCACTTGGCACCGTTATGCACATATTATTATTCATTTGAATCTTCTTTGCCAGTACGGCAAACCCCAAAGGAAACAGGAAATAGTAAAGAAAATTTTATCTAAAGAAAAGTGGCTTTCTAATAGAGGGTGGCCTTTTATTTTCAAGGTGGCCTTGTACGAGAGGTTTTACTATTAGAGGTGTGTATATATATATATATATATATATATATGAACGAATATAACGAAAAATTGTCGCTGCGAAAATGTCGTCCCAAGTTCCGAAATATTTTCACTATATGAAAGGACCGCGTCTTTTTCTTACCGCTACCCAGCGTAGAGATGAAAGTCCAGATGTGTGCAAAGCAGTTGTTTAATCTTCTTTTCACGTCAAATAAATAACAAAAAGGCTAGTTAGTTTTAGCCATCTTGCTTCCCAAATAAAAAATAAGCTTGTATTCTCCCAGAATTGCGTTTTTTTAACGCATACGACGTTGTGCGTCTTTGAGACTTTTGTAACTTTGCGAGAACGGGGATGTCGCTTGCTCTGTAGATAACATAACATAAATAACATATGACATAACCGCTCATTGAGATTGTATTTCATTATTCAACTAAACAACTGCTATGTAACATGTATTTATTACATTTGATACCAATATTTTAGCATTTATAAAAAACAATTGCCTGTTTTTTCAAGTCATGGCAACGATTATATGGATAGCATGTAAAATTTGGCTTAGCTAACGAAATTTTCTCTGAACGAAGCGGCTCTCGGCCTAAATCAATTTCGCAAGTCGGGGTACCACTGTATAAAACTATTTCAAAATGAGTTATGAACCACTTTAATCATCAGTAAGAAGATAAGGAAAACTTCCTCAGCTCTATCCAAGCAACAGGTTATAAGAAGCGTGTTATGTACTGATTCTTTGTCTGGATCCGATGGCGGCTTGAACAATGCCGAGCGAGTCTGTGTGTTAGAAGTGTGTCCGGTTTCCTTTCATCACTTCAAAAAGAGCCCACGGGCCACTCCAACCCCCCGTGCAGGTATTATTACAGTCACCCGCCTCATTTCTGGAATAATACCTGTGTTAATAGCGGGCCGGACCGCTCGCTACAGTACCCCCCCCCCCTGAGAACCACACGGGGCGGGCTGCCAGCATCCAGACCAGCAGCCGTCCCAGCGCCGTCTATCACAGACCCATTAAACCAGAAGACTGAGGGGCGAGAGCGTTTAAGGGTTTACAGAAGCTCGTGCGTAGACATAGCGAGGCGTTATATTTACCCAGAGGTGTAACAAGTACCATACTTGAGTAAAAGTACGGATGCGTACTGTATGTTACTCCACTACAAGTAAAAAGTCACCACTATAAAAAACATTTGAGTCAAAGGAGCAAAGTATCACATTTCAAAAGAACTTAAGTATTTTACTTAAGTACATTTAGGCAAAAAACAAAACTAAGACATGTAAAAAATCTTAATTCATGAGGTTTGTTTGTCTAAGACCAAAACGAAATTGAACACCTCCTTGTTTCAAAAATGGCAAAACTAGTTAAGTAAAGATCAAAACGTCAGTCTTGATTAAACTCAAGTCTGTAAAAGAAATGAATAAACAACAGTAAAAGAAAACCTATACAATAAAATACTAGTTAACATTCACACCCCCAATTCTTATTCTGGTTTCTAATTCACAATTAGCTTCCAGTGTCTTCAGCAGACTACAAATGGCAAAATGGCCTTGTTCGCCCAAGTAAAAACAGCGGTAAAAATCGATTATGGTTTGTCGCGCACAATCAAGATGTAACGAGTAACAGTAAGTGTCAATTCAAACGTAGTGGAGTGAAAAGTACAGTTACTCAATCAGAAATGCAGTAGAGTAGAGAGTAAAAGTTGCTTATATTTTTGATACTCAGTACAAGTAGAAAGTAGCCAAAAACATACTTAAGTAAAGTAAAAAAAAGTACATTTACTGAAGTACTTTACACCCCTGTATTTACCGCTTATCTACCTCCTTCACTCACGCCCTCGACTGAAGTATATCACTCCTGATGGACAGACTTCCTTTGTTTTCTGTAACTAAGGAGATCTGTGGTAGAGAGCAGCAGGGTCGGGTCGGCTTTTATCAAATGTTAGAACTCAATGTGGCCCTCAAATCAAAACTTTTGCCCACCTCTGCTTTAGATTGATGTGAACTGCATTCTCAGTGTGTCCACAAGGGGCAATATGAAGAGAAAGAAAGCTTTAGATTGATGTGTTAAATAACTACATTCTCAGTGTGTGTTCAATCAGTGTTCTTTAGCGAATTTTTTTACGCTTTAGATTTTTCACTTTACTGAAGTTTTTTTACTGAAGTAAGTTTTACAGCACATTACACACGGTAAAAAAAATGTAGATTATACGTGAATAATATAATATGTAAAACACATGATGCAAAAATACGTATTTAAGAAGACTCTATTATTCATTCCACCAAAAAAATGTTTATCGTACGTCCGAATCTTTCACAGTTCTACGAATAAGCAAAGACTGTTTTCTCAATTTGAGGTTGTGACATCATAATATTTCCTGAATGACGGAATTTGTCAACAGGGAAAATAAACCAAGACTTGACAAGTTCTGGACGAATTGGGAATTGCAGATCTCATAAAGGTTAATCCCTTAAACCTGGAGAGTGTTTAGACGGTGGACGGCTTGAAGTGTCCACCAAAGCTCGTACAGTATGTAGACACGGGGCGGAGTGGTGGCGAGGCGTTATATTTACCGCTTATCTACCTCCTTGACTCAGGCCCTCGACTGAAGTATATCACTCCTGATAGACACACTTCCTTTGTTTTCTGTGCCTGTGTAACTAAGGAGATCTGTGGTGGAGAGCAGCAGGGTCGGGTACTTGGCCCTATTACTTAGTGCCTCCAGTCCACTTTGAATTGGAATTTGGGGTTGGACACTTGTCTCTATGGCCTGTGGTTCAGCAGTCGAGTCCCTTATCTAATCCCCTGTCTGATAAACATGGAGGAGACCAGCTGAAGGACTTCCACTTAGACCTGGGCTCTTCTTGAACTTTAATTTTGTGATTAAATGCTCCGAGTGCTGTACAGAACATGGAAAGATTTGTTGAAGTCGGACGTTATCATATGAGTGGCACATGTTGGAGTTGGATTTGTTGGACTTTGATGCCATTTTATGCCTGCATTCTCAGTATGTCCACAAGGGGCAATCTAACCAGAAATAAAGCTTTAGATCAGAGGTGGGCAAACTAGCAAACAACGGCGAACTTGCAAAAATGAAATGAAAGTCAGATTTATTTTTTAATGTAAATCCGGTTAATCTGTTTTAGAAAGGTTATTTTATTTTTTTACGTAACACATTTTAAAAACCGGAACCATAAACACAAAATGTACGTGAGAGAACTGTACTAGTATATTATGACATTTATTTTCTGCCAGTCTATGGAATCAGATGCCAAAAATATCTAAACTTAAATTTCTAAGAAACAAACAAAAAATTTTCACATTTTGGTTTTAAACTTTATTTCCGCTTTAGATTTTTTTTTCTTCGTTTGGACTTCTGGCACAATCTTTGGGGCGGCCCTTACTCTGATTGGCTGGAGAGAATGTTATTGACAGCTGCTTGACCAGTAAGCCCGGTCCAGCCCCTTTGACAACCATTAGGTCAATCAGCGTTCTTTAGGAATTTTTTGAAGCTTTTGATTTTTTGAAGTAAGTTATACAGCACATTACACACGGTAAAAAAAATGTAGATTTTACGTAAAAAATATGATATGCAAAAATATAATACAAAAATACGCATTTAGGAGACTATTTTAAGACTTTATTCTATCCCACCAAAAATGTTTATCTTTCACAGTTCTACGAATAAGCAAAGACTGTTTTCTCAATCATATGAGGTTATGACATCATAATATTTCCTGAATGACGGATTTTGTAAACGGGAAAAAAAAAACAAGACTTGACAAGTTCTGGACTAATTGGGAATTGCAGATCTCATAAACGTTAATCCCTTAAACCTGGGGAGTGTTTAGACGGTGGACGGCTTGAAGTGTCCACCAAAACTAAACGCTTTTACAGATCTGCAGTGTGGAATTCCTAGCTGAAGTGTTCGCATACCAAAACGCCCGAGCCGACCGAGCGTGTTCATCTCTCGCCGCTGCTTTATTACATTAGTGGTAAAGAACGTATTGCCATTTTATGCCTGATTCCATCTTTAGTCATTTCCTGAATTCAATTACGCACACATCACGCAAGCTTTGTGTTTCAGCGACTTTTTCCAGCGAGACTCGCTTTCCCGTCTCCTAAAATATGGCAAGATCATCCTGTGGTTCGTTAAAAATCTTTGCCACATTTTTCAAATGATCGCATTTATTTTAACTACAGTCAAACCCAAATATCAAAGCCCTTGGTTTGGGTTTTTGCTGTATCCTTCATTACAAAGCAGCGTTTTCTACAGATCCGTTTGGTTTTATTGCTAGCTATAGCCATTACTGTATTTGCTTTTATTGTTAGTGTAGCTATTATGCTACTTTGTTGTATTAGCAAAAATGTTTCAAGGATGGATGGAAATACTTTTTGTAGAACGGAGTGGGAAGACCAATTCCTTAGTGTGTGTGTGTGTGTGTGTGTGTGTGTGTGTGTGTGTGTGTGTGTGTGCCATTGACATTAAAAAGTGTGCTCGAAACTGCTAGTTTTCTTTATAGTGGAGTGTGGGGACGTAAAGTGTGAGCCCAAATGTCACTTGTGGGGACCTTTAGGTTGAAGCATTGCGTATAGTTGCCTAACCACTTACATCTTTTGAAATTCAACTGAACCAACAGAAGAAGCCACAACAAGAAATAACAGGGACAAGATAATAACAAAATACAGATCAAGAATACAAGAATACAAAAACTCTTTTTTTCCCTTTTTTTATTTTTTGAGAAAGAAGATAAATAAGCGACACAAGAAATACTATAAAATGAGAACAACTAGTATTCTGTACAGCGTGCCAGCATGATTTAAAGTACTTTGTGTGTGTGTGTGAGTGTGTGTCTGTGTGCCATTCACATTAAAAAGTGTGCCCGAAACTGTTAGTTTTCTTTATAGTTGAGTGTGGGGACTTAAAGTGTGGTCCTCACAACATTGAAGCCTTTTTGAGGGTCAAGATGAGACATGATGATTGTTGAGGATTAAAATTCAAATTGTATTTGTCGCATACACATTACACATGCATTTCATTTTCAATTTGCTGTTTGGTCCAAAATCCATGAATAGACATTCCATCCCGCAAACAATTTGAAACAAAATTGACCAAATAAAAAGGAATAGGTTGAAGCATCACGTATAGTTGCCTATTCACTTACTGTACATCTTTTTAAACTCAACTGAATCAACTTTACAACCAACAGAAGAAACAACAGCAAGAAATAAAGAGAACAGCAAAATACAAAATAATAAGAGACGAGGACAACAAAATACAGATCAAGAATATCAGGACCTCTCTTGTTTTTTTTTCCGTTTCTGTCTCCTTTTCTTTTTTTTTGGACAAAGAGGATAAATAAGCGAGCAAAGATATACTATATAATGAAAACAACTAGTATTCTGTACAGCGTGCCAGCATGATTTAAAGTGCTTTGTGCATGTGTGTGTGTGTAGGTTCATCCCGGGGCCGTGGTCGGCGTGCAGTGTCTCTTGTGGCCTGGGAGTTCAGAAGCGTGTGGTGAAATGTAAAGTCCTGTTGTCTTTTACCCAAACTGAAGTGGATCTGCCTGATGAGGAGTGTGACGAGGCCAAGCCTTCATCACACAGGAGCTGTGACTCGGGCTCCTGCTCAGCATCTCCGTCCCCGGAGCCACACCAAGTCCCCAAACACACGGACTTTGCCTGGGAATACAAGGGATTTTCTCCGTGTTCTGCGTCTTGTGGTGTTGGTGAGCACCGTCTCATTCTCAGCTTTAATTATAGCTTGGACTTTTAATTAAACAAAGCTTTTTTTGCGCACGTCTTTTCAGATGAGCTGTAAATTATACGTCTTGGTTTTCATTGGAGAGCAGAGTGTTCTAGAAAAGGGGTTCTTAACCTTTTTGACCTCAGGGCCCAATTTTTTCCAAACAAATTTTTGAAAAAAAAATTTTTTCAAAAAAAAAAAAAAAATAATACAAGCATTATTTTAGCCAATCCAAATCACAATTTAGGTTATATTTGATAACTACCGTATTTACTCGGTTGTAAGTCGACCCCCCCCCACTTCAGCTGTGAGATAGTGGTATTTTGTTTAGACCCGCTTATAAGACGGGGGAAAGAAATGAGAAAAAAGTGAAATAATAGAAATGACTAAACACAATTTTATATCTATTTAACCCTTTACTGCTGGCTACCAGACGGTAATCTTTAAACATTTTTTTTTCGATTCAACGTAATATTTTTATAAAAAATATTTATTATATAAAATGTTATTATATTTTTAAATGTTATTTTAAATGTATCACCAGAAGATACATTGTGTAATAAAGGAAGGGGTTCAAATTTCAATCACAAAAATTTACCACGCCACATTCAAGCAACCCACCAGACAACCCTTCTCTTCGAAATTTGAGCAAAAAAGTTACTGTTCTCCCCCCTAGACCTCAAAAAGTAGTTTTTTATAAAAATCTGAAAAAAATCAATTTTTTTACATTTGGAGCGGCTCCCCTAGTGGTCACTGCTGTGAAAAAGCAATGGAGCAGATAATTGCTGCCACCTGGTGATCAAATTATGTATTACAAGTGTATGTTTGAATTGATCAAGTTTTTTGAAAAATAATTTTAATTTAAGGCCCTGTGATCTGACAATAAACAAAGCGTATCAAATTTGATACAGAACGCAGTAAAAGGTTAAGTTATTGTTAATTTATGTTTAAGGTTTAATTTGTCATTCATATCTTTTTGCATTATAATTTTTAAGAATTGTGGGAAAAGTGCTCTGCCCTTTTAAGGTAAAAGAAAAGAAGAAGACGGACGCTACTGCTGACTCGTGGTTTGGGAATAAATAAGAGTGTGTCAAAGAATGCCCCGTTTTCTGAAAGATTTATTTAGTTCACGTCATAAATGTTAATTTATTTACCGCGCTTGTGTGTTGTTTATTTTTGTGAGAAAGGGTCTCGCACTGTATCTGCGCACTGTTCTGAGTAAAATATGTTTTATTTCGGTAGACCGCGCGTATAAGTCGAGCCCCCTACTTTGAGCCCGAAATTTTAAAGAAAAATACTCGACTTATAGTCGAGTAAATATGGTATATGAAGAACACTTTACACTTGCGAAGTTCAATAGGCTAACATGTTGTTATTTACTGTAAATAATACGATACACCATGACGTTTAATCCTGCACATACAACACTGAATAAGATGGTTGCTCTTATTACTATTCATCTAACATGTTTATACTTTAAAGAAGTAATATATAATGTATATAAATACAATTCAGCCGTAATAAAACAAATACATTTAAATAAAAATCAAGTTACAAAATGCTTCACATTTGTCTTGCTTTTTTTTTATTTACTTATTTATTTATTTATTTTATTTTTTTTAAATGTTTGTTGATAACTGTGTTCAGGTATTTTTCTGCATTTTTGCAAAAAAAAAAAAATAAATAAATAAAAATGTAGCAATTGCAAGTGAAACAAAAAAAAATCCGAAGCGAAAATGTGAAGCATTTCAAACACACTTACGTTTGATATTGTTGCCATTAATATGAATCTACAGAGGTCGTACTTTTATCCTCTTTTATCTACTTTTATCTTCATTTGTTTGTTTTAAGAACCGTTCCATCTGCAGTCAAAAGTCAGATACTGACTTACTCTGTGTGTTAACACCTCAGAGTCTCCTAGTGTTAAGAGTTAAGAATCACTGTTCTAGAACGAGGCATCAGCAGTTGATCTCGTTCCTCACAACCTTGTATTGCAGGGCGACAGACGGCTCTCATCACGTGTGTTAACACTCTAAGTAAAGAAGCTGTGGATGACAGTCACTGTACCGGCTCCAGCTCTCAGCTCTCTCGCTTCTGTAACGCCCAGCACTGTCCCGCCAGGTACGGCCCGAATGGACAATATCACGTTTTATTTGTCACGTGCATATACATATGTGGTATGACATGCAGTGAAATGCTTTTTTTTTCCCGATCGTCTTGCATTTAAACATGGTGGTGGTAGTGCAGCCACTGAGCAGAAGATGAGAGTCATATGCAATATGACTGCAATACAGAATGAGATCGAATTAAAAATTAAATACAATGACATTTTGTAACATGTTATAAAATATATAACATATTTTTTGTCTGCATAGAGAAGGAACAAATGCACCCTAGTAGAAGAAAAACACATTTCTCGGCAGGAAATCGACCATTTATTTCAGACCTATTTGTCTTGTTCCAATCAATTTGATACAACGTGTTTCAGGACATGTTCAGGTTAGCAAATATAAAAGATACAAACAAGTTAAAGATGAAAAAAAAAAAGGAAATGTAACAATACTTTTCAAAAATCTGATTTGTATAAAGCAAAAAAAAAAATGGTAACACCTTATTTACGCGAATATAAGCACTTCGTTTTTGTTTATTTATTTTTTTAATGAACTCAACAAAAACAAAACTTGTGGGGTGCTTCTATTTGCCAATTTAAAATATGCTCGTAAATAGTAGTGCCCATTTTTCCAAATTTCAAATTATTCACGTAGTCTTTATGCAGTGGTGCGTCTTTAAAATAATGATTCCGTAGGCAAGGTACTTAAGCATTTATTGGTTCAATAACAGAAATAAAGAAACATTAGACACGCCGCGACACTTAACAGAGACAAAATAACACTGGAAGAAGGAAGATTAAACTAAATTCAATCATCAATATTTGAATAGACAGACCATATTGCGTCCGGTAGATCTGCGCTAACGGCTAACGGCTAGTGCCTGAAAACGAGTCCATAAGAAGGCAAAAATTAACACAATTTAACCAGAAATGTAAAAAAAAAATCATTTTTTTTAATTATTATTTTGTGCCTAAAAAATCAGGTGGCGTTTATATTCGTGCTAATACGGTAGTCAGTTCTCCAAATAACTTTCTCTATCCTTCATTTGCAGTTGTTCCAACTTTTTTAAATGTTCCTACTTGAGTTCTTAAATGGATGGATGGATTTATGGATGGTTAGGATATAAATATGACAAAGTATGACTTTGGGGTCTTATCTGAATGCAAACAGTAAGCTCGATAGATAGATAGATAGATAGATAGATAGATAAATAGACAGACAGATAGATAGATAGATAGATAGATAGATAGACAGACAGACAGATAGGTGGATAGATGAATGTATATACATTACGTGTGTATTTAAATAAGAAAGGGTGGTGTGTTCAGGTTTGAGGTGAGCACGTGGAACCCGTGTTCCGTCTCCTGCGGCGTGGGCCTTCAGACCAGAAGCGTGACCTGCGTGAGGACCGTGGAGGGCAATCACACCGAAGCTGTTCCCAGTAAAGACTGTGTGGGAGTCCCACCTCAGGAACTCCGCGCCTGCAACCAAGTGACGTGTCCACCATCCTGGGAGACGGAGGACTGGCAGAAGGTCAGAGACCAGCAGAGACTTCACTTATCACTTATCACTTTCTTCTCAGAGTGTTGTAGAGGTGTGAAGTAGCTGAAAACCACACTTGAGTAAAAGTGCGTATACCTTACTGTAAAAATTACATAATTACGGGTTACAAGCCACCAATTCCAAGAAGACTTGAGTAAAAGTGCAGATGCATTACTGTAATCGTATTTACGTGAAAAAAAAATTTTTTCCGAATTTTTGACGCTCAAAATCTTGGGGGGTGCTTATAATCGCTGATTTCACATATGCGCGTAAATATAAGCCCCCAATTTTACGTATGTCAAGTCAGGAGCAATCTTTTTGCAGTGGCTCACGTGTGCGTCTTAAATAATGCGTAGGCAAACGTGCTACAGTAGAAGCTTTTATTAGCTCAATAACAGAAAAAAAGAAACTTTAGACACGCGACACTTAACAGAGACATAATAACACTGGAAGAAGTAAGATTAAACTAAATACAATCATAATATTACAACAAACAGGGATCATTCAAGACTGGTTAGCTTAGCTTAGCGCTAACAAACGAGTCCAATGTGTCATCGCAGAAAGAGTCAAAACTGTCGAAAATGAAGAACACGGGCAAAAAGAAAAAAATCAAAGGAACAGACACAATCAAAACGCTGGTTCTGCTAAACAGGGGACAATAATTCTTCCCTACAATCGTCTCCACGTGGCGGATAAACAGAGAGCTCGACTGACCTCACGCAGTTGCTCTCCGCATGCTCGGACTGGTGCAAAGGATCTTGGGAAATGAAGTTCTGACCACTAGAATCGACTTTTTGTTATCTATCATTATCAAATTTATTGTACAAGTAAAACAATATAAAAATAATAAAACTTTGGGGGTTACAAAGGTTTGTTGAATAAAGAAAAAAATAGTACTTTTAGGAGTAATATTAACCTGAACCTAAAATGTAAAAACCAAACATTTTTATTTTATGCCTGAAAAATCAGGGGGTGCTCGCGTAAATATGTTGAATACTCATTTACAAGTTGCAAGTCACCAATTGCAATTTAATAAAACAAATACAATTAAATAAAAAATAAAGTAACAAAGTGCTTCACATTTGTCTAGTTTCTTTGCTTGGACACGTGCTGTCCAAAACTGTGTTGTTTCAGGTATTTTCCTGCATTTTTTGAAAAAAAAAATAAATAAATAAATAAATAAATAAATAAATAAATAAATAAATAAAAAGTAGAAATTACAAGTGAAACAAAAAATATCCAAAGCGAAAATGTGAAGCATTTCATAGACACTTACGTTTGATATTTTTGCTATTAATACAAATGTTCAGAGAAGGCTTGCCTAAAACACGTAAAGTATCCCATTGGAAAAGAACTCGGGTATTTTATGCTGAAAAAAAAACAAGAAATGTGCAAAACGAGAAGCTCTTTACATATGAGGTTTTATTTCCTAATATAGAAATTCAATTACATTTTATTCGTATTTATTATTTATATAATATATTTTCAATTTAAATGTAAGGCTAATATTTCTGATACTTTGTACAATACGTAATACGTAAATATTATGCATTAACAAAATACTAACAAGAAAGTAGTGAAGTGCATCTACTCAAGCGCTTTAGTTTGTTTGTGTGGGGGTCAGTGCTCGATAGATAGATAGATAGACAGACAGACAGACAGACAGACAGACAGACAGACAGACAGACAGATAGATAGATAGATAGACAGACAGATAGATAGATAGATAGATAGATAGATAGATAGATAGACAGACAGACAGACAGACAGACAGACAGACAGACAGACAGACAGACAGATAGACAGATAGATAGATGGATATTGTATTTAAATATTGTACAGTAAATGTGTATATATACTGTATTGTGTATACACAAATATTATGAATTAACAAAATACTAACAAGGAAGTAGTGAAGTGCATCTACTCAAGTACTGTGCCTTTGTTTGTGGTTTGGTCAGTGCTCGGCGTCGTGTGGCAGAGGAAGGCAGTGGCGGGAGGTTTCCTGTCAGCAGAGACTGTCCAGCGGAAGCCGCCGCAGACTGAGAGACCAGGAGTGTCCAGCACCCAAACCCGCGGTCCAGAGGTCCTGCATCACCTCACACTGCCTGAGGCCACGCCTGGAGGGAGGAGACTGGTCCACGGTGGGTGGAGCTCTGCTTGTGCCTCTCTTGAGGAGCTCGTGTCTGGATGAGGCGTCTCTGTGCCCTCAGTGCTCCGTCACCTGTGGGAGAGGCCTTCAGAGGCGAGAGCCGGTGTGTAAGAGACAGACGGCCTCCGGGCAGATGGTCACCCTGGAACGCTCCTCCTGCAGACACCTTCCTCTTCCTCCTCTCGTCCGCAGCTGTCGAATGAGCTCATGCAAGAGTAAGAGACTCCTCTGTCATCATGGAAATAAACCACCATGGATGGATGGATGGATGAATGGGTGGATGGATGGATGGATNNNNAGATAGATAGATAGATAGATAGATAGATAGATAGATAGATAGATAGATAGATAGATAGATAGATAGATAGATAGATAGATAGATAGATAGATAGATAGATAGATTACTGGGTAGGTGAATGGATGGATGGATGGATATATATATATAGTATATAAATTGAATTTTTTTATATACTGCATATACACTCAAATATTATGCTATATTATTTGTATACGTGATGAATGTATATTATACCTATAAATAATAACCATTTGTAAATATGTGTGTGGACTGCTATGCATTAAGACAAGATAAGATAAAATCTTTATTGTCATTGCGCAATAGTGCAACAAAGTTGTAGTGCAAAATACAAAGAGACATAAAAAAAGATACACACAGGCAGGACAGAATGTAAAAGACATATACAGGCAGTGCAAAATACAAATCACCCCGAATGACCAATATATTATTTTATTATCATTATAAATGATAAAAAATCATTTAAAATAAATGAAAACAATTATTAAAAATAAGTGAAAATAAATGAAAAAATTCATCTAGAAACGGTAAGTGTTCTTAATATTATTGTAATTCCATCTATGCATTGGGTTTGTTTTTAAGCAGTAAAGCGCTCTACAGGAAGCCCATGCTTGTGTTTCTCAGTATATTACATGACTAGGGCTTTAAAGGGGCAAGAACTCGATTGACCTTCAACTTTTATTATGTAAAAAAAAAACGAATACTGAACAAACTGTGTTATTACATCCAGACTGGTCTCGGATTGCTCGAATCTACAGCATCAGGCCTCCTGATGGGTTCAACTCCAGCAGCATGGACCGTCTCCTCCGGTTTCAGCTCGGATGACTGTCCAATCAAAAGCACAGAGTCTTTAGGGTTACGCGGAGCCTGCTGTTATTGTTCTGTGAACCCATCAACTCCTCGAGCTCCTACGTTTCATTCCTCTGTGAATACAGGAACAAATTATATTTCCTCTTTTTTTCGGGTGCCAAGTCTAACACAACACCTTACTGCGGCAAGATGCGTTAAACTAGGTTCAGATAAGGAGTGAACAGATTCTGTCCTCCACTCGACCTGATTGCACAAAGAATCGACATTTTGAAGCTACTTTTTTGAAACTGCTGTTGAAACTTCAAACGTTGGAACCGTAGCACTGTAGCGTGTTGGGATTTGTAGCATTGTTGCAAAGTTGGAATTGTGGCACTGTAGCCGTATTCATTTTTTATTACATTTATCTAAATTTAATGCAAAGAGTAATGCGGGTTATTCTATTGCTGTTGATTGATGTTCAGGGTTAAATCTTTAAAATAAGAAAAACTGAATCGTGAAAGAATTGTGATTTTTATCCTAAGCAAAAAAAAAACTAATAATTCTCATTTTATCCAGAATTGTGCAGCTCCTAGTAGCATGTTTGGAATTTGTAGTTTTGTAGCTGTTTAGTAGCACTTAAGCATAGTTGTGATTGGTTCCTCTAGCATTGCTCTTGTTCAACTAACAGGCCTTTGTAGTTGGAGTTCTTAATTGCTTGTAGCTTGGTAGCATGTTTGGGATTGTAACACTGTAGCATATTGGGATTTGTAGCATTGTTGCAAAGTTGAAATTGTGGCATTGTTGCATATTAGGAATTTGGTGCTTTGTAGCAATTTAGTAGCATTTTAAGTATAGTTGGAACTGGTTCCTCTAGCATTGTTACCTCAGCTAACAGGCTTTTGTAGTTTGGGTTCTAGCATAGTTGCGTTTAGAATTGTAGCGTGGCTGGAATTGTAGCATTGTAGCCTACTTTGAGTTTGTACTATTGTAGCACGTTAGCACAGTTGTAGCATAGTTGGAGTTTAATCTCGTAGCATTGTTCCTTAGTCACCGGACTCTTGTAGTTCTCATGCTACTACACCTACTCAACACGTGATAGTTGTAGCCTACGACTAGCACCCAAAATAACTCAAGGTTTGATATGGAACTTTACATGGAGCTTGTAACATTTCACACTGCAACTACAGCTAAACATTCTCACTGGAAAGCGAATTCATCACGCGCTCGGAAAATGCGTTACCACGAAAACGTCTCCGTGGGTCTCGTGGTCAAACCATGACACAATTCGTGAAAGGTTAAATGCAGAGCACTGCCCCTAGTGGCCATATTGACAAACTCACTCAACATATCATCCTCTTTTTACGTTCACAGATCACAAACACTCCAGGAAACGCTGCCCTCAGGTGATAGGCCTGAAGCACATCTACATCCAGACCAGGCCTGAGAAGCGACTCCGTCTGACCATTGGTGGCCGCGCTTACCTTCTCCCCAAGACCTCGGTCATCATCAGGTGTCCCGTACGCCATTTTCCCAAAGCTCAAATCCGCTGGGAGAAAGACGGCAGGCTTCTGAATCGCTCCAAACACGTGAGCATCACCAAGTCTGGAGCTTTGAGGGTCTACAGCCTGGACGCTGGAGACATCGGCCTGTACCGGTGCTGGGCAAACCAAGACTCGGACACCTTCTCTCTGAAGCTCATCGGCTACAATAACAGACTGCTGGAACGCCCAGAAGGGGCGGGGCTAAGCAACCAGAAGAACTTTCACGTGTACCTCAACAAAGACCAGAGCGCGGTGAAGTGCCAGGAATATAAGGGACCTTCTCAGAAAAAAGCTCAGCACTCCGGCTCAAGTTGGGTTCATGGAAACGAGTTCTACAGAGATGATGACAACTACTCCCAGGAGCTGTGGAATACTCTCTCATTTGAGAATTACGCCTTGGCCTCGGGGGCCGTGGGCCACACCGGGACCTTTGTCCTAGAGCCAGAGCAGTTCGAGGAGCTTGTGAAGAACATCACCCAGCTGGTCGAAAGTGGAGAGGTGACTGAAGAAATGGCTTCACAAGTGATCGGCAAACTGATGGAGGACTTGGCTACTGCCGAGGGTGGGACGAGGAACGAGGAGAACCTCAAGCAGTCGGGTGGAAACACCTCAGAGGTGAAGAAAGGAAGCAGAGCGCTCATCCTCCGCCAGAAGCCACACGGATCAGCCATGAGCTTCAAGAGAGATCTGCGGGTCTCCATCGGGACGGACGCCTACCTGACCAACGCCACCCACAGCCTCACCCTGCTCTGTCCCACACAGGGTCAACCACCACCCGACCTGTCCTGGAGCAAAGATGGAGCTCCGCTTCTGAGGGATGAAAGGTAGAGGAGAATTTCACGGCAACACATTACAGTATTTGCGTCATCGCAGAAAGAGTCGAAACAGTCGAAAATGAAGAACACGGGCAAGGAGTAAAAAAAAAAAAAAACTTCTTTCATCTGATCAATACTAGGAATATTACTTGTTGGAATTTTCAATCTTCGACAAAATGTCAAAGAATTTACGTTGCGTTGGATAATGCATTTCTCCAACTCAACAAAGTATCTGAAATTCCACTTCATGATCAAATATCAATGATCAAGTTCATCCATCATTTCTCGTTACTCTATTTCTCCCTTTTTTTTTATTTTTATTTTTTTTTTTATATATTTATCCATTACTTGTTCCTCCTTCTAAATTCCTAAATTGAACCTTTCATCTATCCATTGCCATATCTGTATCAGTTCATTCTTCTACACTTCTCTTCTTCTGTGTATCAGTGTATACATCCATCCATCCATCCATTCATTTATCCATCCATCTATTTTTCTTCTTTATATCAGTTCTTATCATTTCATCATATTTCATTTCTCTTTTGCTTTAAATCAATCCATAAGTTTTATCTTCGTAGCATCAGTTCATCAATCCATCACTTCTCTTCTTCGGTATATCAGTGTAAAACATCCGTTCACCAACCAACAAAAACCAATCATTCTTATGTATTTTCTTCTTTATATTAGTTCATCATCTTTCATTTCTCATTTGCTCTATTCCTATCCGTTCTTTTGCCTTCTCCATATTAGTTCATCCATCACGTCTCTTCTTCTGCATATTAGTTCATCCACCCATTTCTATTCATATCAATCCAATTCTTGCATATCTAACAAATGAACCATTCTTTCTCGCCGTTCTTTCGTCCCTCTATGTTTCCATCCGTTCCTCCTCTCTCAGTGGTCATCAGCGTCGTCTCCGTGTGTCTCTTCACGTTCTCTGCCCCAGGATTGCGCTTTTTATTCTTGGCCAGATGTGACGATGTGAGAGAGAGAGAGAGAGAGAGAGAGAGAGAGAAATAAAACGCATGATATGGTGAAAATGATATAGAAAAATGGAAGGACGGAGAGAAAGGAGTGGTGAGAGAGACAAAATGAAAGAAAGAGAGAGAAAAAAAGAGAGAGTGAGAATGAGCAAGAGAGGCGGAGTTCAAATTAGAAAGAGGAATAGACAGCGAGCGAGATAATGAGAGAGAAGAGGAAGAGAGAGAGATGTGTTGAGAAGTGTTGATCCGTCACCGCTGCTTCCTCACAGTCAGAACCTTCCTCGGATCTTCACGATCACACCAGAGATGATGGATGGATCTTCTGCTCTTTCAGGGTCTGGTGGGATGGAGGTGGAGAGCTGCACGTCTCCGGTCCCGGTGCCAGGGATGTGGGCATCTACACGTGTACCGCCGCTAATGGGTTTGGTTCCGATTCTGAGAGGACCTCAGTGTTTCTGGCTGGTTAGTCATTTCATTAAAAAAAATACAAAATTACCAACTAATTACATAAATAAACAACTCTGGTTAATTTGAGGGATTTGCTGCCATTGTGTGTGTGTGTGTGTGTGTGTGTGTGTGTGTGTGTGTGTGGTGATTGAGGAAGAAAGTGGGTGAGACAGAGATAGATAGTGTGAAAAAATGAGAGTGAGATAAAAAAGTGAGTGAAAAACTGAGCTTGAGTGAGAGAGAAAATGAGAGAGTGAGTAAGAGAGAACGAGATAGTGAAGGAAATAGAGTGTTAGACTATGAGACTGAGAGAGATAAAGAAGAGAGTAAAAAGAGAGTGAGCGAGATAGAAAATGAGATAGTGAGATAAACAGTGTGAGAAAAAAAAGAGTGAGTGAGAGAGAGAATGACATAGTGGGAGAAAATTAAAGTTAGTGATAAAGAAAGAGGCAAAAAGAGAGTGATAGTGAGACATAATAGAGAGAAAAACAGTGAAAGATAGATATATGGTGTGAGTGAGATAGATAAAAACAGCGGGACATATGGGAGAGAAGAGTGGGAGAAATTGATAGTGAAATAGAAAAAGATAGAGTAAGTTAGAGATGAAGAGAGTTACAGACAGACTGAGAGTGGGAGAAAGCGAAAGTGAGATAAAGAAATATAGAGAAAAAACAGAGAAAGAGAGAGAGAGAGAGAGAGAGAGAGAAATAGAGAGAATAAGGTAGTGAGAGAGAGAGAGGGAGAGAGCGAGAGAGATAGAGAGATAATGACAGTGTGTGAGTGAGATAAAGAAAGATAGAGAAAAACAGAGAGTGGGTATGAGAGAGTGAGTGAGAGAGCGAGAATAAGATAGTGAGAGAGAGAGAGAGCGAGACTGACAGAGAGAGAGAGACAGACAGAGAGAGAGAGAGAGTGAATGAATGAGTGAGTGAGTTAGATAAAGAAAGAGAGGCAAAAACAGAGAGTGTGTGAGATAAATGAGATAAATAAAAAATACTATGATTCAGGTTCACTTGATAACTCATCTACCTGTGTGTGTGTGTGTGTGTGTGTGTGTGTGTGTGTGTGTGTGTGTGGCACAGAGTCTCCCTCCATCTCTGCGTGGCGTAGGAACACGACTGCTGTGGGCAGTGCCAGTGTGAGTGTGCTGGTCGGGGGCTTCATCACAGCCGCTGTAGGTGCCAACGTCACCCTGAAGTGCCCGGTGCGAGGTGAGATGCAATATATACTGTACGTGTCAGGAAATCAGGAAACATATTTAGTCAATATTAGTTTTAGAACAGATAAAATGTATTTTATATTTGTACATCTTTATCATTATCTATATATGTTTAACAAGTGTAAGTGCTATAACAAGTGTTATAAGTGTGTTATAACTCAAAACACTCACACACAGTTACATACTGTCTCTGTCTCTCTTTCTTTATCTCAACTGTCTCTCTCTCTCTCTCTCTCTCTCTCTCTCTCTCTCNNNNTCAACTCTCTCTCTCTCTCTCTCTCTCCCTCAATTTCCTAATCTCTCTCTATCTTTCTTTCCTTTTCTCTCTCTCTACCTCTCTCTCTCTGTCTCTCTCTTTCTCTCTGTTCTTCCCTTTCCCTCTTCCTCTCTCCATCTCCCATTTCTTTTATCTGTGTCTCTTCCTCTTACCATCTCTCTTTCCTTTTCTCTCTCTCAATCTCCCTCTCCTTTCATCTCTCTCTCTCTACCTCTCTCAATCTCCCTCTCTTCTTATCTCTCTCTCTCCTTTTACATTTCTCTCTCTCTTCCTCTCCCTCTCTCCATCTCCTTTTCCTTTAGCCCCCCTCCAATTTCTCTCCCTACCTTTGACTGTCTTCTTCTTCCTCTCCATTTCTCTCACCCCTCTCTCTTCCAACCCCCCTCATGTCACACACATGCACTGTCACACACACACACACACACACACACACACACACACACATATGTAAAAGAGCCTGTACTACTACACAGGTATATGATAAGCGGCGTCACTCCTCTGTTCGTGACTAAACTAGGAGAGAAATGTCGGCGTTCCTTCACCTCGCGTGCGCTTCTGCAGAAAGATCCGCACGATTGGCCAGAAATGGCGTGTGAAGTCGGGGCGTGTCTCCGGACGCTGGGATTAGTGTAGTGCCGCGTCATTTAAGGGGGAATTCTGAGCTTCTGCTCCATCAGTCTCCAGCTTTCATCAGCGGCAGGAATGAAGCGGGGCAGTGTGGGTAATGATGGCGGAGAGATGGAATCATCAAAGAGATGGAGGTCTGCTGATAAGAGTCTCACACACTTCTCTACACTGAGCGTCTGATCCAGACATTCCACCAGTGTCCTTCAAGCGACCTTGATGAAGGAACTCTCCAGAAAGAGAGAGAGAGTGTAAGAGAGTGCGTGTGTGTGTGT
>CM051504.1:13011592-13043873 GCA_028031935.1 Paedocypris micromegethes
GGTAGGTAGGTAGGTAGGTAGATAGGTAGGTAGGTAGGTAGGTAGGTACAGAGGGAGGTAGGGAGTGATGAAGGGAAGTAGAGAGGGAAGTTTGAAGGTAGGTAGGTAGGAAGGGAGAGAGAGGGAAGTATGGAGGTAGGTAGGTAGATAGGTAGTCAGGTATATAGGTAGGTAGGTACAAAGGAAGGGAGGGACGTAGGGAGGGAAGTAGGTAGGTAGGTAAGTAGGTAAGTAGGTAGGTAGGAAGGGAGAGAGGGAAGTATGGAGGTGGGAAGGTAAGTAAGTGGATAGGTAGTTAGAGAGAGAGAAATAGAATAAGTATATACAGTAGAAATGTAGAAAGAGAGATGAGTGGATGAATGTATAAACAGACAGATGGAGCATTCTAAAGGATGTGGTGTGGTTCTCTGGTAGTGGTGTGCGCTGGGTGTCCTCCGCCTGGTCCGGATGCTCCAGCTCCTGTGGTCCAGGCTTCAGACAGCGCCGGGTCTCCTGCCATCAGCTGGAAGCCTCCGGAAGCGAGAGGTCTGTGCCACCCTCGGCCTGTGATGGGTCCGTCCGGCCGGAAGATCGGGAAGAATGCGTGTCCCAGGCGTGTGTGGAGTGGCTGACCGGACCCTGGGGAAAGGTCTGATCCATCTCCTCACCTACTGACCACAGCTCCGCAGAACTGAGAACCTGACTGATGCAGAGTCAAGGAATGATAGAGATGGATGGATGAATGGATGGACAAATGTTTGGACACTATCTTTTCATTCATCCATCCAGCCCACATCTAACTGTTCCGTCCATCCATCCATCAATGTATCTATTGATACATCCGTCCATTTATCCATCCATCCATCCGTCCATCTGACCAACTAACCAACCATACATCCAACTAACTATCCTTCCATTCATCCATCCATTTATTCCACACCTACTTGTCTCATCCATCCATCCATCAAACTATCCAAACATCCATCCTTCCGTTCATACATCATTCCATTTATCCCACATCTACCTACTGACCACAGCTCCGCAGAACTGAAAACCTGACTGATCCAGAGTCAAGGAATGATAGACAGAGATGGATGGATGAATGGATGGACAAACGTTTGGACAGGTAGAGATGGACAAATGGATGGATGGATGAATGAACCGACATACAGGAAGAGACAGACAGATTTATGGATGGATGAATGGATGAACAAATATTTGGACAGTTGGAGTCAGACAAATAGATGAATGGACAGATGGATAGCTGGGTGAAAAGATGAATAGATGAATGTATGGCTGCAGACAAATTGATAAATGGATGGATGGATGGATGAATGGACCGACAGACAGACAGACAGACAGACAGGAAGAGACAGACAGATGTATGGATGGATGTACAAATATTTGGACAGGTAGAGACAGACAAATAGATGAATGGACAGATGGATGGGTGGATGACAGACAGGTTGATGAATGGACAGGTAGACAGGAAGATACAGACAGATAGATGGATGGATAGATGGGTGAAAAGATGGATAGATGAATGTATGGCTGCAGACAAATTGATAAATGGATGGATGGATGAGAGGCAGATTTGTGTTTGTGATTCTTCAGTGCTCGGGTGGATGTCTGGGTCCAGGAGTCGCCACGCAGACGCGGTCGGTGTCGTGTCGGCATCGCGGGAACTCCACCAGCCACTCGTGCCACCCAGAGGAGAGGTGCGTCACACACACATACACACACTCACGCCTCATATCCAGTGCTGCCACAAAGTAGTCATTACAAGTATAGACACTAGAGTTAAAAAGTACTTCTGTGGAAGTAAAAGTAAAATGCCCAATATTTTACTAGTAAGTAAAAGTAGCATCGCTAATACTGATAAAACTACCATTTGCCATTTTTGAAAATGTAACGAATGGAAAGTACAGATATTTGCTCAAAAAAATAAGTAGAAGTAAAAAGTAAGCAGAAAATTAAACACTAGTAAAGTAAAAGTAAGCCAAATTTCTACTTAAATAAGGTAACAGAGTAGTATTGCTCTATAAAGTAACTATAAAAATAAACACTCTAGTAAACTACAAGCCAAATTTCTACTCAAGTAAGGTAACAAAGTAGTATTACTCTATAAAGTAACTATAGAAATAAAGACTTAGTAAAGTAAAAGTAAGCCAAATTTCTACTCAAGTAAGGTAATGAAGCAGTATTACTTTGTTTCTTGACACCATCAGGCCGGCGTCCAGCAGGAACTGTTCCTCTGAGGCGTGTGATGTGCAGTGGAAGGCGTGGCCGTGGAGGCCGTGCACTGTGGCCTGTGGGCGGGGCTTCCAGTCACGGCGGGTGGAGTGTGTGCGGCGGGTGAGTGGCGCGGTCGTCCCGGACATCATCTGCACCTGGCAGCGGCGACCCGAGACCTGGCAACACTGCAACATCACTTCCTGCGGCGGTACGGCGGCTTCTACACCTCTACTGACCCTTCACTTACAGCACTAATTTAGTCATCCATCCATCCGTCTATCTATCTATCTATCTATCTATCTATCTATCTATCTATCTATCTATCTATCTATCTATCTATCTATCTATCTATCTATCTATCTATCTATCTATCTATCTATCTATTACATTTATCCATCCAACCATCCATTCATCCATTCATACATACTGACCAACCATCCATTCAACTATTCTTCCAATCATCTTATTTCTATCTGCCCCACCCATCCATCCA
Organism: Paedocypris micromegethes; assembly: GCA_028031935.1. Classification (NCBI taxonomy): domain Eukaryota; kingdom Metazoa; phylum Chordata; class Actinopteri; order Cypriniformes; genus Paedocypris; species Paedocypris micromegethes. The sequence continues at coordinate 13,014,300 of CM051504.1, forward strand.
TCCATCCATTTATCCATTGATATGTCAATGTATCCATCCATCTGACCACTATCTTTCCATTCATCCATCCATCCCACATCCAACTGTTCCGTTCATCCATCTCTCAATGTATCTATTGATACATCCGTCCATTTATCCATCCATCCGTCCATCTGACCAACTAACCAACCAACCAACCATCCAATTAACTCTCCTTTCATTCATCCATCCATTTATCCCACACCTACTTGTCTCGTCCATCCATCCATCAAACTATCCATTGATACGTCCATCCTTCCATTCATACATCCATCCATTTATCCCACATCTACCTGTTTTGTCCATCCATCCATCCATCCATCAAATTATCCATCGATACATCTATTCAATTATTTATCATTCCATCGAACCATTCATCATCCATCAAATTATCCATTGATACAACTATTTATCCGTCCATCTATCTGTCAATGTGACCAACCATCCATCCATCCATCCATCCATTCATCCACTCGTCTAATTATCTATTGATACAACTATTTATCCATCCACCCATCCATCAAATTATCCATTGATTCATCTATACATCCATCCATCTATCTGTCAATCTGGCCAACCATCCATCCATCCATCAAACGATCCATTGATACATCTATCTATTTATCCATCCATTCATCCAACCAACCAACCATCCATCCATCCATCCATCCATCCATCCATCCATCAATCTGACCATCCATCCATCTCTCCATCTTTCTCTGTCCTGTCTGTAGGTGAGTGCAGGGACAGAAGTCATTACTGTCCCGTGGTCAAACGGCTCCGCCTCTGCCGCCTGGACTTGTACCGACAGCTGTGCTGCCAGAGCTGCTCACACCACAGCAGCGCCACTTAGTGGTCAGCGGAGGAACTGCACAATCCCAGACTGGTTTCGCTGGTTTAACACGTCACTGAAGGTTCTACCGTCATTCTCAAAAGTCCAAAGAGACAGGCACTTCCGAGGGTCTGTGCAGAAATAAGTGCTTTGGTTTTGTGTCTTTGGCTTTGTTCTTCAGAAGAGCTGGACTGTTGGACCATTCACTGCCGTGCAGGAACTTGTACATTAATGGAGGAATGTATTACGTTTTGATGTAAAAGATCTTATTCTGTACAATAGTGCAATTTGATTCTGATTTACTCTAGACTGGAATAATCACAGACTCTGATGCTCGATCAATGTGCTACATTGTAATATACGTCCTGTATAGAATGTGTTTCAAGTGCAATAATGTACATTGGGTGTAGAAAGTTTGTATTTTATTTTCTTACAGTTTTTGTGTGTCCATTTATATCAAAGATAAAAGGCCTGAAACCCTACACACGCACGCACACACACACACGCACGCACGCACGCACACACACACACGTCTCCATATAACTGTTACTCGCCTTATCTGCATGACTTTTAACAACGTGGATAAATATTGTAAATAATGACCATTTTGACACTGGTCACATAATTTTAAGGAAAAAATATTCCTTGGTCAAATACAAAGAAAACTCAGCTTACGAATCATTTATATGTACGTATTTATTAGATATCACAGATGTGGATACAATGTTTGTTATGTGTATGATGTGGTTGCTGGCACGTGTCCGCATGCTTCTGTGATGTATATAGAATTCAACGGGATCAATACATTAAACTGTATTGCGTCATATTCACTTTGCAGAATCTCTTTTCAAACGTTCATTAGGATTGTGGGCGATTGTCAAACACGCACGTTGATTTCCAAAAGACAAATTCAGTTTTACATGCAGTGTTAAATCGCTTTTACTGCTCTGTGATGACGTCCCAATGTTCACATTTAAAAAAACAAGTTAAAGAGATATCAATTACAAATCTATAAAAAAATTGTTATTTTCACTCGATTTCATGATTAAATTACTTTAAATAATAATTTAGATACTTGTTTACTTAATCATGAAATCGATTTCTAATGTGCACACACACACACACACACACACACACACACACACACACACACACACTAATAATTTATATGCACACACATATCTACACACATTCGTACATAACTGGTTACCTGACCATTCATACTTTATTAAAGATAAAATGTCTTAAAAATTTTCATTTTTTCTTTTAAAATAGAATTTAAAAATATGAAACGAAACAGAAATATTCATTGTGTTGTGATGTAAATTCACACGCACACACACACAAACACAGAGCTCTTAATTTTGTGATGTAAATTTTCACGCACACACACACTCTCACTCGTAATCTTGTGGAAACGTTTCGTAACGCTTATTTTATTATACAAAATATCTGAAGTAACGTTGCATTCCGTTAGACTCACTAGCCACTCTACAGGCTACACTGTGCCAATCACCTTTGACCCTCGTTTCACTTTAGTACTGTTCGGGTTTTTTGTAGGATTCAAGATGTTGGAAATGTTCCTCTGAAAGTTTAGTTCAAATTGACATGAACATCACAGTTTCTGCGTCTCCAGGTCCTGGTCAAAATCTTCTCGTCATGATCAAGAACCCAGTCCGAGATGATCTGACCTTCACGAGACGGTGTATCATCTTGCTGAAAGTAGCCATCAGTAGATAGGATGATAGCCATCAATAGGATGGACACGGCCAGCAGCAATACTCGGCTACGTCCTCTAGGGTGTCAAGTGAGCCTCGAAATTCACTGAATTTCGCCTGTACTGTTGGGTGGATCCGCACTTTCTGCTGCTTCGTGCCCAATTCTGACTCAACCATCAGACTCGTCAGACCAGGCAGCATTTATTAAATCTTCTAAAGCAGAATTCTGGCGAACTCTGATGCAGAAATCTGTGCAAACCAGACCCTCCGTTTAAGAGTGGCACCCGGTGTGGTCTTCTGCTGCTTCAGGGTTTGGTTCATTTATATTTGAGTTCTGCAGACCTTGCTTGAAATAAGGGTCGCTTTTATCTTCTCTAACCAGTTACTCATTCTGTACTGACCGGGCACTTTAGTCCGCACAACGGCTCCTCGCGTGGAATTATCTCCTTTTACCAACAGTGATGTGAGGAAAAACCTGGTAGAATATCCACCTTAGAAATTCTCTGACCAGCCAGTCTGGCACCAACAGTCCAACAATCCTTCTGATTCTGATGCTTGATCAGAACATCTGGACGCATAAATGCCCTGAATCGCTACCAAATTCCTGAAAATGTGACTAATAAAGTGGCCAGTGAGTGTAATACTGCAACGTAATCTTGTCCCTTTACTGAAACTTCCATAGTATTCTGTACAGTAGCATCCCACTACTGTGAGGTTTGGGCCTAGTAACGGGCCAGTGCGTACTTTAGATTAGCTACGCCCAAACGCAACTTCAACACGCAAAGTTTGTGCGTTTGCCATCAATAACAAAACTGCTTGATTTTTGCCACAATGTCAAACCAACCTCAAGTCCCAATGCTTCGAAGTCATCTTGAAGTCAGCCAAAATGTCCCCTCACAGTAGGAGGTAGAGCTATAGCGCGAGAAAGGGCCATTCAAAAGATCTTGGAGAATCGTGAAGCGATCCAAGAACCATCGGACCTGTTCGCCCAGGATTCTCTTGTCTTCCTCAAAACCGAATGTCAGAATCTTCTTTAAAAAAATTGGTTACTTGACCGGCAGACTACTGTCTTCACCATGAATATTTCGACTTTACATTGCAAGTTCATTAGAAGTCTTTTGTTGTTCTGTCAATAAAACCGTTGGACCTTATTCTCTCACAATGCACTGCTGTAGGCAAAGTGAAGTAGTGTGAGAAACGTAATGTTGATCATCCTGAAGTGTGAAGGGCAATAAAGGAACCTTGAACTCAAGGCATTTGTGACTATCATCCCGTAGAACATCGAAATTACCTTTAATCAGTCGCCACTAGTTGGTCCGCAGAAGGTTCTGAGCAGTAAAAGCAGTGGCCCTGATCGTCACAGTGATCGAACGCAAACCCGCACGGAGGCTGGAACTTGGCGGGACACACGCTGAGTTTCTTCGGCGTGAACTCGCTGCTATACGTGGTCTCGTTCTGCAACGGGGCTCGGGATTGGACCGGAGGGTTTGGGGGTTTGAAACTGGCCGTGTGCTGGAGTTCATGTTCCCTATAATGGGCCATGGAGGTCGTCACATACTCGGTTTTACCAGTGGTACGCTGGATCTCGTCCCGCTGCCGGATAAGGTGTTCCCGTGGCTGGTCCCACGCCTGGTAGGCATCCCTCATGGTGGTGGTCCCTTGGAAGGGATCGGACGACCTCACCGAGTGTATCAAGCCTTTGGCGGGGATGTACGGTTGAAAGGGATGCTTGACGTAGTCGGCGTGCGTGGTGGTCAGCAGGTCCATGTGTCCTTGGGGTCTGGTGTATTCCACCGATTTCTTGATCTTTCGAGGGGTGACGGGCCACTTCAGGAAGCTGTCGCTGAATTCCGTGTTGCTCTGGAAGGGCAAGCCGGACGCCACCTTGGTGTGTTCTGGCTTGCAGCTCTTTGGCACCTCGCTCTTCAGGCCTTGGTAGTGCTGTTGGTGGGTGGTGAGGTCTTGGAAGGGCTTCCTGTTGGGTTTGAACTTCTCCGGCGGCCTGACGTACCGGGCTTCCACGGCGTGAGGGACATAGGCGAGGTTGTAGGTGGTCGAGCCGTCAAAGGGGGCGGTGGAGAGCTTGGCCACGTTGGGCGGTTTGCAGCACTTGCGCGGCGAGAGTCCTCGGTAGACGAAGTCCTCTTGGGACGTCGTTGAGTGTGTGAACTTTGTGGTGGGAGGCTGATACTTCACGTCGGGCTTAATTAGCTTCCTCCGGCTGGCTTCCCACGCACGATAGTCATCTGTAAAACACAATGGGCGTGGTTTGTTAAATTGGCCGGTAAGAACAGCGTGCTCATTTTAATGTCATTACTATTATAGCTCGTCTGTGTGTCTAGTTTCTTGTTCTTGGTGTGAGTTTGTTGTGGTGGGAGCGAATGGACGACTGGCTGCACTTTGTGTGGGACAAAGCATTGGTTGTAGGTCGTCTCGAAGAGCATGTTTCCGGGTATGGGCTTGTACTCGTCCGGCTTCCTCGGAGGGCGGCGGGTGACGTTGTACGGGACGTAATCTTCCCTGAAACGACAAACACTTCACATATTAGAAGAGCCTCCGCAGCCAGACAAGTTCAACTGAAGTTTCGGCAAACGTACCTCGGTTAAGAATAATCTATTTTTGATTATTCACAACTACTTATTTTCACGTAACTTCCTAATTGCTAGTAATTCCTCTAATTCTGGCTAGATAAGAGATGAGACAATCTTTATTGTTATTGCACAATGGTGCCACGAAATATTTCGTTTTTTACTCCGTTTCACTCTGTCTTCTCTCACTGCAACGGCAATTTTTATCTTAAAAAAATTCCGGACATCTCACACACATACATATTCAAATTCAAATTGTATTTGTCGCATACACAATTACTTTGCAAAAACGTGAAGTGAAATGTATTTTACAAATGTAAAATACGTACATGGTGGTGGTGATGCCGTCCATCTTGTCCGGCAGAGGTTTGTATTGGGCCTGGGGCTTGAGGTTGGCCGGCCGTGTGTGGCCTTTATAGGCCTGGTACTTCTTTGCATACTCGCTACACACATCCACCGGACTTCCCTTTGTGTAAAGTGAGGTGGGCTGTGGTGGGCAACGGTGACGGCTGGTGAAAAAAAGACATCACAAATAAATAAATAAAAGTACATAAATAAATGATGCTGATATAATTGCTCATTGACTGAAATGCTTTGCACGGTTAAAAAGACAACAAAGCTTCTCATGCCTGTGTCAAGTTTTAAAGTGAGGGTAAAACATTAGTGCAGTTACTCTTTCTACTCTATATTCCACGTGTCAAAACTTTCACGTGGTGGAATTGTTTTTGGCACGCCAGATCAAATAAAACATGCATTAAAGAGACAGTACATCGTATGAAGCGCGCACACCGATAAAACTACAAATCCCAGAATGCTCAGTTCGCTCGCGCATCAGTCGAGATCGCCAAGCGCCCCGTTTCGTTGACGATCAATAGTCTTCATGCGGACAGTCACCTCGGACAAATGTAATACATTCCTCCCAAAAATGGCTAAAAAAAAGACGGAAAACAGGAGCTTTGCAGACAGGTGAGAGACTGATTATCGCGGACATTTTTCCACTGTGATGAAGCTTGAACTCAATTGTGAAATTAATTCGCAATGTATTTCAAGTTCAAGTTCGTGATGTCCAAAACAAGACCGGCCAATCAGCTGTCGAAGGCGGGGCTAGTCCTTTCCCAGAAAGTTTGAGTTTGGAGCGCTACATCGTTCCATTCCGTTTATTACTGATAAATGCTAAATGCAAGTACATTGCTCCACCCTGCGGCGTGACGTAACGTGTTCTTATTAATGGCGATCAGAGGCGATCGTATTCAGGATTCTACATTTAAATACACTTTTGTCATTGGATTTCTGCACAAATAGCACCGTTGGATTTAACGTATGTGGTATTAACGTAATATATACAAAGTATTGTAAAAATATAAAACAATTTGGCGCTTTAATTCAATTTTTAAAAGATTATCAGAAAGGTTGTGTGTTATATATTTATTTTAAAGTGGAATTAAATATATTCTCGCTACGTTGAAATGTCAATCAAAACGATAATAAATTAAAGCTGTTTTAAAGATCATTATTGACGCAATGTTTTTTTTTTATACTAAGAGCTGTGCTTGTTCCAGATTTACGCAAAGCGAATTTTTGCGTCCTAAATAAAAAGGTTCAAAATGACAACCCTTAAAATCAAAGTAAACGTGTACGGTAGACGTCCGTTTGTCCATTAAATCCGAGTTTGTCCAGCGAATCCGTTCCAGGTTTTGATTTTTGCCCACTGAGGTGGGCACCACTGATTAACAGCCAATAATCGATCGCTTTCACGTGACCAAACTTCTCCTTACCCACAGTTGCATATCTGGCAAATACATATCCGGGCCATTGTCGGCAAACCAGTTAATCTGAGGGAATTGTTTAATCTATTTTGTCTTGTTCGTTCACTTGCTTGTGTTTTTTCTGACGTTCAACTTTCCAATCAGTTACTTCAGTAACCAAAGCAGCGTTTTTGCCGAAGACGTAATCCTACGTATGCCCTGCGTGTGACGTCAGAGGAGGTCGAAGTTCGTCGCGCGAAACTCCACTTCCTGGAAACACGTGAGTGTTTACATGCTGCCGATGTTGAGGTTTTATTTTAACACAAGCCGTTTGTCAATATACGTCTATATTTGCTGTGTCTGCCGAGGCTTGTGACTGTACAGACGCGTGTTTTGAAGCGTTTAGTAGTTACATTTGTAGCTTAAAAGGACGCTTGATCACGTTAAATGAATTGTTTGGAGTGTTCTCCTTTACTAAATATAAACACACACGCACACGCACACGCAAACACGCGTGTGTTTTGTCGCTCGCGTATAATCGAATTGTTTGGGCTGTTATTCTTTCTAAATATAAATATATCTACACACAGACACACGTATAACACAATTATTCTTGTGTGTGTTTGTTTTATTATAAACGTGCACATTTTGCACCGTTGCTTTTAAAGTATGTCTATATATTAACGTAATATATACAAAAAATATTGTACATGTATAAAACAATTTGGTGCTTTAATACCATTTTTAAATGATTTCTAAATATAAATAATAAATATCTACACACACACACACACACACACACACACACACACACACACACACACAACGCATCTATCCTTGTGTGTGTTTGTTTTAGTAGAAACCTTTGCAAGTTAAGCACTTTATATACATATTACATATTTAGGTACACTTTAATTACATGCATATATTCTGATAATACATGCATATGTTCTGATAAAATGTCCCAGCTACTGTGTGTAAATCAGTGTTTCAATTGTGCACATTTCTTTTCGTCCGTGAATTCTTGTCTAAAAAGCTCGATTAACATAATCACCATTATTTTTGTGTTTATTATTCAGTTTGGTCTGTTTTGACCTGCTTTGTGGTGTAGGAAAGCAACATGGGAGCCACCAGCCTGGAGAAGATGATCGCCCTGCAGAAGAAAACTGCCAACATCAGGAATCTGTGTATTCTGGCACACGTGGATCACGGTGAGATCGCAGCTTTCACACGGCCGGTGCGGAAGCTTGACTTCTTTTGCTTTCCTCGTGTTTCTCACAGGCAAAACGACACTAGCCGACTGTTTGGTGGCGAGTAATGGCATCATATCCAGTCGATTGGCAGGGAAGGTGAGGACACACACACACACACACACACACACACACACACTAAAAGCTGCAGAGTATTGTTGCTTATAGTTTATCACAGGAGTGATATTGATCGTTTTTTCTGATTTCTTAAACTTATTAAAATTCCTTCATGACAAAAAAAACATTTGAATTAAATTTAAATTACATTATATTTAAACATTTAAATTACATTTTAAATCAGGGTCTTTGTTTTCTTCTCCATCATCATCGTCTTTTGTTCATTAAATCATGACAATCTCCTCCTCCTCTTCCTCCTCCTCATCATTATCGTTATTATCTCCTGTTTCTTTAAATCATGAATACATTTTTCCAAGATCTTAATTTTTTCATCAGTATCATCTCCTATGTTTTCCTAAATCGGGATAAAAACATTTTTAGAATTCTTATATTCTTCTCAGTTTCTTTGCGCTCATATTTTTTCGTCTTTTATTTATCGATCATCTTCTAAACTTCTACCCTATAAAACTTTTTGACATTTTGACTTGCATAAACACTCAAATCGTGTCCAAAACATATTTGGAATTATTTACAAATTAGAAAAGTTTTTTTTTAGCAGTTTGGAACTTTGGACTGGTTTTGAACTTGCAACCAAAAGATTTCAGGTGTAAATTGCTTTTCCGGTCACAGTTGCTCTCAAGACAGTGATGGACATATCGAAGAGAAACATAATAAATAAAAACAAAATATAAATACATATAAAGAAAATAAAGTGCAAAACAAATACAACTGCATTATTTTTTACATTTTCCCGGAGAAAAAAAAATACTCAACTTAAAAGCTTTTTAATAGATTGAATTAAAACAAAACGAGTTTGGTAGGAGCTTTCCATTCTAAACCAAAAATGTATGTAAAAGTAAAAGAGCGCAATATTTTTTTTTCAAAACAAGCTTGTGGTGTGATAGAAGGACGTTCCGAATAATACACATTTGGAAACAAAAAAACATTTGTTTTTATTGTTAGACCAAGCTTTTCTTTCTTTTCCCCCTGTAGCTGCGCTATCTGGACAGCAGAGAGGACGAGCAGGTCAGAGGAATCACCATGAAGTCCAGCGCCATCTCCCTGCACTACTCCACAGGTACACACACCTCTGCTCAGCCTCACAGCTTTACACACACTCACATCCAGCAATCACTGCTATACTGGTGACAATTGACGAGTTAAAAATGGATAAATATGACAGTGTTTTCTGCTGGGTGCCTGGCCATACTGGACTTTACGGTAATGAAATGGCAGACACAGCAGCAAAAAATATTTGTATAGAAGATAAATGGCAGTGCGAATGGAATGAATGCAGAAATAACAAGCTTTTGTACGTGAACCCAATTGTAAACAAAAGATTCAGCTGTGGTTTGATAACAGAAAGGACCAAGTTGTTTTTATCAGATGTAGAATAGGTCACTCCAGACTCACTCATTCATATTTATGATTGGATGAAGAAAAACAACGTTGTGATCGATGCGGGAATATTTTGTCTGTAAAGCATATTTTAATTGATTGATCAATTGTATGGCATTAGACAACAGTTTTATTCAGAAAATGATTCAGAAAAACGTTTTACCACAAAAGATTTTACAAGTTTGAACAGAAATCAACATGAAAGAGTGTATCTAATTTGTTGAAGTCATTTTGAAAAGTGGTGTATTTATTGCTATTTATCAGCTGTTCTAGAGATGTTTTGCTTTCTAGAGTGTAAAATTGTCAAAGACCATGTTGCCATTGATATAGGCATTGAAGCTAAGATGGCGTAAAAAAATCAAACAAATAAATTAAAACAAATAAGCTTTACACACACTCCATCCTCGCAGGCGGAGCCGAGTATCTGATCAACCTGATCGACTCTCCCGGACACGTGGACTTCTCCTCGGAGGTGTCCACCGCTGTCAGACTGTGTGACGGAGCCATCGTTGTGGTGGATGCGGTGGAGGGAGTGTGTCCGCAGGTACGTGTTTCTATAATATAAAGTCAAATGTATATAGTCTTAATAATATAAAATATAAAGTCTTAATGTGATGGTTTATTCACTGCTGTCTTGTTAATATTTGGCCTTTTTTTGTTATTTTGGTTGCAAAAAAATTTTTTGGACTCCCATCACTCTTTCTTTTTTCCATTCCATTTGCTCTTTACCATCTCTCTCGATATCTCACTGTTTTTTTCCTTGCTTTTCTTCTTATTCCTCTTCCTTTTCTCTGCTTCTTTCTTCTTTTGCTACATTTTCTGCAGTTTCTTTCCATCACTTCTTACTTTTTTCTTTCAAATATTGATTTGCTCTCTTCTATTTATTTATCACGTGCTTGTTGATGTTTGGTCTTTTTTTGTATCTCTCTCACCCATTTTTTTTTAAAACTCTTACTTTATATCCTCATTTTTTCCTGCCTTTTCTCTCCCATGCTCTTTGCCATCTTTCTAAATATCTCGCTGTTTATTTATTTTTTTGCTTTTCATCATTTTTCCTCTTTCTTTCCTCTGCTTTTTTCTTCTTTTGACTTTTTTCCTCTCCACATTTCTCATCTTTTCCAATTTTCTACGTTTTCTTTCTAACTTTCTCTATCGCTGCTTTCTCCATTTCTCACTTTTTCCATCATCTTTTCTTTCAAAATTCTATTTCAACAGGAATTTTTCTATTTGCTCCCTCGTTTTTTCTCTTTACTTTAACTTTTTTTCCTCCTTTTCTTTTTGTTTCTGTTCCTTTTTTAAAATTTTCTCTTTCTCTCTGCTTATATAATCACTTGTTTCTTAAGCCTTCAATTTTCTGTTCATTGTCAAGTGTTTTCATATCCACATGACATGTGCATATTTCACAGAGTTAGTTTTCTTTCGTCTCTCAGACGCAAGTGGTTTTAAGACAAGCGTGGCTGGAGAACATTCGTCCGGTGCTCGTGATCAACAAAATGGACCGTCTGATTGTGGAGCTGAAGCTGACTCCACTGGAGGCGCACACACACCTGCAGAAGATTCTAGAGCAGGTACACACGTGCCTATCTCACAATAAACTAGTGTCACTTCCCATCGGAACCGTATCTTGCTCACACACTTCTGTTGTGGAACTGGCCAGTCCAGGGTTAAAACCTACAAACTGTCCTGTACACAAAATATGAATTGAATGTATCATTATTATTATTATTATTATTATTATTCTTATTACAAACTTCAAGACTTGTAGTGACTACAAAAGCTACAAACTAGTTGTGTTGTCACGATGCTAGAAATAGCAACTTTGATATGATACTGAGGAAAGTTTTGATACTTGATGCCTTGGGGGAAAAACTGCAACATAGATATGGCCTTTCTTTTGCTTTTTTCATTAAGAAAAAAATGCATAACAAGACTGGAACATGAAAATGTGTCTGAATGAGGAATCTCAAGACAATAAAGTGCAATATTAAATAAAACTGCATTATCTTATATTTTTTCCGGAACAGATACATTACTCAACTTAAGAGCTTTTTAAAACAATAAATGAAAAAATAAATGAGTTTGCTAGGAGCTCTCTATTCCAAACCAGAAATGTATGTATAAGTAAAAGAGTACAATATTTTATTTTACATTTTTTTTTTTCCCAAAAAGCTGGTAGTGTGACTGGATGTGAGTAAGTTTTCACTGCAGATTGCTGGTCCTCAGCTTCCTTCTGGTGCTTTAAAAATAAATATGACACATTTGGAAACATTTTTGTATTTATTTTTATTGTTAGATCAAGTCTTTGAAATTAATAATCTTTCTTCTCAAACCTTGTATTAATCTCTTGTTGGTACATAGTGGTAGGGATCTGCTTAAATCATTTAATGAACCAGAGTATTTATATAAACTGATTTAATTCAACGTTATCATTGATCGGCGTACAGTCATCTACTGTAAATACAAGTGCAAACGTGCATCACACGCTCACTGAGATTACTAGAGTTAATTTTTTTACATACATTTCTTGTATTTTTACTGTCTACTATCAAAGCCAAAAAAGTTCAAGACAAAACTTCTTCTTCAGTGCTTAGGGTCAGGGTTAAACCGACTTTAACCAGTCGCGAAAGCTCTGCACTCGCCTTCTGACAATATTTATCATTTATCACGAAGATGAGAGGCGCTGTTCTTCACGATAACCCGGAAGCGTGAATAGTATCGATACTTTTGGGTCAGAGTATAGTATCGTTTCAGATTTTTCAATACTTCTTCCGAAATATCGATATTTCACCTTCAGTGACCTTGACTAAAATGGTAATTCTCACTCTCTGCGATCACTCAGACTGGTTTGGCTGACTTTGTGACGGACTCTGCTTTCTCGTTTTTAAGGTTAATGCTGTAACAGGAACATTGTTCTCTTCTAAAGTCCTGGAAGAGCGAGCGGAGAAAGAGTCGGAGGCTCCGAGCAGCAGCGGAGATCAAGTGTACGACTGGAGCGCAGGGTTCGAGGAGACGGACGACTCGGATCTGTACTTCAGCCCTGACCAGGGGAACGTGGTGTTTGCCAGCGCCATCGACAGCTGGGGCTTCAGGTACATGTATTACACACCGTGCTTCCTGAAGTCACACCAAATGTGAGAAAATCGACTTAGTAAAACCAAATGTAAAAAAGTTTTATCACATTTTGACAACAAAGCTGGTCTGCAAAAGTCGCTTTTCTTTCTGAGACACACTTTTAGCAAAATAATCACTCCGCACACACACTGTTTTCGGTCTTTGCTTTACGTTACTTTACGTTACAGTCATTTAGCAGACGCTTTTATCCAAAGCAACTTACAATATTGTCATTACAATGTCATTACAATATTTTACAATTAAAAATAAAAACATCTTTCTGATCTGGGAACTTTATTTTTAAATAACATTTCTTCGCAGTTAAATTGGCAGATAAGCAATTCACTCGAACAGAACAAAACATTTTCCAAATGAGTTTACATTCTGCTTTACATTCTGATTGGTTGCTCTCCGACTGCATCATAGTTCATTAGCATAAAGTTCACATTTGTTCTGGGTTAATTTTTACGCACATTTGTCGTTTGTCAAGGTTTTTCAGGTTTTACACATGCAAGTCCATTGAAGTGTAGATGCCGTACTGTCAGTAGCCACCAGGTGGGGCTAGTACCTTTCAAAGCTCCAGGTTCTGTGATTCCTCAAGCGTGTCCCACATTTCCTGACGTGTTGCGTAACGGTGGTTCTGGATAATTGAGGCGAGTGGTTAAAGTACTGATATGACTGATGTAGGTGGACTTTTCTTTACGCTGACCAGACAGACCACAGCGCTCTGGTGGGAATTTGAATGCCGATGCTCGGCTTATGAAGTATGTTTCATGCTTTTAAAGCCCTCACGAGTCAAGTGCCCATTTTTGTTTCAGATTTTTAATAATAGATCTCCCGAAAAGTGTCTCATTTACTTGTTTTCAAACTAGAATAGAGAAAAGGGGAATAATTGAAAGCGTCTGATTTGGTTTGCCACATTGTGTTAAAGTAATTGCTACGATTGTTTGCTACAATACATTTTTGATTGTAAGATTTTTTTACATGTTCATTGCAATGTTGCACGTGACATTTTGTTCTCCCGATCAACATTGTGATGAACGTGTAACAAAATGTCACGTGCAACGTTGTGATGAGTATGTAAATGTTATGAGTAACATTGTGATGAACATGTTACTCATAAATAACTATGTTACTCTTAAAATGTTGTTACATACTCATCACAATGTTGCTCATGACATTTTGTTACATGTTTATCACAATGTTACTCTTAAAATGTTGTTACAAACTCATCACAATGTTGCTTGTGACATTTTGTTACATGTTTATCACAATGTTACTCTTAAAATGTTGTTACATACTCATCACAATGTTGCTTGTTACATATTTGAATTAATTGAAGATGGTCATGAACTGAATTAATATGCATTTGTACAAGAGTAGAATCCATATTGACAAAAATAAAACCTTAATAATCTCATGTAATAGTGATGTTTAACAATAATGGATGTGTCTTCTCCCAGCATCCGGCAGTTTGCGGAGATGTACAGTCAGAAGATGGGCATCCGTTCTTCAGTTCTGCTCAAGACCCTGTGGGGCGATTACTACCTCAACGCTAAAGCCAAGAAGATCATGAAAGGAGCTCAGGTAGCCGTTTATTCTCTACATGAGACTCACAGCCAATCGGATTCCAATGCACAATTACGTCATCTTTTCAACAAGAGATTTTGTTGGAATTTCAGTTTGGAGAAAAAACATTTTCTGTCGATCCTGCTTGAGAAAAAAAAAACATGCTTTCCTAATAGAACACCACCTCTAATTATAAGAATATAATAAATATAAAAATAATATTTATGATTAATAATATTATAATTTAATGCCTTTATTGTCTTTGTATCACAGGTTTACAATGAAATTAGTATTGCTACTCCGTTGGTGCAAAAAAAAAAAGATGAGATAATGGTAAAATATACACACTGAATAACCAATATAAATAACTACAATATATTAAAATATCGTGCAAAATATAGAAGGTAAGAAACCTTAGTTTTAAATATAACACAAGATACAAGAGCACAAGAAAACAATAACAATAAAAATATGAGAATATAGTGTATTAAAGTGCAAACCAGATATCGGAGTTCAAGCCAGAATAATTGACGTTTCTTTAGAAAAAGCAAAACAATTGCCGTAAATATCTTATGAAATATTCTTATTTTTGGTATAGTTCTGTGTTGCTGGGTCACGTGACCCGTGTTTCTTGATCAGCTTGAATAAAAAAAGCAACATCAATATGCAAACTGCTGCTGATTTAGTTTATGTAAATTTGTTGTGTTTCTGTAAAATGTAGTTATGTCAATTTTATGTAATATATGTTTGTTTACTAATTTAAATAAATCTTACAGCGAACGGACACTGATCTGTTCAGATTAAAGTGGTTTTTTATTACTCCATGGTGTTGTTTAATTGTATTCAAAGATGCCATGACATCATCAAACGTCTGTGACAAAGACAAACGCAGGAAAAGCAGCGTCGTGGATCGTTCCAAGCGTTTGCGAAAAAGCGTTTCCCCTCTGGGAGGAAATCTGATGCTGGTGGTAATGGCGCAGCCCTGAAGTGCATGTAAATAACATTACGCCGGGTCTGATGATAAGAGGGTCCCGGCAGACCCCCATTAGTCGCTGGCCGTGTGAAGAGCCGTTTAGAGCTTTTCCGTGGCTCGGCTAATGGATGTGAACACCTCACCTTCACAACCTCCTCCTTTCTGGTTCGGACGGGATTCCAGAGATGGAGATCTTCAAGTTGAAGGTCTGTTAGGTCCTCGTGAGAGACATCAGTGAGAAAAAACATGCGTTTCAGGTTAATCTGGCCGTGTGGGTGTGTGAGCGTGTGGTGTGTATGCCCGGTTGAAGTGGACGCTGGCGCAGATTGGCTGCCGCTATTTCACCGGGCAATTGGTATGTGTGTGAATGTTGTGTGTCCTGTAAGGCGACCTTGAGTGTCATGAAAGGCGCCAATAAATAAAAAATCGAATGAATTATTATTATTATCAAATATCGTGGAGCCCAACCGGATCAAAAAGACCGGTTTTGGACCGAATGTGAATGTATTTCTGTACAAAAAGGAATAAATGTCCATTATATATGCGCTTTTTTGTGTAGTGGGGTCACGTGACCCGCGTCGAGGCTGTTAAACACGTGGTCAAACTAACAGTTCAGTATTAAAACGCTGTGGATTTAGTTCATGCTGGAGCAAAAATAAAATTGGGTTTTTTTAGTTAATTATAGTGAATTTAGTGGTTTAGTTTAAGCCGCGTTTGACCCCGGGCTACACCACTCCTGTGTTTGACAAGACCCAGACTTTAATTCTAGAAAGATCTTTGACTTTTAAAGCCGTTTGTTCTGCGTAGAGTTAATCAGGGAAAACAAAATGCGTTTTCTAAATCCCATTAAATCTACATTTTGACTGCTAAAATGTTTTTATTTTTTAAAATTCTTGATATGTATTGTATATTTACACATACAGTAATAAGTGTTTATACAAGAGAATATGTAGATTCAGTTATATGTATTTTTATACACACATATAGCGGTGTATGTATTTAATTTTGAGTATATTTCGTTGTCGGTCAAAATAGACTTTAAGAATTGCTTTTAAAATGTCAGAGTAAATGTGTTTTCTACATCACATTAATAATACATTTATGCTGTAACTCCTATTGTATTTTTATTTTTCATAGTTCATTATTTATATATGTATGTATGTATGTATGTATGTATGTATGTATGTATGTATGTATGTATAATTAAACTATATATAAAAATTCTAAATATTAATATATGTAGAGTATTTATAACTAATAACTATTAATTCTAGCAGTATAGTATAATTCTAGGTCGGTCTGAATCGACTTTTCTGTGTCTTGCAACACTAAAGTTGTAGGTTCAATTCCTGGAAAACTGATGGAGTTGACGTTAGATTGCAGGTTTACAATGGAGCCGCCCTTGCTGCCGTGTTTTAATCATTTTATTATAGCTAGAATATTATTTCTGATGTCCTGGTATTAGTACGATTACGCAAGACGACTGAAAAGGCTTTTAGTAAAGGAACAACGGGTTTTGCGGGCATATTAAAAGGCTTAATTGTCCATAAATGCGAGAATTAAGTAAAAATGTTACAATTCTCCATAAATGCGCAGCTCACGTTCAGAATCCAGTACAAATGTCTACGATTCTCCACAAATGCGCAGCTCACGTTCAGAATCCAGCGGACGGATGTTTCCTGTCATTATTACTAGATGATGCGTTATTATCTCGACTCGAGTGACTCGGACTGATCAATCCGTGCCATTATTCCGCTCGGTGACCTCCAGACGCGCACATTGATTTTCAGACTGGAGAGTTGAGGCGGCGTTGAGTTTGACCCGGTTCTCCTGGCTCTTAATGGACACTAATGAAGCTGCGCAGTGGAGCGTGGGCTCGGCTCGGCGTCGGTAATGATCATAAACTCCTGTTCCTTCTCTTTACAGTCCAAAGGGAAGAAGCCGCTGTTTGTGCAGCTCGTCCTGGATAACATCTGGAGTTTGTACGATGCGGTTGTCACTAGAAGGTAACTTCCGTGCCAGTGCGTTTGGATTGGTCGTGTGGGGAAAACATACCATATTTATGTGAATATAAACAACCCTTTTTCCCAATTTTACAAGCATGAAAAGTTTTTGCGCCATGGGTTAAGCTGCCCACTGCTCCGGGTTTGTGTGTGTTCACTGTGTGTGAGTGCAAAGGCAGAGCACCGATTTCAATATGATTCGCCATTTTGACAATCTCACTTACTAATCAACCCCCCAAAGCGTCTTAATAACTTATATGTGCAAATTTTAAAAATGTGCAAAAATATAACAGTCCATTTTTGCATGTTTCACGTCAGCAGCAACCACAAATAAACAGAAATACGTTGTCTTTACTTCTGCGATGTGTCCTCTTTCTTTGGCCTCTAGAGACACGAACTCTGAAATTATATTCTTCGGCTTTTACAAGCGCAATAATTGTAAAAATTAAGCATCGTATTTTTTTTTCACATGATTTAGTGTTGGTGTCTATATAATATTAAACAATGGTGCGTAGACAGACGTGATACAGTATAGGCTTTTATTGGCTCAATAACAGAAATAAAGAAACATTAGACACGCCGCGACACTTAACAGTGGCTAAATAACACTGGAAGAAGTAAGATTAAACTAAACACAGTACAATATTATATTACAACAGAGACTACAAACCACAGCTGCTTATCTTAGCGCAACCGGCTACAAACGAGTCCAATGTGTCATCGCAGAAAGAGTCGAAACAGTAGAAAATGAAGAACATTGACTGGAGAGCAAAGGATCTTGGGAAATGAAGTCCTGACCACTAGAATCAACTTTTTGTTCTCTATTATTCAAGTACAACGATATCAAAACGATACGAGTCACAAGTTAGGTTGTTAAATAAAGAAAAAGTTCTATTTTTAAGAGAATATTAACGTAATTGAACCAGAAACGTTAATTAAAAAATATATATTTTGTGCCTGAATAATCAGGGAGGTGCTTATATTTGCGTAAATACGATATTCCAGTCAGGATCAACCACAAATAAACAGAAACACATTGTCTTTTCTACTGCGTTGTGTCCTCTTTCTTTAAATAATGGTTCCAGAGGCAGACATGCGTATATGTTAGCATAGTCACTTAATTTTATTTTTATCTATTATTCCAGTAAAACCACATGGAAGTGGAACGAGTCACAAGTTAGGTTTGTTTTTTAGCTTTTAGTATGATTTATTCTTATGTTTTGGGGGAGTCTTTTTATTTTGTGCCTAAAAAATCCAGGGGTGCTTATATTCGTGTAAATACGGCGGTCTCACAATCTACAGTCTGTACATTTGATACCAGCAATATTACCATAAAAAACACTTCACATGAAGTATGTTTCTGAAAATGTTGATAAATTCAGTTGAATGTTTTATTTGACATTTATTGACGATGCTGTATATTGACCATTTATTGACAGTTTGGCCATCAATTGACCATTTATTGACTGTACTGTGTATATTTTCAAGTGTTGCCTGAAATAATTTTGCATGTGATTTAAATGTGTGTTTATTTCCATCGCCATTTAAATTGGCCGACGATGCTGAAACAAACGTGTTCTGTTGCAGGGATAAAGAGAAGGTGGAGAAGATGGTGGCCTCCTTGGGGTTAAAGGTCATGTCACGTGACCTCAGGCACTCGGACCCTAAAGTGCTGCTCAGCGCCATATGCAGTCAGTGGCTTCCTGTGTCTGAAGTGGTTCTCTGTATCCTTCATCACGCAGTCACCATCTCCATGTTTTTGATTGGTTTATACGTCATTTTTTTCTTACTGTCAGTCATTTGTTGTTTAGCAAAAGCCACTCGATTTGAGTTTTGATTTGAGTTTCTGTTGTTAGGTTTTTTGTTGTTGTCTCTACCTCTTTATCTCTCCCTGTGTCTGTCGTTCTCTCTCTCTAGCTCTCACTCTCTCTCTCTCTCTCCATCTCTCTTTCTCTCTCTCTCTGTCTCTCTCTCTACTTCAATCTTTCACCTAGTCTCTCTCTCTCTCTCTCTCTCTCTCTCTCTCTCTCTCTCTCTCTCTCTCTCTCTAGCTCTCTCTTCTCTTTCTCTGTATGTCTTTCTGTGTGTTTATCTATCTGTCTCTCTATCTCTCTCTTTCTGTCTCCAACTCTCTCTCTCTGTCTCCTACCTGCTCTTTTTCTCTCTGTCTCTCTCTCTCTCTTTGAGTTTTTGTTGTTTTTTTATTTTTGTTGTCTCTCTACCTCTTTATCTCTCCCTGTGTTTGTTGTTCTCTCCCTCTCTCGCTTTCTCTCTCTCTAGCTGTCTCTCTCTCTCTCTCTACTGTCTCTTTCTGTGTCAGTTGTTATCTCTCTCTGTCTCTTTCTGTGTCTGTCGTTCTCTCTCTCTGTCTCTTTCTGTGTCTGTCGTTCTCTCTCTTTCTACCTCAATCTTTCTCCTAGTCTCTCTCGTTCTCTCTTTCTCCATCCTCTCTTTCGTTATCTCTCTCTCTCTCTCTCTCTCCATCCATCCATCCATCCATATCAGAAGATTTTATGGAGTTTCTGCTTTAAAACGCTTCCACCAGCAGTTTCCTCTTCCTCATCCCATCACACACGTGTGATCATTAAGTTGCAGGCCTGGTGAATTAAACTAGAGTGGGACATTTGATCAAAGCGACTTCAGCGCTGGTGAGCGGTGGGGAAAGTGCGATTCTTTAACTGGTTCCCACAGTGATGGTGTGCGAGAAGCTTCCGGGTCCGGCTGAGATCTCAGGCGAGCGAGTGGAGAAGCTGATGAGCGTGGGCGTGCGCCGCTTCGACTCGCTGCCCGAGAAAACACAGCAGCTAAAAAAAGGTGAGTGAAAGGCAGAGTAAAGACCAGTGTGATTCACACGCCAGCGCTGCCCAAACGACACCCTCGCAGTCCTTTTTAGCTCTTTGTGATATAGAAGCGCAGCGTCGGGGTAAAAGCCATAAAAAGCCTCGAGGACGCAAGACGCAAAGGTTTTTGGACGCTTTTGTAAAGAATGATTGGTTTGAATTGAAAGTGCTTTCTTCGTCCCCACAAGGCGGAAATTTCAACGCTGAGGTGTAAAGTACTTGAGTACTCTTTAGGAATTTTTGTAAATTATTATGAAATTGTTTTTACTTATTCGTGTTTTTGGCTACTTTGTGATTGTACTGAGTTATAAGTTAAAAATGTAAGCAACTTTTAAATTCAAAATTTACGCAGTCCTGTGAAATTCACGCAACCAATAGAGTACAAGTACTTACACAAGTACAAATCCTATGCTCAGAGTTTCAATGTGTAAAGAATTTTTTTCAGTTTCTTTACGCGTCCGTCATACTTTTTTTTTTTTTAATCAATTGTATTATGCACATGTAAACATAATGTTTACGTAAATACATAATCTTGACAAAATGTACAACGTTTTCTGAAGTTTACTCAAGTACTTTACACATCTACAGTGCAATTTCAAAGTAGAATTTTACAATAGAAATTAGCAGAATCTAAAGATAAAAGAAGTTTAAAGAAATATAAAAGAAAGACATATATACACACATGTGTACTGGAATTGCCCTGTATACAGATATCGCACAGAAGAATATTTACACAATCAGAGAGTTATTGCACAATCACACACAATCAGAGAGATGTTGCACAGGATTACAGATAAGTAATAAGAGCAAAGAGGGACTTTTAGACGGAGAGTTTCATTCTAAAACTTTGCCACACGTAGATAGAACAAAAGCATTACGTGTACTGTGTTTTGCGAAGTCGTGGCGCACTCCGTTAATAAATAAAGGAAAATGGAGTCATTCGCACCGTTTCTCAAACAATCATTTTATGGATTTTTGCATTAAAAAAATGACTGATTTCGAGGAGAGATGCCGACCACAGTGTTAATTTTGACAACTTTTTAATTCATTTTTAGTCAACCTAATTTTAGTCAAAGTCTTTAGAGTAAAACTCGGTTTTGTTTTAGTCCCAAATTAGTCATCTTAGTTTTTGTTTTTTTGTTTTAGTCTAATTTTAGTCGACTAAATTACAGTATAGATCGAGTAAACGAAAATATATGTACTATATATTCTAAAAGTTTACTTCTGATATCTTAGACATAGCAACTTAGTACGTAGTTAAAACGGTTATCTTACTTGTTTCGAAAAACATTTATCTTTCTTGAACTTATTTTGAACTTTTCTTTCAATCCAAATGAATGTTTTCTCATAAATGAAACCTCAACAAAGAGGAAATAAAATACAGTAAAGTAAAATAAATTATAATTGCATCACTAACTAAAAATACTTTGTAATTTTATTGTTTTAAAGTTAAATATTGACGCTTTGTAGCATTGCTTACGAATGTAGCTTTGCTTAAAATGTATTTTTTTTAACGTATATATTAAATTAAAGTGCATACATTGTAGATATCAGAGTCATTTTTACTTGAAAAGTAAAAGCAAGAGCCTACGTTTTCTTTTCTCTGTTTTCCATCATTTGAGGTTGAAGTAACAGGATAGTAACGGCCAGTAATGTAGCGTTAAAACGTTTTTCAAGCTGAAGCGGCGTTCCGGAATATCAGTCTGTTAATGTGCTACGTTTCCTTTAATTCCCGATTGATGTGAGAGTGGTAAACGTTACTTTGTATCAGCTTCTCCTCACTGTGTTTGCTCTTCCTCTTCCCTGTAGCTTTTCTAGATTGTTCAGCTGATGAAACGGCGCCGGTAATCGTCTTTGTGTCAAAGATGTTTGCGGTCGACTCCAAAGCTCTTCCACAAAACAAACAGAGGTACACAACACACAGAATCGCCTGTGTGTGTGTGTGTGTGTGTGTGTGTGTGTGTGTGTGTGGTTTGAGTGAACGTGTGGTCACGTGTTGCACTTTCATGTCTTTTCCACATTTTCCCTGCAACTTATGACTTGTGATATTCTTTAAGTTTAGAATTAATTTGTTATTGTAAAGCATTTTGATCAATTCTGCTTCTCTGGAGCTAATGTTATCCGGATATTTTGAAAATGGGGTGTGTGTGTGTGTGTGTGTGTGTTTGTGGTATAAAATGTGTTATTGTGTATACTTTGATAAAACGTTGTTACAAAATAAATTAAGTATGTTTTTGGTTGCAAAAAGTAAAGGCTGATTTTAAATGTAAATCTAAAAAATAAACAGTAAAAAATACTTTAAAAACAGGTAAAAATATGCACAGATTTTTTTTTCACACAAATATGATAAAATATTGTATTAACTGTAATAAAAAAATCACATTACAGTACATTTATTGGAAAAACAATAATGACTACTGTGTGGTGGTACTAAAGTAAAAGATAAAAAATCAGTTTTTCATCTGTCTTTGTTCCCGCAAATTTATATATAAAATAAAATAATTACTTTGTAATTTTAAAGACGTTAAATATTGACACTTAGTAGCGTTACTCAAGACTCATTGCTTAAATTTAATTTTATTTATATATTAAATTAAAATGCATAAATTGTAGATTTATTTTCACTCGAAAAGTAAAAGCAAGAGCCCAAGTTTTCTTTTCCGTTTCCCGTCATTTGAGGTTGAAGTAACAGGATAGTTACGGCCAGTAATGTAGCGTTAAGACGTTTCTCTGACTGCTTAAACAAATCAGTTTATTATCCGTCTTTGTTCCCGCTTATTACAGTTAATAAAAAAAATGCAAATCATTGAACAATATAGAATCATTTTGAGTCATTCGTGTATTTCGCTCATTTATTTTATATTGACTGTACATAAACTAGTATTGACAGTGAATTTGTTTGTTTTCGCAAAATATCTCTTTAAATGTGATTACAATGGTAAAGTTTTGATTGTATTCAGACAGATGTTTAAATATATATTTTACCACAACTGTATGGTGCTTGAAAAAGCTTTTGTGGGGTTTGGACTTGGTGAAAGTGCTTGAATTGGACTTTTCTAAAACTAGAATCTAAACGATATTTCATTTTCTCTCGTCCTAATATAATTTCTCTGCCTGTAATTTCTCGACCTTCTACGTCACCGTCTCCCGAAGTGGCTGGACTGCGAATCCACGCCCCCCCCCGTCAGATAAGCGTTGATCTCCTGTAAAACGTGTTAAACGTGACCAGCAGATGGCGCTCTCAGTAAGTCCAATGGGCCGCAGATTCCACACGCGACCTCAGATCTGAGGACATGCGCCGCTCAGACTCTTTGTTCGGTGGTCGGCGTGTCAGACTGACCTCAGATCAGACGCTCTCCGTCGTCCACGGGCAACGATGTTGCGAAATGAGGCGGCGCTCGAGTGGATCTTTGTTTTCCATCTGCGTCTTTTCAGACATTCCACCCACACACAAGATTTTACACTTACATGCCCGATTCATCTGTCCACTGGCTTCTCGCGCTTTGTCTGTCTTCTCGCCTCTCGGAGAAGGTGACAGCCTGCAGGACTGCTGGGCCGTATGAGCCAATTCACGAGCCATTTCTATCATCCTCATCATCATCCTCATCCGTAAAACAGACAATGAACACAGATCGCACAAACATGTCGCTTTCCCTTGTTTTTTTTTGGTGCTACTCTGTTTTATGGAGGATTATAGTGAAAAAAGGGATTTTGCGCTTGAATTCACGCCCCCGTTTTTTTTTTTAGACGTGTGAATAATAATCAAATGTGTGTTGGTTTGTGTGTGTATGTGTGTTTAACAGACCATTTAACTCAAATCGGGCAAATGTTTTGAAGCTCTGTGTGTGTGTGTGTGTGTGTGTGTGCTTTCGAAGCATCACTTTCAAATATACCGTATTTATGAGAATATAAGCACCCTTTTTTGTTCGAATTTTCGACGCTCAAATCTTTGGGGAGTGCTTATAATCGCCGATTTCAAATATGTGCGTAAATATAAGCCCCAATTTTTTCGTATTTCAAGTCAGGAGCAATCACAAATAAACGGAATAATGCGTAGGCAGACGTGCATATAGTATAAGCTTTTAGTAGCTCAATAACAGAAATTAAACATTAGACACGCCGCGACACTTAACAGGGATAAAATAACACTGGAAGAAGATTAAACTAAATACAATCATCAATATTACAACAAACGGGTCCAATGTGTCATCGCAGAAAGAGTCAAAACAGTCCAAAAAGAACAAGGTGCAAAGACTCTTGGGAAATGAAGTTCTGACCACTAGAATCAACTTGTTGTTCTCTACTATTCAAGTAAAACGATAACAAAATGGTTTGAGTCACTAGTTAGGTTTGTTAAATAAAGAAAAAAAAGTATGTTTAGGAGAATATTAACGTAATTGAACAAGAAATTATTTTCCCTATTTTTATTTATTATTTATTTTTTTTTTGTGCCTGAAAAATCAGGGCGGTGCTTATATTCCCCTAAATACGGTAATCCATTTCAAATATATATATTTCAATATACGAAAAGCAATAATTTTTATACGTTTTTATATTTTTCACATATATTTGCATATTTTGCATTCTTGCATTGTTCTGTGTGTCGTACAGTGGAGGGAGGGGCGGGGCCTGGCGCTGCTTGTGGTTCTGAGCTTCTGATTGGCTGGCAGGAAAAGTTAGTGTCACACGGGAAACGTGGCCGTGACTGACAGCACTGAACGAAACCGTTTTACCGTTGTCGGCGAGTCTTTGCGGCTTGATGCCGTATCGAACGGATGCTCACGCTCGTAACTGACGTCATTATGACACCGGCGTCGATGATCGATTCATTTTTATCTCTACTTATTGACTTTTCTCACGCGTGTGAGTTTGATGATTAGAGTTTTAGCCAGCATGAAGTGCACATACAAACAGATATAGACACACACACACGCACGTAATGTTTGTTTATTAAATGTCATTTCAGCACAGTAAGAGAAATCATGGAAAACCGATGGAATGAGAAGCATTGCTCCGCCCACTCCATGCATAATTAATGCGTAATCAATTAGGGGTGGAGTCTGGTCTCGTCAGCGAAATGTGGCAGCAGATGCTATAAACTGACATTTGCTGCATTATCTATTTACAGTCAATTCCGAATAATCCCATCATATTGGGTCACGATCATTTTGGTTCTAATAACCAGAATCGACTGTGTTATATTGTAACGATGTAATATTTTGTATTATATATTCTAGCATTACAAGCGATTTTTTTTTTTTTTTTTTTTTTTTTTTTTTTTTTTTTTTTCCTTCCCTCTGCGGTCAGATAATTTAATCAGATGTTTTAATTCAAATGTTTTATACTAAACAACATGTGCGATATTATCCACCCATCCATCAGGGTTGCATGGTTTCCCCCGAATTGTAATAAATACAGTGTATTTATCCATCCACCCATTCACCCATCCGTTCATCCATCCATCCACCCATTCACCCATCCATTCATCCACCCATTCACCCATCCATTCATCCACCCATTCACCCATCCGTTCATCCATCCACCCATTCATCCACCCATTCACCCATCCATCCACCCACCCACCCATCCATTTATCCACCCAGGCATCCATTCATCCACCCATCCATTCATCCACCCATCCATTCATCCATCATTTTCGTGGGCGAGTGAATAGACGGGTAATTGAGATGGTGTTATTTCGGCGTGACTGGGTGGAGATCAGCTGGTTTTCCCGCGTGTGTAGGATGAGCTGGATTTATGAAGGGAAGAATCTCCGTGCGGCAGTAGTGCAGCGCTGTTTATTCAGTCTAACATCATAGTGCTTCCTTCACTCCACAACGCTCCAGACTGTTTAGTTTCTCTCTCTCGCTCTTTAACCTTCTATCTACTCACAGTCCTCATCACACACACACACACACACACACACTCGGCCCTGTCTCATGTTTTTCTTTTGGCTTAAATCGGGCAGGGTATCCTGGCTTAAATTTCCTTCCTGTCCTGAAATGGTCCTCCCTCCCTTCGTCTCTCTCTCTCTCTCTCTCTCTCTCTCTCTCTCTTTTCTAAATTAGACTCTTTCTCTCATTGCCGTATCTCTGTTTGTTTCTCTCAATCAGACTTTCTCTCTCTCTCTCTCTGTCACTATGTCTGGCTCTACCCTTGCTTCCCCCTTTTTTCCTCTCACTCTCTCAATCTCACTTTTCTCACTTTCACTCTCTCATGTTTCTCTTCTCTTTCTCCGTGTGCTTCTCTCAATCTCACTCTCATTTTTTCCTCTCTTCTCTTTCTCAGTATGCTTCTCTTAATCTCACTTTCTCTTTCTATTTCTTTTTCTCAATCCCCTTTTTCCTCTCTCACTCTTCCAATCACACTTTCACTCTCTTATGTTTCTCTCTCTTCTTCTCTTTCTCAGTATGCTTCTCTCTATCTCACATTTACTCTCTCGTTTTTCTCTCTCCTTTTTCTCAGTATGCTTCTCTCAATCTCACTTTCTCTAATTTCCCTCTCTATCTCTCTCCTTCTCTTTCACAGTATGCTTCTCTCAATCTCTCTCTCATTTCTCTCTCTCTTCTTCTCTTTCTCAGTATGCTTCACTCAATCTCTCTCATTTCTCTCTCTTCTTCTCTTTCTCCGTATGCTTCTCTCAATCTCTCGTTCATTCATTTTTCTCCCTCTTCTTCTTTGTATGCTTCTCTTATTCTGACTGTCTCCTTTTCTCTCATCTGTCTGTTATTTTCTCACTATACTTTTCTCAAACTGACTTTCTCTCACACAAACACACACTTTAATTATTTTTTATACTTTTCTGTATCTTCCTTCACTGCCGTGGTTATCCCCCCATCCCTCCCTCCGCTCTGCCGAATGAGTTAAAAAAAATGTTCTCATGTAATAGACTCGGCACTAAAAGAGTTTAGATTCCTCTGGTGTAGGTGGTTACAGATGGACTGGTAGTTTAGTGTGTCAACCGGTCAAACATCTCTGGTTATTTACGCTGGAATCTTTCCCAGGCATTTTCCAGATGTAAAGAATGACATCATTGTTTACTAGTCGTGCTCTTAACTCGCCCACCATCTCTCCCTTCGTATTTTCTTTCAAAACACCGTAGCTGAATGCGGTCGTGTGTGAGGACGCGAGTGTGGAGACGGCCTGATTCCATCGGATGACCTTTGACCTCGGGAGGCGATACCGAGAGAAAAGACATAAAGCAAAACGCGTCTCAGATTTCAGCTCGGCTTACAGGTCTCGGCCATTACCCACAATTCACCCGCCACGTTTACAACCTGGTGTATATGAACACAGCTTTATTCTTTACTTTACTTTACTTTATAGTCATTTGGCAGACGCTTTATTCAAACGCAGTTTGGCTGTAATACATATAGTTCATGTATTCGTTTGCCACCAGACTTGCTTTTGTATGATGTTGAAGGCCTGTCGTCTTTATACCTTTTACCGTATTAAGTGAATATAAGCACCCCCCTGATTTTTCAGGCACAATATAAAAATAAAAGAAAATTGCTCTTTAAAATGTTTTTTTTTTATTATTAACGTTTCTGGTTCAATTACGTTAAAATTCTCTAATAATTTCTTTATTTAATAAAACTTAACTTGTGACTCGTATCATTGTGATATTTTTTTACTTGAATAATAGATAACAAGAAGTACTTTCTAGTGACCATGACTTAATTTCCCAAGATCCTTTGCTCTCCAGTCAGACTCCGCCCATGCACAGTGCAATTGTTTCAAGCTCAGGCCTGTTTATTTTATAATTGGTCTATATTTGAAATTGGCAAAATTCTAAAAACTGTGGTGCTTATATTCGCATAATTACAGTACTTAAACACTTTTGGCTTCATTATATTCCTGGGAATAGAACACACAGTCTTTGGTGTAGCAAACACTCATTCTATCCAAACAAGCTTTTTACTTTTCACTTTTTACTTTTTACTTGTCGCTCCAACATTTCTTGTTCAGTTTTCCGTTGTAAGTTTTGGCCTTTGGATTGGAACCGAACTTGGAGTTTCGTGATTGCAGTATAGTATATATATTCTATAATATATAGAATGTTGTAATGAATTTGTAAAGTAGCGTTTTTGCGAGGTTACACGTCCGGTCAAGTCCGTGATTTTGTTACAGTGTTTTTTTATTTTTTATTTTCTTCTGTTCAACTGAATGAACTGAAATCCCAACACACATTCCTTCACCTTTGGGGTTGCCATAGCGATGATCAATGTGGGTCAGTGTGTGTTTGTGTGATTTGTGTGTGGGAGTGTTGTCAGCCGCTCTTACACATGCTTCTCGTGGAGCGCTAACACGCCGCCGCCTCTGATTGGCTGCCGCTCTCGGGGGCTTTTATTAATGGCACGAGGCAGTTGGTGGGCAGAAAAATTGGTTTGGCTTTTTGGCGCTCGCGTGCGGACAAGCACGAAGAAGAGAAATGCCTTTGCCCGGATCGTTCTTTCTCAGATGAGATTCAGTCGCATCCTTTTACTGTTCCCATGGTGCGATTCACAGCTCTTAAATATTATTTACGTCACCGTTTCAAGTGGAATTGGTCACACAACTTTGCATAAACAAGCACAAATGTACATACAGTTGTTGGCAAATTTCTATTCAAAAGATTCTTAAACTTTAATTCAAGTGTATTTTTTATCTTGAAATTTTTGTATTTGTAATTTTGTATTTTTATTAATTTATAAATTATTAATTATTTCATATTTTATCATTATATCTTGTTTTTATCATATTTCTATTCTTTGTCTTTTATTGTATTTCCCTTTGCACATTTAGAATAACATATTTTATCTTCATATCTTGTTTTTGTCGTACTTCTATTCTTAATTTTTTTTTTTTTGTATTTCCCCCCCTTTGCACATTTTCTTGTATCTCCCACATCCCTATATTTAAATGCTGGAACGTTTTTTGTACAAATGTTAAGAAAAGCATTTATATTGTTAATACACTGTAATAATAGGGTTTTGATCATCTGTATTAATTGATTTATCAATGTCAGCAAAAGCTAAATATCGTATAATCGAAAAATAATCAAAAATAGAAAAAGTAATGGAATTAAAGGTGTATTAAAGGCATTCTTAATCTTTCTAGTACGTGATCGAGACAAAACGTTATTGTAGTGTTAAGGTTGTAAAATGATCAATTAATTTCATTTTTGTATAAAGTGTTAAGAAAATTATTAATACACTGTAATAATAGGATTTTGATCATCTTTATTGATTGATTTATCAATCTCAGCTAAAAGCTAAAATATTGTATAATTGGAAAACAATCGAAAATTGAAAAAGTGCATTAATGTGTTAACATGTATTTAGTTTTTTTTATCAATTGGATTTTTTGCATTTCTGTTGGGAAGGCTGGAAAGAAAGAGAAGACATTCCGAAATCCAATACAGATTCCGAAA
>CM051504.1:13043879-13058661 GCA_028031935.1 Paedocypris micromegethes
CCCCCCCCCCCCCCGTTTCACTCCTTACGTCATTGCTAATGTGCGCGTGTAGAACGTTCCGGTTCTCGTCTTAACGGCCGCCGCGGCTGAGCTCGGTAAACCGCTTCATGCTGCTTCCATTATCGCGGGTAAGCGACATGTTCTGACTTCTGAAAAGGAAAGGACCCGCAATTCCGAGAAAGAGTGAAGTGAAACACTTGAGATGTGCGACATGGTTGAACCATTAATAAAAGGAAATGAAAAGACGTGAGGTGGCGAAAAAAGGAGGGATTGAACGTGAACCAACTCCAAAGAAGTTCATTCGTGGTGGATTGTTACAGTAGCAGTTTTGTCTCCGTCTTTGATCGTCTATTCAGTCTCTGCTTTTTTTTATTTTTTAAACTGACTCTTTTTTTCCTCTTTTTTGAACACAGATAAATAATGGACATTTTTTTTTAAAGACTATTTTTTTCCCAAATTCGTGGGTCTCGAACTAAGAAAAGGGCTATATAAATAATTAAACTTGAACCTCTTCTTCTGTCTGTCTGATCTCCATCAATACACATAATCTACCGATCCGTTCATCTCCTGATCTGTCTATCCGTCCACACATTTAGATTTTTGAGATCCAGATCTGTCTGTCTCTCTGTGGCGATAAATCCATTCCCAGTCCACCCAACCCGCTAATCAATTTGTCCATCCATTCATCTAATCCTTTCATCGGTTCATCCTGTCGTGTCTATTCATCCACTAATCTAAACGTCTTTGTGTCTCTCTCTTCCCTCGTTAAATCCATCACTCTCTCTGCAAGCTTCATTTACAGTCGATACCGTTAAGTCAGATTGATTACAAATGAGGATTTTTTTTTTTTCATTTTAGTTTAATTTCACGGCATAAATAAAAGACTATTGTTTGTTTCTTCCCTGTTTGAGCTTGCTACTTTTTTTGTTTGAGCCTTTCTTTGAAAAACCCTAGTGTATTTCATTATGCATTAGTCACAGTACTGTATTGTCTTCAGATCATTTCACACGGAGATATGTTATTTACTCGAATATAAGCACCCCACGTATATGCACCCCCCTGGTTTTTACGGCACAAAATTAAAATCTTTTTTTTTTTTAATGTATGAATTTGAATGAATTTGTATGAATGTGTACATTTTTTTCTTTATTTAACAGACCTAACTTGTGACGTATCATTACGTCGTATCATTGTGATATTGTTTTACTTGAATAATAGATAACAAGAAGTACTTTCAAGTGGTCAGGACTTCATGTCCCAAGATCCTTTGCTCTCCAGTCAGACTCCGCACATGCTCAGAGCAATAGTTTCAAGCTCAGGCCTGTTTCAAGCTCTCTGTTTATCTGACGTCGTGTGAAGAGGAAGGATTATTATCCCCTGTGCAGCGACCCAGCGTTTTGATTGTGTCTGTTCCTTGGATATTTTTTACAACTGGCTCTTGTTCTTCATTTTCTACTGTTTCGACTCTTTCTGCGATGACACATTTTACTGCTAAGATACAGTAAGAAGCCGTAGTCTCTTTTTAGATTAAGTTTAATCTTACTTCTTCCAGTGTTATGGCCAACAGTCCATTGTGTAACATTATATAGTTGCACAGGCGCGCTGCTGCATTAAGACGATGTGTTTCTGTTTATTTGTGATTGTTCCTGACTTGAAATACGAAAAAAAAAAAAATATATATATAAAATATATTTACACACATATTTGAAAATTCGAAGAAAAAAAAGGGGTGCTCATATCTGCGTATATACGGTATATGTCGTCCCACTGTTTCCTGAGTCTGTCCACCGCCCTTTCACCTGTAGGTTAAGGTGTGTATTGTTTCCTCACCTCCAGGCCTTTGAGCCAGGAAGAGATCGCACAACGAAGGGACCAGGCCCGCCAGCGCCATGCTGAGAGACAGGCTGCCAATCAGAACGCAGGAAACTCAGAGTCACGAGATCTAGACCCCGCAGACTCATCCACAGCCACCGGCACTGGTAAAAACAACACCTTGGTTTGTTCCTCTTTTGGAGACGAGAGGACAGGTCGTTGAGGGAGAAAATACTGTTGAGAAAGTCGAGTGAGAGGTTGTGGACAGAGAAATAGGAGAGATTTGAGAAAGAGAATGTCGAGAATCAGGACAGATTAAGAAAGAGGAGATGCCATTGAGAAAGGAGAGAGATGATTGAGAAAGCAAACAGAACATTGAGGAAGAGAGAAAATGGGAGAGTAAATGGGAGACACCATTGAGCAAAGTGGAAACACCATTTGGAAAGAGGAGGACCAATTGAGAAAGCAGACAGAACTGTTGAGAGAGAGAGAGACATCATTGAGGAATGTGGAGGCACCGTTGAAAAGAGGAGAGCTCATTGAGGAAGAAGAGAGGTCATTGAGAAAGCAGACAGACCCTTTAGGAACGTGGAGACACCGTTGAGGAAAGTGAAACATCATTGGGAAAGAGGAGAACAAATTGGGTAAGAGGAGAAGCCAATGAGAAAGCGGTCAGACAGATGAGAGAGAATGACACCATTGAGGAAGAGGAGAGTCCATTGAGGAAGAGGAGAGGTCTTTGAGCAAGAGTGGAGATCATTGAGGAAGAGAAGAGGAAGAGGAGAGCCCATTGAGGAAGAGGGGAGGTCTTTGAGGAAGAGGGGAGGTCTTTGAGGAAGAGGGGAGATCATTGAGGAAGAGGGGAGGTCTTTGAGGAAGAGGGGAGGTAATTGAGAAAGCAGACAGACCCTTGAAGAAAGTGGAGACACCATTGAGAAAGAGAGACACCATTGAGGAAAGTGGAGACACTGTTGAGAAAGAGGTGAGCCCGTTGAGAAAGACGAGACATCATTGAGAAAGAGGAGACGTAGATTGTGTAATCTTGTGTGTCCTGCACCAGGATGACGGAGTGTTTGATTCTGTCCATCATTCCCTGCAGATGTGTTGTGTGCGCAGACGGAGGAGCTCTCGGTAAAATCAGCGGCCGAACCCGAGGATAAAGAGCATTTCGTGGCGTTCGCTCGCGTCTACAGTGGCGTTGTGAAGAAGGGCCACAAAGTCTTCGTACTGGGGCCAAAATACGACCCATCCCTGGCCCTGAGAGCGGTGAGGAACATCTGTCTCCTTCATTTATAATGTCATCACCGCGCAATTAATAATCCTTAAACCCTGCCAGCCGAGCCGCTACGTTCCTCTTCAGTCCCAATTAATTTCCTTATGTTGGAAGCTGTCTGGAGATAATTATTACGTAATTACTGCCACACTATTAGAAGACTCGCGCAGCTAAGAGGTTTGTGGAAGACTAGCAGACGCATTAGCATACAACTCTGTCTCCATAAGCAGTTCTGCAGCGATTATCTGCCATGGGATGAAGGGATGAAGCTGCCGAGTCTGATTGTCTCTCTATTTATCCATTCATTCGTTTGTCCATCGTATTAATCTTTCTGTCTGTCTGTCAAACACACCGTTTTCCCTTTTTTCATCGTTTTATTGATTTATACATCTTCAATCTTGTCCATCTTTTCCACCCCTTTCCTCTTTCCCTCCACTCCCTCTCTTCTCTCTGTCTCCCTCTCTCTTTTCTCTTCTTCTTCATTCCCTCTCTCTCTCTCCCTTCCCTCTTTCTCTCCTTTTCTCTTTCCTTCCCTCCCTCTCTTTTTGCTTCTCTCCCTTTCTCTCTTTTCTTCCCTCCCTCTTTCTCTCCCTTTCTCATTCCTTCCATCGCTTTTTCTCTCTCTCTCTCTTTGCTTCTCTGCCTTTTTTTTTTCTTTGGTTCTCTCTATTTTTCTTTTCTTCCCTCCCTCTTTCTCCTTTTCTTTTTCCTTCCATCCCTATTTCTCTCACTCTCTCTTTGCTTCTTCTACTTTCTTCCTTCCTCCCTCTTTATCTCCCTCTCTCTTTGCTTCTCTCCCTTTCTTCTTCTTTTCCCCTCATTCATTATCTCCTTTTCTCTTTCCTTCCTTCCTTTCTTCCCATCCTTCCTCCTCTCTCTAACCACCTCTCTGTTCAATGCTGTCTCTCTCTCTCCCTCTCTCTCTCTCTCTCTCTCTCTCTCTCTCTCTCTCTCTCTCTCTCTCTCTCTCTCTCTCTCTCTCTCTCTCTCTCTCTCTCTCTCTGTGTGTGTCTCTCTCTTTCTCTCTCGCTCTCTCTCTCTCCATCCTTTCCTTTCAATCAATTTCTACAAGACTAAAAAATTGACCAAAATGGATCATTTGTTTAAAATTCTACATTTAGTATAATAATTTAAAATGTACAGTATATTTACTATAATAATCAGCTATTTCACTTAAAAAAATACAGTATTTTTGAGTTTTGGAAACATTTAAAAAATATAGTTTGTTTATTTTCACATCTAGCTAAAAGGTTTTGAGCTGGCTGATTAGTGTAAATATTGAAACACCTGACGATTTTACAGTATAATGTAAACATTTCTTGGATTTCACACACACACACACACACACACACACACACACACACACACACACACACTGTTCAGTTGTGATACAGATGTTGTGTTCATCCCTCAGCTTCCGGAGGGGTGTGTAGCAGGGGATGATTTACCCAGCATTCCTCACATGGCCTGCTGCTCTGTGGAGGCTCTCTACCTGCTGATGGGCCGCGAGCTGGAGGAGCTGGAGGAAGTTCCTGCTGGAAATGTTCTCGGTGGGTCACGGGTTCCTCCTCAGTGTGTGTGATCTGTGTAACGCTAAAGACAATTACCGTATTTTCTGGACTATAAGCCGCACCTGTATATAAGCCGCATCCGCTCTAGGAACGATTTTGAATTGTAAATGTACATGTGTGTAACTAAACAGATCCTTTCCTAACCTGCATTTTAACACGGCAGCAACTTTGCTGATTAAAACGGGACAGAAAAAAAGAGCAAATAAACGGTATCTACAGTATTTATCTTCATTGTCAAAAAATCTGCAGAATAGCCGCACCTTTGTATAAGCCGCACGGTTCAAAACCTATGAAAAAAGTAGCGGCTTATAGTCCGGAAAATACGGGTATATTAAATAATGTAATGTGTGAGACAGTTAAAACTGTGAAAAGCGCCTTGCAAATGCTCAGAACTTGAACTTAATGTCGTCCCGAGTAAGTAAAGAATATATATTTACGTGACGTTAAATAACCAGGGATGGCTTTGATTTAGATTTCAGCTGTTTAACCAGTAAAGCAGAGTAAAGCACTGCGTGTTTAGTGAAATGTTGTTAATGGAGACTATTAAAATAATTGCTGTAAAAGCACTACAACTACCGTGGCTGGTTGACTAAAAGGATCTTGACTTTTGGCTTCCTGATTATCAGTTATTGGTGTGTGCGTGCGTGTGTGTGTGTGTGTGTGTGTGTGTGTGTGTGTCTCTGTCTTGCTCTTTTCCTACCTCACTCACTCTGTCTCTCTTCCTTTCTCTCTCTCTCTCTCTCTCTCTCTCTCCCTCCCTCTTTCTGTCTGTCTGTCTTTCTCTCTCTCTCTCCATCTGTCTTTCTTTATTTCTTTCTTTCTCTCTATCTCTCTCTGTCTTTCTCCTCTCTCTCTCCCTCCCTCTTTCTGTCTGTATCTTTCCTTTCCGTCTGTCTTTCTCTCACTCTCTCTCTCTTTCTCTCTCTCACTCACTTTGTCTCCTCTCTCTCTCTCTCCCCCCTCTCTCCCTTTATTTCTCTCTCTCTCTCTTTCTCTCTTTGTCCCTCGCTCCTTCGCTCTCTCTCTCTCTCTCTCTCTCTCTCTCTCTCTCATCTGAAGATGTACAGTATTTGTATAGTGTTGATTGTATCGTTACTTTTACCGTTTCAGTTTCATGACGTTAGTTTTCCCAACGTACAATTTCCTGGCAAACCCTCTGTGTGTACATCAGATTTCAGTCCTCCGTCAGTTTCACTCCGTCTTCTCTCACAGTTTCAGTCACGGGCTTGTAGAGCGAGAAGTAAAAGCGAGAGTAAATGCCACAGTGATCGGTTCTAGATGGTGAGCTGGTTAGACGTGTTCTGTCAGGAGCTTCTGTTGGCTCCTTCAGATCGGAGTTCTTTATCTTCAGGACACCAGTGTTTTATTAAACATGAAGCTGCGACTCGGATCTTTCCCACCTTTGCTTTGGTTCCGGGTTGCGTCAGGATTCCTGGGGGTTTGGAGACGGATTGTGTTTCTTATCAGCTCTGGCTGCTCTTCTAACAGAGGAGGATCCGTGTGATTCTCCTCCAGCACTCCCGGAGTTCCCAGTCCGTGTCCAGACACCGACAGGAGCAATTAATCCGGATTTATGATTCCCAGCATTCCCGGACACACCGTATGCGTGTGTGCGGCTAATGTACGGAGTTTGGTCCTTTTCTTTTCCCCTTATTGCTTTAGTTGATGCTGTTTTATTTGATTTTTTGATTGATTAATTTTTTTTAAATAAATTAACTATTGGAGTGAAAGATAAATATAAACATAGATAAAGATAAAAAAAAAATAAGAATATAAATTCCAACATTTAATGGCGTTTTTGTATTATGAGGTTTGCATTGTTGCGCTAATGTTTTTTGGGAGTTGCCATATGAATAATTTAACTGTTTAATTATTAACTTAAACAAAAAGCAATTCCATGTCTAACAGCACTATCTGTCTGTCTATCATCACCCTCTTCTGTGTACTGTGTCTGAAGCAGATCTATCTCCATTAATTATCTATTTACATAAAAAAATTCAACTCAACTTTAAAATTAAACATTTTATATGAATTTAATCCCAAACTTATACCAACGGTTTATTTAGTGCTTTGTGTGTTCCATGTTTGTTCCACTACACGGTTACTTGGTTCCAACCGTTTTAAAACATAATAATAATGAGGATAATTATAGGCGTACAAGCTCACATTAAAGTTATAGATTGATACGAACAAGTCATTTTTCAAGAACTGGGTTCTTATTGGCTGTTGCTCGAGCACTTACGAATACTAGATGTTTGTTTGTTTGTTGTTTCACGTCCTAAACTCTCGCAATAGTTGGTTGTTGTTGAAATGTGTGTTCAGTACTTGAATAAATGGACATCGCTAATTTACTTAAGTATTTTTTCACTGCAATGTACAGAAAATTGAAGCAACTTTTACTCTCTACTTGACTACATTACAGTGATAGAGTATCTGTAACTTTACTCCACTACATTGGAATGGACACTCAACGTTACTCGTTACATTGCGATTGTTGTGATCTTTTTCTACCGTGAATATTTCCGCAGACCGTTTGCACTTTCATTTTTCTAAATTGATTTATGTATCTTCAATCCATCTTTTCCTCTCTTTTTGTTCCCCAGCTCCCTCAATTTCTCTCTCTTTCTCTCTCTCCCTGTCTTTTTTCTCTCTCCCTCTCTGTTTATTTCCCTTTATTTCTCTTTATTTCCCCCCTCCTCTTTCCCTTCTCTCCCTATCTCATTCTCTCTCTCACTCTCTTTTTCTCTCTTTTTCCTTCCCTCCTTTCTCAATCCCCTGTCTTCCTCCTCCTGTCTCTCCTTTTTTCTTTTCTTCCCTCCCTCCTCCCCTCTTTTTCTCCCTCCCCCTCCGTTCTCCCTCCCTCTTACTTAGTTGCTTCTATTTTTGATAGTACAAGAACAGTTACTCCCTACTTGACTACATTTGTGATTGAGTATCTGTATCTTACTCCCATCTTTGCTACATTTGAAGGGACGCTTAAAGTTACTCGTTACATTGTGACTTTTTCACCACATTTTTTTTTTATTTACCACGGTTCATTTCTTGGACGGACGAGGCTGGATGATATTTATTTTATTTTATTATATGTTCATTAACTTGTAATGGATGATATTTAATCTATTTTTTTATATGTTCATTAACTTGAAATGGGGGATTTTTACAATAGGGAATATGTACTTTTACTCAAGTGTGGTGTTTGGGTACACTTCGTTTAGTATATGTTTGACTTTAACATCTTTTTATTTTAACGTTTAAAAAAAAACTCACTGATGGCGAGAGCACATCTTGTGTGTGATGCAAAAAAAAAAAAAAAGTAATTTTTACATTGTTGTTCAGTGTGGCTTTAATGTATTCATTTTTATCTTGTGGGCGGGGCTAATATTCAGGTGCAGGCGGTAATGCACGGTTTATGATGCGCCTGTGTGTAAATTTTAAAGTTTATTGGTGAACTATGGATGTATAAGGTGCAGATGATGCATCTCTACACGTGTGGCGTGGCTCTTTCTGACCGTCCAGTTCTTGTTTTTTTTATGAGAACTGAATAAATGATGAGCGAGGGACGGCGTAATGCATCGACATGTCGGTCTAATGTCAATAAACCACTCTGCTCTTTGCTGCGCATTACTCAACATTATTTCAGAATTCAAGACTCAAAACCAGCGACGTGTTTTGAGATCCGGCGAGAATCGATTCGGACGGGCGGAGTCGGGCGCGGCTAGTTCGCTTTGTTACCAGCATGGCGATGCTACAAACACACAACCCTGCCTTCGCCCATATTACAATGGAATTACAATAGCGTTACTTCTGATTGATTTATTTTTTTAAATTCTGCTTTATGAATGAGTATTTTGTGTTCTATTTTGTGAGCTTGCTTTCTGATTGGGTATCGTTTTAGTGAACTTGCTTTCTGATTGGGTATCGTGTCAGTGAGCTTGCTTTCTGATTGGGTATCGTGTCAGTGAGCTTGCTTTCTGATTGGGTATCGTGTCAGTGAGCTTGCTTTCTGATTGGGTATCGTGTTAGTGAGCTTGCTTTCTGATTGGGTATCGTGTTAGTGAGCTTGCTTTCTGATTGGGTATCGTGTTAGTGAGCTTGCTTTCTGATTGGGTATTGTGTCAGTGAGCTTGCTTTCTGATTGGGTATCGTGTTAGTGAACTTGCTTTCTGATTGGGTATCGAGTCAGTGAGCTTGCTTTCTGATTGGAAAATGTTTCTGTGAGCTTGGCTTTCTGATTGGATTCTGATTCGGTTATATTGCTTTCTGATTAGTTAGAATTTCTGTGAGCTTGCTTCTGATTGGATGCCGATTCTTTGAGCTTGTTTACTGATTGAATACTGTTTCTATTAGCTAGCTTATGATTGGATAATATTTCTTGTGAGCTTGTTTTCTGATTGGATACTGTTTCTATCAGCTAGCTTATAGGATACTGTTTCTTCTGAGCTTGTTTCTTATTGGATACTGTTTCTATGAGTTATCTTATGATTGGATCTTGTTTCTTGTAAGCTTGTTTTCTGATTGGATACTGTTTCTATCAGCTAGCTTATGATTGGATACTGTTTCTTCTGAGCTTGTTTTCTGATTGGATACTGTTTCTATCAGCTAGCTTATGATTGGATACTGTTTCTTCTGAGCTTGTTTCTTATTGGATACTGTTTCTATGAGTTATCTTATGATTGAATCTTGTTTCTTGTAAGCTTGTTTTCTGATTGGATACTGTTTCTATGAGTTATCTTATGATTGGATCTTGTTTCTTGTAAGCTTGTTTTCTGATTGGGTATTGTTTCAGTTACATTTCGGTTACTTTCTGATTAATTTCTGCTGGCTTATTTTCTGATTGGACAATGTTTCTGTGAGCTTGATTTTGATTGGGTACTGTTTCTTTAAGATAGTTTTATGATTGGATACTGTGTCTATAAACTAGCTTATGATTGGGTAATGTTTCTTGTGAGCTTGTTTTATGATTGGATACTGTTTCTTTGGGCTTGTTTTCTCATTGGGTGTTTCTTTGAGCTTGTTTTCTGATTGGACAATGTTTCTGTGAGCTAGCTTTCTGATTGGATACTGTTTCAGTTACTTTGCTCTCTGATTAATTATACTTTCTGTGAGCTGGCTTCTGATTGGATACTGTTTCTTGTGAGCTTGTTTGGACATTTGGAATAGTAAAGATGGGCCCAAACATTCATGTTGTGGTGTGTGTGGCCGCTAAAGGGACGTCAGCTCATGTGGAAGCCATCATTCCACGTTGTGTTGTTAACTTTGAGGTCGGCGACGGTGATTGTAGATCCGCCCATCGCCTCGCTTGATTGGCTCTGTTCTGCAACGAGTAGCGGAGGAGTTGAGAGCGAAGATGAAAGATCTGCCCCTAAACCCACATGACGGATAAAAGCGGCGCTTGACCGGACTAAACTCAAACCAGAACCAGGTCTGCTCAACCACATCTTCTGCTCACACAGCTTAGCCCATTTCCCTCTCTCTCTCTGTCTCTTTTTTCCCCCTTTATTCTCTTCTCCCCATCCATATCTCTGTCTCCATATTTTCCTCTCTCTATCTCGCTGTCTTGTCTGTCTCTTTCTCCCTGTCTTCTTATTTATTCTTGTTTCTGCTTTCTGTTCTTTTTGTTTTTCTTGCTCTCCATCGCTCCTTTCTAGTCATCTGTCTTTTTTTCCTCTTTTTTTGCTCTCATGTTTATGTAGCTTGAATGTTCATGTATAAAGATACATTACAATACAGAGGAACATTTTTATCTATCTGTCTGTCCATCCATCCATCCCATATCTATCCCATATCTATCCATTTATCCCATCTATCTATCCAATCATCTTTTTGTCGATCCATCCATTTAACCAACCGTCTATGGATCATACATTCATTCATCCATCCATTTATTAATCCATCCATCCATCCAACCAATCAACCATGTCACCAAATATCTACCCATCCAACAATTTATGGAACATCTATCCATCAACAACAATCTTTCCATCTATCTAACCATCCATCTATCCATCTCACCATTTATCCATCCATCCATCAATCCATTTATCAATCCATCCAACCATCAATGGATCACACATTCATCTATCATTTTGTCCATCCATCTTTCCATTTATCTATCCATCCATCCATCCATCCATCATCTATCCAACTATCTATGGATCATACATTCATCCATCTAACCATCCATCTCACCAATTATCAATCCATCCAACCATTCATCCACCTCTCCATTTATCCATCCATGGTGTACAGCAAATCAAGTTTGTACGTCGGTGACATTTTGCCAGATTTTGTAGCTGATCTGCAGAACTATCACTTCCCAATCTGAAACTCGTCCTCTCGCCTTCGTTCCAACTCTTAACAGGAAACCCGCTTATTAAATCCTCATTAAATATGTGAAAGCGTCCCGCCCTTAAACGACTCCAGCGTTATTAACCATCAGCGGCGGAAACCTAGAGAGCAGAATTGAGTTTCTGTAATGGAGACGGAGTCATTAATTATGAATCGCTCTCACTCTCGCACATTTATTTAGCTTTTTTTTTTTTTCAAAGCCGTTGTGATATTTGAGTGGGATTTTACTAATGCGTGAAGTGGTTTTATCATTTATCATGCAACTGCTTCGTTTGAGTGAGAGACTTAAAGAGTTTAACTGGCAAAGCTTGTTTTTTTTTTTTTTAATTTTATAAAAAAATATATTAGAAAATGCATGTTTTGGTTGTTGTATAATCTGTTTGAGTTGGATTTATTGATGTATTTAATTGCTGTTCATTTGATTGACATTTTATATGCGCTGTCATATATGGTTACATATTCTTTCTATTCAGCTGTTTCTCTTGAATTTGCATAATTTGAGAGCGACTCTGATTGGTTCACACCTTAAACACACCCACAAGACACACAAGTTTGAAGATGAATTATTCAACCGTTTTAAAACTACTTTTACATGAATTAGTAATTACAATGATACATTGAGTTTGTTTCGCTCGTTGATGTTTCAAGATTGAAAAAAATTG
Organism: Paedocypris micromegethes; assembly: GCA_028031935.1. Lineage (NCBI taxonomy): Eukaryota > Metazoa > Chordata > Actinopteri > Cypriniformes > Paedocypris > Paedocypris micromegethes. Next base: position 13,055,546 of record CM051504.1, read on the forward strand.
ACCACGTATCTTTTAAAACTATCACGTCTCTCGTAAGAATCGCCCTCCCAGGGGTCACTGGGGTCGGTGGATTGATGTTTGCTGGTGTTTACTGGTCTGAGGTCACGCGGTTTATAAAGACTGGACCCACGCAGACCGCTGAGATGAAGAAGATGGTGAAACGTGGATCTGTGGACCTAGAATCCACCGCTTGTGAGGAATACTCTGTGATTATAAGGAACATTTTATTCAAGTTTTGATCGTTTCTCTGATTAAACTTTGTCTTCAGGGCTGTAAAGTACTTGAGTAAATAGACTTTGTTATTTAAGGTCTTTTTGTACATTTTGTAAATATACAATATGTATACATATGTGTAATAGAATTGATAAAAAAAAATGGAAAAATTCCATTAGATATTGAAACACTGAGATTAGTATTTCCACTTGTTCTTTATTGATTGCGTTTATTGGGACTGTGTGAATTAAAAAAGTTGCTTATGTTTTTGATACTCGGTACAAATACAAAGTAGCCAAAAATATTTAAATTATAATTCTTATAAATATTATAAATTTAAAAATAATTCCTAAAGTTTACTCCGGTACTTCACACCTCTGTTTTTTCCCATTTCTGCATTATTGTCTCCATCTTTCTCTTTTTTTATATTTCTGCATTTCTTTCTATTTGCCCATCTATTCGTCTTTGTCTAACTTGTCTATCATCTCTCGGTCTATTTTCCCATCAATCATTTTTTTTTTGTCTGATTCTACATCTCTCAATCAATCTTTCTTTGGCTTTTTATTTTGCATTCATCTCTCATCCATCCATCTGTATTCTGTTTTTTTTTCTCTGTTTTTACATTCACTTTCCATCCATTTTTCCATCATTTTTGTCTTTGTTTATTTTTCCCACTATTCATGCATCCTTCAGTCATATCTCTGTCTATTTTTTAGCATCCATCATCTTTTCTTGATCAATTTTATTACTCCAAAACAGTCCGTCCATCCATTTTTCTATCCGTATATTCATCCATCTTTCCATCCATCATCAATCATCTCTTTGTTCAGTGTCATTCTCCAAAACGGTCTGTTCATCCATTTATACATTCATCCATCCATCCATCCATCCATCCATCCATCCATCCGGCCATGACTTTTATCTTCCATGTTGCATTTCTTTTGCGAACTGATTAACGATTCAACTATTGCAAAGTTCAAAGGTTTGAAAGCTTAATGCTCAATCTTCAGCCGCTCTTCTAGAAGGTGAGCATCACTCTCTTCTTCCTCTTCTTCTTCAGACTCATCCAGTCTTTTTCTCTCGCTGCCTGACCTAGATTCGCTAAACTTGGCAGGATTTCGGCATGTCGTGTTCTTGCCGTCAAATGAACTGAAATTACGATTTTTTTTTTGTTCTCCTGCGCTGTAATTCTGTCCGACGCTCCGCTCTTCATCGCTTTGTTTTTGTTTTGTTCAGAGCTTATAATGTCAGATTTATTTAGTCTGAAAGCAGTTCCGCGGCCACTGAAAGATTGTTGCTCTTCTCCGTTTATCATCGATTCATCCATCTTCCTGTCTTTTTATGCTTGCTCTCTCTCTCTCTCTCTCTCTCTCTCTCTCTGTCTCTACATGCGTCTTTCTTTTCTGTGCTCCATTTATTTATTCACTCATCTGTCTTTCTAATCATATATATATCAAACTAAGCTTTCATCTGTGTAACGTATTTACGAGAAAAAAAAAACCCTTAGTTTTTCAGGTATAAAATAAAATAAAATAAAAATTCTGTCTAAATTTACATACATTTTCTGTAAAACTGTAAAATACTTTTTTTTATACTATTATAAAAATATAAAAATAGTAAAATACTATTTGTTTTTCTTTGATTTATCAAACCTAAGTTGTGGAAAAAATTGGAAAAAAAAAATGGAAAATATTAAATACAGTATCTTCCCAGCTTTCTCTCTCTTTCTGTCCAGACATCTTTGTTTCTGTATTTCTGTCTGTCTGCATTTATTCCGCTGACCATCTATTCTTCCCTGAGTTTTCTCTTCTTCTCTTTCGTCCATTCCTTCATCCATTTGTCTGTATGTCTATAGATCTCCATATATTCCTGTATCCATTCAAACAGTAGAGTGATGTTATGCTGTATGTAATAATGCTTTGCACTTTATTGATTAATCCATTAAAAATTGTCGTCTTATCGACTTCCACTCCAGTTCAGTTACAATCCAATACCAGCTGAGAATCACTCGTCTTCTCTAAAGTATTTATCGGAGGACTTTTGTCTTTCTCTTAATACACCTTGTTCCAACGCTAGAGACAGGGACTGTCTGCGTCATCAGATAAAAAATTTTTTTTTTTTTTTGCAATTTCAATTGGCAGAATAAACAGGATGTATGTGGAATTCGAGGAAAAAATGTTTTTTTAAAAAATCATATTTAATAAAAAAAAAAGATTCAAATTTGTATTCAGTTAAAAAACATCTGTTGATTTGCCTCGGTTTTTCCGCTCAATTTTCAGTTTTGGACAATTTTTTTTTTAGATTTATGAAGAATATTTTTATTTTATTTTATTTATTGTATTATTTTTTATATTCATATTAATTCATATGAAAAACATTTCTAGCAATATTAGATTAGATTCAGCCAGTTAAAATTATGGGTTTAAAAAAAAATAAACATCTGTAGATTTGCCTCAATCTTTTTTTCAGCTCTATATTTTTTTTTGACAATTAAATTTTGGATGTATCAAGAAATACTGTAGCAATTTAAGCCATTTTTCAATAAACTTTTTTTTTTTACTACATTGAAGTAAACGAATTTGAGCAGAAAATTTTCGGAATTTTTTTAACATTTAAAACCGAAGAGCGAAAGCGATGTTCTAAATCTTGAGCTTGGAACGAGACGATCTGCTGCATTGTGGAAAAAGATCGTTTTTTCGCCCTGTTTTCTGTCAGTCTGTCTGCGCTACTTACTTATTCACTCGTCAGTTTCTGTCACATGTCACGTCAGTGTGTGTGTGTGTGTGTGTGTGTGTGCGCCGAGGAAGGTTCTGGAAGCCGTGTTCTCCACACAGATGTGAACGCCATTAGCCCGACTGGATTGCTGAGTGCAGTGATTCTCACACTTCACCACACACACACAC